>JAPTHN010000166.1:59775-548985 GCA_026936325.1 Platynereis dumerilii | reverse complement strand
AGCTGAGCAAGGGCCCCTTCAAGACTCAGACTCAGACTCAGACTCTTTTATTTTTTGCTCACACAATAACATAAAAAAGAAATTTCAAACAACCATAATAAACCAAGAGCAAAGGGACCCCTCAATGGCAAAAACATTGTCGCTGCTGAGGGGCCCCATTGTTTAGAAAGTAATATATCAAGGCACAGTAGACGGCAATATACTTTTCAAATTAATTTTGGAGGTAAAAATAGAAAAAGGAAGAGGCATATATTGAATATTTAAATCTAATTGGTAGTACAGGGCTGATGGGCGGAGACAAGAGGGTATGCCGCTGTGAACAAAGCACTATTACTTGCGATTAATCAAGTTCTGTTACATATATAGCAATGAGGAATTGAACAATTTGGATCATAATTTTCTAATAATCTAATTTTGATGTAGTTTTTGTATCCATTAAAACTATGCGTAAAAATTTTAGTCTTGAAATTCTCTTGCATGTTATTGAATAATTTTGTAAATTTATATTTTATTCCATTCCTTGCAAACTCATGTCTCACAGCAGGCAGCAGCAAAACAGAAGCATGTCTTGTATTATAATCATGTCTTGTCAAATTTAGTCCCGGACTGACAATATCTTGAAAATATTGGGGCACAGGCCCTTTTATAAATCGATAACATAGTTTGTAGTCATGCAGTGCACATATATCTTCTAATTTTAAAATATTCAACCGCTTAAAGAGGACATTCGTATGAGCATTAAATTTGCTATTGGTGATAATTCTTACAGCTTTTTTTTGCAATTTGAATAAAATGTTAGAACGCCAGCCCCAGAGAGTTATGCCATAATTGAAGTATGAGGAAATTAAAGCATTATAGATATTAAGCAAAGCATCAGCAGGTAGGGTATTCTTCAAACGACATAAAATGCCTATTGTTCTACTAATCTTTTTCGATAGTAGTGATATGTCCTTTCCAATTTAAATTTTTGTCCAAAACTAATCCTAAGAAATTAAATTCATTAACAAATTCAACTTTGGTGTTATCAATTAAAATATCAGGAGGAGTTGTCTGTCTTTGGGGTGTATGGAAAAGCATAGCCTTTGTCTTACTAACATTTAGTGAAAGTTTATTCAATTTTAACCATTTATCAATTAGATTTAATTCTTTATTTATGTCATTCTTCACTGAGAGATAGTTAGTATAATTCAAAGAAGCAAAAAGAGTTGTATCGTCTGCATAAATTATTGGCGTGAGGCATTTGGTAATGCTCGGAAGATCATTAAGATAGATGATAAATAATAACGGGCCTAATATAGAGCCCTGTGGGACTCAACATTTAATTCTCATCAAGTTTGATTTAGTACCATTCATTTCGACATATTGGAATCTATTGCTAAGATAGCTTTCCATTAATTGATATGAAGTCTCATTAAACCCATAGGATTTTAATTTATGCAGTAAAATTGTGTGATCCAGTGTGTCAAAGGCCTTTGAAAGATCCATGAAAATAGTAATAGGTATATTATTCTGATCCATTTCTAAAATTATCTTATCAACTAGCTCCATTGCTGCAAATTCTGTAGAATGATTTGACCGAAAACCATATTAAAAAAAAAAAAAAATATTATGTCGATCAAAGTGGTGATATATCAGATCATACATTATTCGTTCAAAGACCTTTGACACACTAGGAAGCACCGAGACCGGACGATAATTATCAAATAGGTAATTTTCTTTCTTTTTGTATAACGGAGTAACTTTTGCGATTTTAAGTTTATTAGGAAAATGTCCTGAATGGAAAGACTGATTTATGAGTGTCATCAAAGGCAGTGCTATTTCATTTTTAATATGTTTAAGTAATTTATTGGAGATTCTATCTTGACCCGCACTGGTTTTTGGCTTAAGTGAGTCGATTGCTTTTATGACTGTACTCTTATCAACTGGACTAAAATAAAATGGTGTTTCCACTGGAGTTTTCAAAAAGTCCTTAAATGATTCATTTACTGGTAAAACAATATCCTCTGACAACTTTGGGCCTATATTTATGAAATATTTATTAAATTCATTAGTGATTATATTAATATCAGACTGTAAATGATTATTAATGAGAAATTCCTTTGGATAATCATTTGAGTTTTTTGTTCTATTCATTATATTATTAATTGTTGACCATGTTTTTTTCATATCACATTTAAACCTAGCGAAACAATTAGAAAAATACTGTTTCTTTGCTAAACGAATGGTTTTTTGAAGAATCTTTGAGTAAGTTTTGAAATTAGTCAGAGTACTTTGGTATTGAAAACTATTTTGTCAAGGGCTTCTTTGCAAACAGAGAGTCAACTTTCTCTGCCAAATTGTCATAGTCTATAAGGCTCAAGCCATGAAATTCTAGTCGAAACAAACACTTTTCATCCTCTTGGGTGACAAAAAATAAGAAGCTTGAAAGCACACATATAATACCAGAAAATATGTCACCTGAACTTCGCACAGCAGGGCATTAAGACACAGATTGTGATGGCAGGAAGATCTCGGTCTTCTTGACTGGCTCACATTGGGGCAAAATTATTGGTACTTCTATTAATTGATTCCAAACATTAACACAGCAGAACACACACGCAGAAGGAGCAGCGCAGCTGGAAACGTGTGATAATTCGCACAAACCAAAAAAGATACATAACACTTCAGGTGCAAATCTGATGTAACCGACAATTGTTGGCTCACCTCAAGGAATACCGTTCTGATGGCAGCTGACAGTATTCAGGACACTTGTGGAACTTTATAAAAGTTAAAACAATTTCTAATGCTGTAAAACCTATAGGATATCAATTGCCTCTACTATTCCACCTTTGTATAATTGCTGAGCAACGTGACGAGGAAGAATGCATGCACAAATATAGGCATTTATTTGAAAAGTGGGGCCAAAACTAAAATGGTCACTGAATAGAAGTGAAGCCTCCAATTTCCATGGGTATTGTGTTTTCTGATAGAACTGTGATAGGGCTATCAGAAAAAAATATAATGACACTTTTAATCACAGTTTCCTATGCAAGAGGCTCAAAAAACATCAAAAATGCAGTTTTAAAAGGTCCCCGGTTTTTAGACCCAATTTGGGTAGGCTGGCATTTTTGTCCAAGACATCCCATAGCAATAATCAATATGTCACATCATCTCTTATGCCTTCAGGTACAGTAAAAAAATATCAGGTGGTTTTTGAAAAATCGTTCACTCTTGGTTTTTTGGGGATAAAGGTCCGAAAGCAGACTGTCACACCTTGGTGTGACTATTGAGAAAGTGACATAAGTGTATTTTGTTACCACTAAAACCACATTCAGCCATGCAAATATATTTTATTTTTGTAGTACTAACTCCCATCTTTCTTAGAAAAGTCAAATTACATTCCTATTGTCATTATTAATTAAGTGGTGAGCCTTCAAAGCAGTGTAACGTACGGAACAGTTCGTGTAACGTACCTCACGCTACAGCAAATTGTGTAAAAATGACTAAGTCCAACATCAGAGTGATCATAGTGACCTTTCTGTGTGACTGTAGTGATTGTAGTGACTGTCATGTCTCAGAGAGACTCAATGTCATATTGATTGCCATTCTTTTTTTTTTGTATTCTAAATTGCTATTCTCAATTGCTATTCTCAATTGCTATTCTCAATTGCTATTCTCCATTGCTATTCTCCATTGCTAGGAATTGACTTCACTAGCCTCAAAGCTCAGATTTGTGTTTGGCATGTTCTGTGGTCAGGTCCAAGAAGATCATTCTTTCATCTTTGATAGACCAATAGATAGATAGATAGATTACGAAAACAAAAGAAGCAGAAAAGACAGCCAAGCACAGTCGAAAAGAAAGCATGACCATGCCTTTGGTGACTAACTTTATCAGAGTAAAAAGTGAATCACATTTCGTGATCCATAAATTAGACATTAGTAAAATTCAATGTTATTGTCAAAGGCAATGCATAATATAGCAGTCACATCACCATAATCACTGCAATGCATTATTTAGTCACAATAGTCACAGTAATAACAGTCACATTTTGTGGTGTGTAGGAATTCAATCAGTCACATTCTCAACATTATCAGACATTAGACACAGCAATAGTAGTCTTACTTCAATAAGCTGTGGCCCAGGCAACAGTACTGTTCTTACCATTATCAATTTGGTCATGTATAGTTGCAGCAGCAAAAAAAGGTATCATGACTTACGCTGTCATTTTTTCATCTGCAATGTTTTAGTCACTACAAGAAATTGACACATGTAATTCCAAACCTACAGATCTTGAGATGTTACATTAATTACTTCGGATAAGATGACTAAATAATGCCCCACCTTATGACAATATTGTTGAGAATAATAATAATACGGCTGATTCAAAAGCTACCAACCATGAAAGTGATATTCATAGGCTAGGCTTAGAGGGCTGCACTTACCATATCTATCTATCTATCTATACCACACATTCGGGGTCTGTTGATTTTGTGTAATCATAAAACTATCAATATTATTGTTGAATGCAGTGACCCAAAAGCTAGGTATTCAGTCACCATTCAGTACCAAAGCTAGGTATTTAGTCACCATAGTCACAGTAATGAGAGTCATATTTGATGGTCTGTAGGTTTCAATTCAGTCACATCCTCAACATTATTGTCAACGAGTGAGTTTAGCTTTTATAATTAATGGTCCGCAGGTTTGGAAATAGTCACTTTCTGAACATTATTTTCAAGACAAAACTAGTTATTTACTCACCATTGTGGTAGTAATATAAGTCATATTTCATGGCCTGTAACTTCTGTAAATTTGGAAATAGTCAAATTCTCAACATAAGTGTTATATAAGGCAAATCTAGTTATTTAATCACCATAGTCACAGTAATGAAAGTCATATTTTGTGGTATGTTGGTTTAGAATCAGTCACATTCACAACATTGTTGTCAAAGGGCGAGTGTGGCTATTTAATCACCGTAGTCACTGTCGGGAAAGTATTCCATGATATCTTTGCTTTGGAGTCATCACAGCCTTAACATGATTGATTTAAGGCAGTTTCTTTCATCGTCATAGTCACAGTGACGAAACGATCTGAGGTTTGGAAATTTAGTTTCTCAACATTAATGTCACAAAACAGATCTAGTTATTATAGTCGCATTAGGGAGAGTCCACGTGTCATGGTGTCTTATATTACAATCAGTCACATTCTCAACGTAATTGTCATAAGGCAAATCTAGTTGGTTAATCACAATAGTCATAGTAATGTAGATAGATAGATAGTATTTCATGGTCTTTTGGTTTTGAATCAATCACAGTATCAACACGATTGTTATTTCAGGCAAAACTCGTTATTTAATCACCATAGTCACTGTGGCAAAACTGGACGAGGGTAACTGAGTTACCCTCGTCTCAATTTCTCAAATTTAATTGAAAAAACTAGGTCATCCCATTGGATCCCATGTTAAAGAAGGACGAGGGTAACTGGTTTTCTCGAAATTGAAAGACTAAGGTAACTGTAATTGGTGACGAGGGTAACTGCTTGTAAATTGTGCATTGAAACAATATAAATGTAGCATTATGGTCCGGTTAATATTTGGAAGGTACAGATTTCATTTGTTATACTGTGGATAAATTGGAAAGCTCAACAAATACTGATGTAAATGGATTAAATTGCACAAGGAGATGCTGGTACATAAAGTTTTAAAATTAGTATGAGTGGACACTGTGCCTATATACAGGAGATACCTGAATAATTGTTTTGGAATTTAGAAGCGGGGGCTGTTATGGAATTTGTTGAACACAGTCACAGACACAGAAAAATAAGTATGGCACTCGGAAATTAATTCATAGATTGTACGTTTACATAACACTGCTCAATGTTGCATGAATTACAATAATGTTGAAAGGTATACTTTTTCATGTTAGATGACAAGCCAGAGTTGCCCCATATTCATGAGCGTTTTACGAAGAGTTAGTACACATACCACCTTCTTCTGTAATTTCTCATTACAGATGAGCAATAACTGGTTTTCAATACTGAGTATAACACTGGACTCGCTGGTGCAGAATTTTCAAATAGCAATGTTAAAGATTTATCTAACGAAAGGTGAGGGGAGGGGTGATGTCCATTTTGAATATTTTTTTGTGCTTTCTGATCCCTACAGTTAAAAAACATGCACGCACTTTAAGAGGCGTTTGTAGATAGGCTATCTGTCGATCTTTCTGTCTGTCTGTGTATCTGTCTAATGTCTATAGGCCTATGGATCTTACTTCAAACACCATTGCTTTTGCTGCAGGCGTATGTGACGGTATGTCCTACCCACGCTTCATTGAAATTCAGATCCCATAGAATATTTATGACTCTTCTATCAATTTTTATATTTCAAACTTTTTTTTAAAAGGCCACAACCAGATAAGCTTTCTAACTATATCTATCTACTTATTTACCTATGTACCAATCTATCTTCCTTCCTTTTCCTCTTTCTTTCTCCATTCCTTCCTTCTTTCCTTCCTTTTTTGTTCCCTTTTTTCATACCTTTTCTTCCTTCTTTTTTCCTTTCTTTTTTTCCTTCTTTAATTCCGTTTTTTCCTTTCTCCATTCCCTTCCTCTCCTCGTACCTATTTGTAGTGTTTTTAAGCTTTTTAATTTATAAACACTCACTCTGGCTGTCACTAGGCTGCTATCACTGCAGCAGGGTATTAAAATTTACGGTAAACGTGTAGTGTGTATAAATTTAATTTGAGTCAATAAGCAAATAAATAAAAAATTGATAGTTTTTACATTTTTTGTCAAAATTTTATATCTAACTTATTTTTCTGTTTAAACTGCAATCAGAATATTTTAAAAAGAAGAATAAAAGACATAGGGGAAGCTTGGGAGCTCGAGTTGGGCCACTTTTTACATTCTTGCACCTCCACTCCTCCAGCTGACCATAATAATTCGATACAAACATGTTTGATGCATTTATTGCATCTAGGAATAATTAAGAATATATCTGTAGGAGGCCATTGATACATGTGCAAGAACATATTATCTACAGCCATGTGAACATTGTAAAAATTTTGGCCCAACTCTCCCATCAAGTGGGAGACTTGGGCCAGTCAAAGTAGACTGGGCTATTGAAATATGTCTGAATTGGTAAAGCTGTACTTAAGGGTAATCTTTTTAACCTCAAATATAGAGGTCATAGAAGTCATTTACCCAGAATTGAGGCCTCTTGCAACTCGAGAATGGCTTTCTGATTTAAGCCTCCGAGTGATGGCCCAATCTCCTCATCCATTTTTCATCCAAATTTGAATTTTCTTCTTTCTCATGATGGTGACAAGCAAATTAGCCAAGTTTGTTACACAGTGGCGGATCCAGATAAGGTCATCTAGGGGGGGCCGGGCGTGTTTCGGGCATTCGCAGGCTCGCGTCACAGCGTATTTCCTTCAAATTACAATTATTAATCTCAGTGGTCTAGGGGGGGCCCGTGCCCCCTAGGCCCCCCCCCCTGTATCCGCCACTGGGTAATAATATTGAAAGACATTAATTTTTTTCTAAATTCTGGTGGCTGCAGCTACCTCAAATATTTTTAGTTTCCATGAAAATCAGGGTGGCCCAACCCTCTCTGCGGCCCAACTCTCCCAAGCTTCCCCTACGTCAAAGTCAGTAAGGATTAAAAAGCCAAGAACACAAGTCTCAGATATGTAATTGACAAAACAAATATAAATGTCATTGAAATTGCAACTAATCTGGCTTCTCAAACCCTAACAGAAGATTACAAACTCCATAAAATCTGCTGCATAGGCCCACTCAAGATTCAATAAATTCAAGATTTGTTAACTGGCCTTACTCTTTAGGTATTTCCATTAACCCCTCACCATCTGAATGGATTAATCATAGAATGGCATTATACAATGTTTATGGATAGTTTTAGCGAAAAGGCCTTTGTCAGTGTATATTAGGTCAATTTGAGGGCCTCCAGTGTGTTTAGCCGATGTTACACTTGTACTTGCAGCCATACAGTAGTTATGCTGCAAGAGGTTTGTGCTGGATTCTTCAATAACATTTTTGTAGCTTATGTGATGGCATGGGTATGTCTTGACAATTCCTGTAGTCTATTCACCTTGAGTTTATGGATATTAACTCATAGTGAAAATGGGCAATTACCCTCGTCACAGCACCAAGCATGGTTACAGTTACCCTCGTCTCGAGAGGCAGTTACCCTCGTCATTTCGGAGGTGCTTTAAGCCATTTCTAGAGTCACAGAGTCTGAATCAGCACTTGCTCTTTATTGTAATGTTATTTTCGATGCCTGATAATGGTCATACACCACTTGGATAACTTGCAATATCACCAATAAGCTCATATCCATGATTACATAATATTTAAGGCTATTTTAGGGACGAGGGTAACTCAGTTACCCTCGTCCAGTTTTGCCACAGTGATAGTCTCAGACTCTCTGTAATGAAAGTCACATATCAAGGTCAGTAGGATTGGAGTAGTCACATTTCATACATAATCTTGAATATCAAAGGTCAGCCATTTAATCACCATAGTCACAGTCACATATAGGCAGAATTGCAATTAGAATCATGAGAATTCCTTGAACACCCTGCACTGTAACAGCAAAAAGCTAATTGTAATTTTGCTCTTCTTTATGGTCACGTGTCGTAATGTCGTGCAATTTCAGAAATTTTGCATTTAAATGATGATTACATGTACTTTACAAATATCTATTATGCAATATGATACACCACTGGAAGGCCTGACTTCTTCTTTATCATATTAGGTTTTAAAAAGTCAAATTTATCACAAAATGAGGCTTCTAGCCATCAAAAACCTCAGGAAAACAAGTGATTTTTTTGTGTCCCGCGTTACATCAGATTTGAAAAAATCATCTAGAAAGTGAGTTTTCTTGCCAGCAACAAAAGATATTTTAATCTGGTTTTCTCTGCAGGAGTATCTGATGCCTACTTAAGCCCTCGAAGCTTAAATTTTCTATCTAACTGCTATAGTGCCTTCTGTAGATCCTTTAATGTGCAGCAACGTGAACCTGTCCTGCTGGCAAAAAAAATTCAAGACATTTTCTTAGATTTAGTCTGTAGCTATTAATATTAAAGCTAGGAAGTTCAAATATATATCAATTAAATGCTCATAAGTTCTATTTTCAAATGCATTTATCAGATTTTGCTTGCAGGTAAAATTCTTTGTGTGCTGCTTGTCTACTTTAGGCTGAACTTTTCGTAACACTTGCAAAAACCAGTAAAATTGGAGAGGGGTTCTAAGTTTAAACCACGAGAACTCGAAGTAGGTTAACCACACCCTGTGGATAAGGCTATTGTCTAAATGCTCATGAGCTATATATTACTATGGTATAAAATATTGCTATGTTTTCAATCATTTTCTCACTTCTGTGATGCTCTGAACAAGGCTGAACCAAATGTAACACATACATGCTTGAAGCATACACAATTTTTTCGCTTAATGTAATGGACTTCCACAAGGACAAAAATAACGTGCAAGCACTTTAACAGCTGCTTGTAGATCTATAGGTGCAAGTATCTACTAATATGCTATTTAATTCTATCTATCTATCTTTCGATCTATCTATCTTTCTATTACTTCCTTTCTTGCTTCCTTCCTTCCTCTCTTCATTCCTTCCTTACTCCTTCCTCCCGTATCTCCATCCCTTCCCTCCCTTCCCTCCCTTCCCTCCCTTCCCTCCCTTCCCTTCCTTCCCTCCCTTCCCTTCCTTCCCTTCCTTCCCTTCCTTCCCTTCCTTCCCTTCCTTCCCTTCCTTCCCTTCCTTCCCTTCCTTCAGTGGTGTTGTTAAAGATGCCTTGTGTTTCCATATATTTTTGTGTTTTTAACAATCCCCCTGGCTGGCACTTGGCTGCTGCCATCACTGCAGCAGAACATTTAAAATTCGCGGGAAAATTGTACATTTTAGTTTAGAAAATAAAAATTTATTGTCACAGAAGTTTACCAAAAGTTGATGGAAGCAAGATAATATTCTATTCAGACTGCATGCCAAGTTTTAATGACATAGGTGAAACAGCACGACCAGGGGAGTTGTCATATTTTTTCCTGAAACTCTTCTCGCAATACAGGCTGCAAGCAGCTGTAAAAAGGGCAGGCCAAATCATCAAATGAATAAATAACAATCACATTTGATAATCTTGCTCTCATATAGCCAAAAAAGAGATACATATGGGTTAAATCCACAGATAGCTCCAGAATGGTATGCTCACATGAGATGTTGATTTCTCATGCACTAGACAATAACTGATATAAGATATATTTGCAACATGTCATGTAAATATCTTATAATATCTTATTTGCAATATCAGAATTTGTTCTCAGGTGTCTTGGTAATGTTTTTAAACATTTTACTTGATTTTGACAATAATCAGGCTTCTGGCACAGTTTTAAACATGATGCCTGAGAAAGGTTTTTTTCTCTGTCACAGTAACATAAATTCATTGATGTATATAAAGTCTTTTGGAGAAGAGGACGTATTTTTTGTTGCTTTGAGTAGTAGGACCATCTTCTCAACTAACTTCAGTGAAAATTTCATGGGGATACAAGGAGTACTTTGTACTTTATAGTAACGTTACTGAAATATAGTCGTTCTTGAGAAACATGCCTTTAAAGTTTGAGTTTTACATTGATTTGTATGGTGATTAAATGAAATAATAAGATGAACAGCTCTAATTTTTGTGTAATTATGCTGGTTTTTGGTTTGAATAGGATATTTCAAGCCTAATTTAGAACTTTTTGATGAAACAAATTTTAAGTCCAAAAACACCATGTAACGCAAATTGTACGACCTTGTGACACGTGACCTTATGCAAGTGATAATACTGTCAGGCTGAAGATCACAGACAGTAAACAGATGATCACAGGCAGTCAAAAGATGATCACAGATAGTCACAAGATGATCACATATAGTCACAGATGATCACAGACAGTCACGTTTTAGTGCTGAATACTATCGTGACTATCAAAAAGCATTACCAGTGTATCTGCTAGCTGTCATGCTCTTTCCAATGACATCAAGACATCAGCAATATGTTGATTGGTTTGCCTACACTGCCATTATGAAATGGACCTGTCAAAATGCACATTTCGGAAAAGGGACATTTTGGGGAAGTTAAACCTATCGTTGTAATTTTCAGGTGAACATGAAAAATATGCCTTTTTTTTCTGTGAGGAAAAACTCTTCTCTCTCCAACCAGGTTAATATCAGCAAAATCGCAATAAATTTTTCATGACACAGCATTCCGAAGTTAAAAAAACAAGTGGAGGCTAAATTGCCTATATCATTTTCTGGTGGTTTGGAGTCAGTCACAGACTCAACATAATTGTTATAAGGCAGTTTGGTAATTTCATTATCATAGGTACAGTTATGAAAGTCATATTTCATGACCTGTAGATTTGGAAATAGTCACATTCTCAACATGATTGCCATGAAGTAAATCTAGTTATTTCATCATCATAGTCATGGCAGTACTAGACACATTGCCTTGTTTTTATAATGGGTTTAATTTTAGCCTCATTATCAACATGACTATCATGAGGTAAGACCAATTATTTAATCACCATGATCATAGTAATGGAAGTCACTTGGTTTACATGTTAGTTTGGAATTAGTGGCTATTTATTTACCATAGTTAGTCACAGTAATGGAAGTATTTTATGGTCTGTAAGCCTGGAATCAGTCACATTCCTAGTATAATTGTCATAAGACAAATTTAGTTGTATAATCACCATAGTTCCAGTAATGTAAGTATTTCACGGTAAATGGTTTTGAATCATTGTTATTTTGGGAAAAGCTTGTTATTTAATCACCATAGTCTCAGTAATGAAAGTCCCATATCATGATTTGTAGATCGGAATAGTCGCATTTCAAAGATAATTTTACAAATGAAAGGTTAGTAATTTAATCACCACAGTCACAGTAACGAAAGTCACATTTCATGGTCTGTTGGTTTGGAATCAGTAATATTATGAACATGATTCCCAATAGGCAAATCCTGCTTTCAATCACAATATTCAGGATAATTAAAGTCACATTTCATGGTGTGCAGGTTTTGGGACAGTCACGTTATTCATATTATTTCAAGGAAAAGGCTAATTTTTAGTCACTATAGTAACAGTCATGAAAGACACATCTAATAATATCTTGCCTGGAACTGTTATTGATGATATTATGTACATACATAATTGTCAAAGATCAAGACATAGTTCACCATCATGGTCTCAGTAATGAGAATCACAATTGCAGCATTTGCATGAGAAATCCAGTAACCCGTTGGTCCAAAAATTACTTTTTCCATAACAAGGACTACTTGAACAAGAGCAGGTTTACTGCCTCCATATCCCCCATGCCCTCCACATCTACCAATACCCACCAGAATTCCAATTTTAGTTATGCCAAATATTTCCACCAGGGGCACAATGCATACATGTAAGGATGTGGAGACACCTGGGGGTGGAGTTCGCTTTTAAAAATGAAATGGCTGCAGGCCAAAAGCACAGCAAAAAGTATTCGGGATGTGGAAATGGTTATGATATTTATTGATATATGGTCAGATTTGACAAGTTTAGAGTGGTCTTTGAATGTTGGGAAAGGATGAGCATTGTGCATGGTGTGGTGTTTGAGATATTTGATGGACGCCATGACATGGAGACTAAAAGTAAAATCCCCCATAGCATAGCATGGGGGATAACTAAACATCTACCATATCAGATTATCCGGATTCAGAGATGTACTTTTTTGCTCTTGGGGATCATTTTTGGCCCCACTTTTCAAATAAATACCTATAGATATGGAAATAAAGTATATGAGTATTCACTAATTCCAAACTAAAAGCCCATCTGGTACAACTTTTTTTGCTGAGACCATAGTTTTTTTTGGTGTTTTTTTAAAACAATACATAGCCTTCTGAAAGTTAATTTTAGAACTTTACTGCTGCCAAACATATATACACTCCTTCATACATTGTAATGTGCCATTCATTGCTGTGAATATGTTGACCAAAATAATGTCTTTACTTCTGATATTGGAATAAAGTATTAGGTTTAATTCCAAACTAACAGACCATCTAATACGACTTTCTTTGCTGTGACTATGATATATAGAATTGTACTGGTGCCAAACATACACTTCTACAGACTTTGTAATATGGAATTCATAACTGTGACTATGGTGACTCTATGGTGACTAAATAGTGACTTGCCTTTCGATATGCAACTTTATTTGCTCTGACTATGGTAATTGAACAATACCCTGTCTTATCACAGTTAATTCTGGATTTTACTACTGCCAAACACACACTCCTATAAACCATGTAATGCAACATTCATTAATGTGACTATGGTGACTTAAAAATGACTTAAAAATGACTTGCCTTTAAGCTTTGATATATTTATTAAGTATGTGATTGATTGCAACTAAGCAGACCATGTTATGCAACTCTCATAAGTGTGGCTATGATAACAAACAATACAATCCCTTCTGACACCAACATTTTGGAATTTTACTGACCAAAATAAAGTCTTGCCTCTTGATATTGAAATAAAGTATTAGATTGATTTCAAACTAACAGACCATCTAATACAACTTTCTAGGGTGTTACATGATAATCAAATAAAACCTTGCCTTCTGACACATAATTTTAGAATTTTATTAGTATCAAACATACAGTCTGAAGACCTGTAACTGACATATTACTGTGATTATGGTGACTAAATAATGACTTGCCTTTGTATATTGAAATCTGAAAAAAAAGGTTACTAATTCCAAACTAACAGACCATCTAATACAACTTTCTAGGGTGTTACTATGATAATCAAATAATACCTTGCCTTCTGACAGGTATTTAAGTCAAACATACAGTCTGCAGATCTTGTAACTTGACATATTACTGTGACTATGGTGACTAAATGATGACTTGCCTTTGAATATTGAAAATTGCACAAAAAGTGACTAATCCAAACTAACAGGCCATAATACAACTTTATATGATGTGACTATAGTAATTGAATAATACCTTGCCTTCAGACAGTTAATTTTACTAGTGCCAAACATACGCTCCAAAAGACCATGTAATTTGACATTCATTACTGTGACTATGGTGACTAATTAATGACTTGCCTTTCGAATGGAAATAAAGTAGGTGACTAATTCCAAGCTAGCAGACCATGTAATACAACTTTATTTTTGTAACCTGATATTCGTTACTGTGACTATATGGTGACTAAAAATTGCTTGTCCTTTGATACCAAAGTAAAGCATGTGACTAATTCCAATCCAACAGACCATGTAATGCAACTTTATTTGATGCGACTATGGCAATTGAATAATACCTTGTCTTTGATTTTAATTTAAGATTTCTACTTGTGCCAAACATACTCTTCTACAGAATTTTAATTTGACATTCATGACTGTGACTATGGTGACCTAAATAATTACTTCAATATTTATATTAAGTATGTGACTGATTCCAAACTAACAGACCATGTCATGTAACTTTATTTGCTGTGACTATGATATCTGATAATGCCTTCCCATCTGACACTAAAATATTAAAATTTTACTGCTGCAAACATACATGCACACTGCTACAGACCTTGTAACTTAACATTCCTTACTGTGACTATAGTGACTAAAGACTACTTGCCTTCCAATATTTATATTAAATATGTGATGTGATGTGACTGATTCAAACCCAACAGACCATGTGATACAACTCTTTGCTGTGACTATGATATCTAATAATGCCTTCCCTTCTGACACCCAAATTTTAGAATTTGACTGGTGCCAAACATACACTCCTACAGAACTTGACATTCATACCTGACTATGGTAGCCAAATAATGACTTACTTTTTCACTGAAATAAAGTATGTGATAAATGCCTAACCAATAGTCTATCTAATAAAACTTTCTTTGGTGTGACTATGGTAATTGAATAATTGCCTGCCTTCTGAAAGTTCATTTGGAATTTTACTTCACTCATTTCGGAATTTTACTTTTACTGACTTTGTAATTTGACAAATCCACTCCAATTTCCTACCAACAAAACAGAAAACATAATCACCTTTTTGCATCAAACACAGACATATTACAGCATATGAGGAAAAAAGACCTAGAAAAATAAAATTCTAGCCTGCCTCGATGTACCCCACTCAGGTGCTGCAGAGGTGTAAAACACAAATACACATATACACTGTGACTATGGTGACTAAATAAAGACTTGCCTTTCCATATGAAAATAAAGAATGTGACTAGTTTTAGACTAAGAAACTATCTAATGCAATTTTCGTTGCTGTGACTATGGTAATTGAATAATACCTTGCCTTCTGACCACTAATTTGGAATTTTAGTAGTGTCAAACGTACACTCCTGCAGACCATGTAATGTGACATTCATTACTGTGACTATGGTGTCTAATTAATGACTTGCCTTTCAATATGGAGATAAAGTTTGTGACTTTGATAACTAATAACAGCTTACCTTCTGACACTCAAATTTTTTAATATATTGGTGCCAAACACACACTCCGACAGACCCTGGACTTGACATTATAACTGTGACTTTGGTGACTAAATTACTTGCCATTTTATACTGAAATAAATTATGTGATTCCAAACCTATGGATCATGTAACACAATTTTCTTTGCTGTGACGATGGTATCCTACAATGTCTTGCCTTCTGACACCCACGTTTTAGAATTATAGACAGACAGACAGACAGACAGACAAATTCTTTATTGACCTGTGTAAAAAATATACACCCAGCCCTATATGGGCTTACAAGTCATCAAAATAATTCAAAAGTAACTTTAACAACAAATTTTCTGGAAACTACAATATTAAAACATTTACAATCACATATTTACAATATTAAAACATTTACAATCACATATTTACATTATTTAAACAACAAACTTCTTCTTCTATGGAAAGCTTTAAACAAATATTCTGCAGTAAATTTAACTAAATCCTTGGACATCAACAACTTAAATTTTATACTGATGGAAAACACACCAACAGACCATGTTTTACATGTAGTTCATTTCTTGCGGTTACTATGGCAATGTTTTGCATTGTGAGAGTGACTTTTTCCAATTTCATGTGCAAAATTTGGACAAGACATGCAGAATAGGACCTTGTAATGTGACTGTCATTACTGCATGTGACTGTTATTACTGTAGATAACTATGTTAACTAAATAATGTTCAGCCTTTTGACATCCGAAGTCTAGAAATTTTCATTTGCTAAATCTACAACCTCAGAATTATAATGTGACTTTCGTTACTGTAATGGTGACGAAATTATGCATTGTTATTTGCTAATAGTATTGAGAATGTAATGCTTTCAAGCATGTAGACCATATGAGGTAACTTTCACTACTTCGGCTATTGATTTATTACTTTCAAAACGTAGGGCTAGTTATTCAGTCACTATAGCGTTTTTCATAGGCCTTAAAGTCATGAATATTCAGTGTCTGTTGGGTTTGTTTTGGTAACATAATATGCAATAAGGCAAAGACAAAACTAGTTTTTTGTCATAGTAATAAATCAATCTTTAATTAAAGTCACAGCTTGCACTCTGGAATCATGATCAATAATATATATTCTCTAAGACCTAGGCAGAATTTATTACCATGGCATTTTACTGCAGTATAAGATGGACAGGTACCAAAAACAGCTGAAGGCTGATTTGTAGTAAACCTTGCAATGTATTCTAGAGACTAGAGAAAATGGAAAAAGAAAAAAAACACATAATTCTCAAAACGAATAACCATGACGGTCTATGAACTCGTCACTGTATCACCCATACTGACTGATGGTCATAGTCATAAAGGTAACTTGATAAAATTCTAAGAGATTTATATAAGTGAAGCACTAAGTTGTTGAATGGTCAGGGTACTGTCGTGACTGTTCATATCAGCACATTATAATCAAAATAATACTGAAGTGACTGTTTTCTGTGACTGCAGTGGTGGTTTTTAGTGTGACTGTAGTGACTATTGCGTTACCAATTAACTAATTTTTCAGTGAATTTTCATGAAAAATCCAGTGACCTGTTGACTCAAAAATGACTTTTTCCGTAACAGGGACCATTTGGACTAAACATATATACCATATCAGATTATCAGGATTCAGAGATTCACTTTTTTGCTCCTGGGGAGCTTCTTGGCCCCACTTTTCAAATAAATGCCTACAAGTGAAGCACTAAAATGTTGAATGGTCAGGGAACTGTCATGACTGTTCATGCAGCACATTTCAGCCAAAATAATACTGAAGTGACTGTTTTCTGTGACTGTTGTGATGGTTTCTTGGCTTGACTGTTTAGACTATTGCGTGACCAATCTACTAACTTTTCAGTGAATTTTCATGAAAAGTCAAGTGACCTGTTGACCTCAAAATGACTTTTTCCGTAACAGGGACCACTTGGACTAAACATATGCCATATCAGATTATCGGGATTCAGAGATTCACTTTTTTGCTCCTGGGGAGCTTTTTGGCCCTACTTATCAAATAAATACCTACAAGTGAAGCACTAAAATGTTGAATGGTCAGGGAACTGTCATGACTGTTCATGCAGCACATTTCAGCCAAAATAATACTGAAGTGACTGTTTTCTGTGACTGTTGTGATGGTTTCTTGGCGTGACTGTTTAGACTATTGCATGACCAATCTACTAACTTTTCAGTGAATTTTCATGAAAAGTCAAGTGACCTGTTGACCTCAAAATGACTTTTTCCGTAACAGGGACCACTTGGACTAAACATATGCCATATCAGATTATCGGGATTCAGAGATTCACTTTTTTGCTCCTGGGGAGCTTTTTGGCCCTACTTTTCAAATAAATACCTACAAGTGAAGCACTAAAATGTTGAATGGTCAGGGAACTGTCATGACTGTTCATGCAGCACATTTCAGCCAAAATAATACTGAAGTGACTGTTTTCTGTGACTGTTGTGATGGTTTCTTGGCGTGACTGTTTAGACTATTGCATGACCAATCTACTAACTTTTCAGTGAATTTTCATGAAAAGTCAAGTGACCTGTTGACCTCAAAATGACTTTTTCCGTAACAGGGACCACTTGGACTAAACATATGCCATATCAGATTATCGGGATTCAGAGATTCACTTTTTTGCTCCTGGGGAGCTTTTTGGCCCTACTTTTCAAATAAATACCTACAAGTGAAGCACTAAAATGTTGAATGGTCAGGGAACTGTCATGACTCAGTGTTCATACAGCACATTTCAGCCAAAACAATACTGAAGTGACTGTTTTCTGTGACTGTTGTGATGGTTTCTTGGCGTGACTGTTGTGACTATTGCGTGACCAATTTACTAATTTTTCAGTGAATTTTCATGAAAAATCCAGTGACCTGTTGACTCCAAAATGACTTTTTCCGTAACAGGGACCACTTGGACTAAACAAATGCCATATCAGATTATCAGGATTCAGAGATTCACTTTTTTGCTCCTGGGGACCTTTTTGGCCCCACTTTTCAAATAAATGCCTATTTGTCCGGCAAATAAATTGACAACGATTGTACTGATAAAAAAAAAAGTCTCATACATGACATTTTCCAGGTCTGGCAGTTTGCTCATTTCCAATGCGGAAAGAGACCCAACTGCTTCCACTAATCATATTAGTCACTACACTCTCAAATCTAATTGTAGAGACAGTCTGAATATTGAACTAAGCTATTTTGTCTTACGAGTCCCACTTTCTCAATGCAGAAACAGAAAGTCCAAACCAGTGATCTCTACTTCATAGAGATCACTGGTCCAAACAAAACTATCACATAAGTTTTGACACCAGCAATGCACACAGTTTGGTGGGATCTAAGTAGTAAATATTTTCAGTTGGAGGCGGGAAAGTGTGGCTCTATTGGCCTGATAATATTCTATTCAAGAAGGCAGACAAAATCAAAACCTATATCCTACCCTTTTAATTGCAGTTAGGCACTTTATGGCCTTAACTGCCATATCACAAAATGTCTGCACTGCAGTACACCCTTCCAAAAAAAATATCAAGGAATTTTTTTTCAGTTTCCTATCAATAATATTATCATATGCACCTTGGACAAGCACTTATTATCAACGGCAATATATACGTTTCAGGTCTGCATTACTCCCAAGTAATCTTAAGGATGCGACCGAGATCTATGAGCCTTTACGAAAGAAATACATTTGGTACTTATCATAACAAAGTCTTCTGGACTACAGAGTGCCATTATATCTATGATGCACTATACACAACACTTGCAGGTTGCATGGAAATAGCTATATAGCAAAAAATACCCGTGTATTATTGGCCTCAATGGGCAATATCTGTGCCATAATCTCCAGGAACAGATGTTGGGTCAACATACAGGGCTGACAATGCTGCAACTGGAATATCAGTCCAATGTTGTTTGGCGGTGCATCGGTGTCCTCTAGGGATGTCAGATGTCATTTATTTTTAAGAGTGGTAATCCTGTAGAACTTTTTAAATCCATCAAATTGTATACAGTTTGGAGCCATAGAAATGGGCCAATTTTTCAACAAGGCTAAAATCTATTCAAGTCAGAAGCAAAATGGTCATTGACCAACCAATATGTTTTGTAATGTTTATCTATCAGCAGTATCATTGAAAGTCAAATGAATATTATTTTTCAGAAACTTTAAGAATTGAAATATCAACTGCACATTGAATTTTATTGTGGCAGTTACCATCTAGTCTCATTCTTCACCAAATTGCCCTGCAGTCAGTTGGTCTGCAGAAATTGAGCCTAATTGTGCTTTGCAATTGTCCAGAGAAATCTGATATGGGTCAGCAGGGCACAGACATAATCATACACACAGCCATCTGTATTTCCAATTTTCCATTTAGGATGCAACCTATATTACATACTGTGGATTCTTGAAAACATTTCCGACTCAAACTTGAAACAAGATCTACATAATACGACTAGACATATCAATGTCTGCTTTAAATAGGGTTTTTAGTTGTAAGATTCCATTTTTTGGATGAAATAGTATTTCCATCAAGGTCTGACATAGTTTATCCACAGTGAGTATCTTCGGAGTATGGGGAACGGGGGCGCATTGGGACGCGGGGCACTGTGGGACGGTGGGGTTTTCTTGCATCCTGGCAAGGTATACGATATGGTAGTGCCATCATATCTTGTAAATTCACATCCTTATGTTTTCATGGTTTTATGGACAAATTACAGCCACAAGCAGAAGTATGGAGAGCAAAAGTTTGTTTTCCTACTACTAAAGTAAATATGGACAGGTTCCATTCGAACCATTCTATGGACAAACCATGAACAATGAGGCTTTCTCAGTGCTTGTATGAATTATATATATCGTAACAAACAGTTATGAATTGCCATCGTGATAAACACACTCACTGGTGCCCGAGAAATTAGCATTTTGGTGTAAAAGTCATATCGGGGCTCATTGGGACAGTGAATTCGGGGCACATTGGGACGCACTTGATATGGCAGAATTTAAGTGTCCAAGGCAACTAGATTAACTGGGACAGCACACAACAGGTGTTCAGGCCACAGGGAATAGAGGTGTAGTGGATTACCATGCTCTGTGAACAAATTTGTCGCAAAGCACTATGTGTAACTTACATAGATGTCCGCACCCAGAGGACAGTTTATGTTGGATGTTTAAAACTGTTTAAAGTTATGAACTATTGGCACTACAAGGTGTTAATGCACTGTATATTGTCTTACGCACTACTTATAAGTGATATCTATTGCACATGGAGTGTTAAAATGATTTTTTAATTGATGTCCCAATGTGCCCCGGCTGTGCCACGACGGGGCACATTGGGACAGTCAATTTTACGACTCTCTGGCTGCAAAAGGGTAGGTGCAGTCTAATTTATTATGCCTTGCATTTAAGCTCAATAGTATTGGTGATATTCATGCAAACTTCTGAGTTCTTCAGTGCTTTCAGCATTAAGCAAAATTAGTAGACGTTAAAAGCGTCCCAATGTGACCCCGTTCCCCCTACTTCATTGGCTATGCAGCTCATAGAAAAGCTTTCAAAAGGTCTTTCATTGAGTGCTGGTCTTTCATATTGCCTTCCTTTTGTCCAAGATTCTTCACTAGATAATTGAATCCTAGTGGAATATTGAAAAAATTGCTTCTGTGATTTGGCACTCCATCCAACTATTTCTGGCTTGCTTTATAGCATAGTCAACCCAGCACCTTGCCTGGTAGTATCTTATTTGGTATTATCCTGTTCCCTGGAAGCCAATTTCCTGAGTTGTCACATCTCATCAACTTAAACGTTTCCCCAATCAATGGCTTCTACATGGCTAATCCTCAACGTATGTAGGTTATTCATCTCTACCATGAAAGAAACCAATATAATCTGCTGATCAACACCAATTGCCGTCTATTCGACTTGAAGATTCTTTGTCAAAACAAATTAAGCTACAGCACAGTGAAAGAACTAAAATGGATAGGATGACTAATCATGATGATGAATAACTATACATATATGGATGGATGATTTGGCTAAATGTTCTATATATTTATGCACTAGGTAGGCTAATTATGACAGGCGGAGGACACAGCAGTGAGACATTGAGACAAAGGGTGATTGAAACAGTCATCCTACATTGGCCCAGACCCGGCAAGAGCTGGATTCGAACCTCAGGCCCAGCGATTGGCAGCCCAGCACACTACCACTAGACCAACCCTCCCCCTGAATAGCTTTCTCCCATGGGGTTCACCCTAACTGCATTGGTTAAGGTGAAAGATAATAAAAAACAATAATATTGTTAGTATCAGCTCAGCTGCAATTCAGTGTTGCCCAAATCCCAGATGGCCTTTAAAATTGGCAGCCTTGCTACTTTGATCGTATCATGACAAAGGAGATGTTGTCTTCGGCCTGGCTATTTTATTCACTTTCCCTTTGGGTTTCAGGGAACAAAACACAAAATAAGTTTTTTTTGCTGTTACAGGAAATGTTGCAATTGTGTGTAAAGCCACCATAAATAAATGTGATGGTGGCACAATATGCCATTGGCCAGACATACCCTTTAGTTTTCAGTCTAGCTGGTGTTTTGCTACAGAGCTGAGCGAGGTACCCACACACATGACAAGCTCTAGTAAGGTCAAGATACACACCAAGCACTTTTTTTGCTACAGAATTATCATTAGCTTTCAGATATTGGTCATTTTCATCATCATACATCCGGTTCCTGACACATTTAAAAATTGCAGTGTTGTAGTCCAGACATGGACATCCGAGGCCAAGACCGAGGCTTGAGCCTCTGAAACTGAGACAGTTTGTGTGCTATCAAAATTGGGCCTGAAGTCAGTGAAGGCGAGGCGAGGCTGCTCTCGAGGCTTTCAACACTAGCCCAAAGACAACCTAGACCGAGCCAAATCCGAGGATTGGGCATCCGAGACCAAGGCCATTAAAATATGGCCCTGACACATCCAACACTGACAAATTGCCTTTGTGTGCTCAACAAGCAGGAAATCTCCATTACATAGACATTATTAACCCCAATATAAGTGGTGGCTCATTTGGAGGCTGAAGACAAACTGTCACACAAGACTAAAATTTTCACAGGGTGTTATTCTTCGCATTTTTTATGTTTGTGGCACAGTTTGCCTTCATATGCCTTATATTTATAATAGATGTTATAGACTAACTAGTACTCTCAGTTTTATATAAGACTATTAAGCAATTTGTCAGGCTGTTCTCGAACAATATTTGAACGAACTAAATAAAGCAGAAGCATACCAGAAACCAAATTACTTGTCGAACAATTCAATTGTGACAATGGCACTCTTATCCTGGCTTGGCATTATCCTCAATTGTACTGAGGGCGTGGGTTCAAATCTCACCCCGGGAACTCACTTTAGTCCGAGCCCATGGGACGTTAAATGGAGGCGGGTTATATCCAGTATTCTATGCTGGGGCAACTGAAAGACCCTGGGCATCCCTGAATTAATAGGGTATATGCCAGACTCACAGTCTTCTCATCTCATCATCATACAGCGATTGTCTGCCTCGATATAGCCCACTAAGGTGCTGCAGAGGCGTAAAACACAAACAAAACAAACAAATCCTCAATTGTACACTTCCCAGGACAGTAATAAAACCATGTTTAGGTGTATTGTTCACTATACCCCACAGGGAAAGTGGAAAAAACAGAGAGGCTGAACACATTTATATGTTGCGGATATACTGCAAATACAATAGATTGAATAGTCAGCTGGGATTACTTCAACACTGAACGATGCTCCATGACAATCTGTTCCTGCCACCAGAGTTTGATTTTGTTGAGTGGCTTGACCCAGTAATCTTGAACCTCCCAAGATAAAGCAAATCCAGACAGCTGTCAGTTATTTGGCTTATCGATTCACGTTCCCATCTGGAGCACCTGGATGGCACCTTGTTTGCCCCCTTCTAAGGTCCAGGGTTCAACCTGGTCGAGGAACAATTTATCACCCAATTGTCAAAAACATGCTCCCAACTCAATGTAATGCAAATAAATGTCTGGTGATTTCTGATGGACATAAAATGCTTCTAAAAGCAATCATAAAGTATCAGAAATTCTTTATGAATCTTCCTTAGTCAGCTGCTTCCCATTAAGCATCTACAAAAAGGCACAAGAGGTGGGCCCCAGGTTATATCTAAACTTAAATTTTTGGTGTGTCTTCCTTTGGATAGGAATGAAGCTAGAGGCTATTTCGGTGGCGTCACAAATTTTCAGGGCAAACAGCACCAAATCATAGCAGAAATTAAAGAAACAAAAAATGTGCTTGGTTTTTGTAACTTTGATCAATTCTTTGAAAGGGTTGTTAGAAATAACTTTGGAGATTTTGAAAACTATAATGTATATCTGCATTGCTTCACTTTATGACCATCACATAGTAAATATGATTTGGATAATTTTTTTGCATTTTAGCTCAAAACATAGAGGTCAAATTAAAAACATGTGAGCTTCGGGCGAGGGGCCCCACGTGGTATGGGGCATGAGGACCCCTTCACTTTTGCCTTGAAGCTGCTTCAGGAACCATTTAATAATGTGTACTTTACCTAAATCCTGAAAAAATAGCAAATTAAAATAGAAACAATTTGGGCCAAATTGTAACAGGGCAAAAAATGAAAAAAAAATTTATGAATGAACAGAAAAATTCTGAAATTCAAAAAAAAGTGAATAGAATGTCTTAAAAATGATAGAAGAACCCCAAGAAATAACCTTCAAGCTGAATGCGCTCACAAAAAAAAATTGCCATAGGATTATAATAGGGGGGCTTCTTGCCCGATTGGCAATAAATATTATCATACACACCTTTTAACAGGCACTCTTATTATGAAGGGAAGTACATATGTTTCAGAACATTATAACTTCCTAGTAATCTCAAAGAATGCTACCAATGTTGTAGCAGCTCTTGCGAATTGAGATGACAAAAAAATGGTATAAACTATAATGTGGTTCAACTGGTTGTAAGGCTATGAAAATTTAAAAGCAGAATGGTCACTGACCTTCTGCTACCCTGTGTAGGCCAAATGTTTATGTCTAAATGTTTTTTGGTTTTTTAAAATAAAAACAAAAGGAATTCCATGATACAATTGCAAAGATATCAATATTTTTTAAATAGAAGCATCATTTGTTTGATGCAGTTTTGTTGCATGCAAAGTGAGGCCCCAGCTGGTCTCAGCAACTCTCATTGTTCACCCAATTGCCCTCAGGTCTGTTGGTCTGCAGTATCTGAGCTTAATTGAGCTGTGCAATTGTCCAGAGAAATCTGATACAGGTTAGGAAGACTTTCCTGCAGGCCATGTTATATATACAGCCATCTGGGTTCTAATGATTGAGGATGAAACTTGGTAGCATTTTACATACAATGGATTCAAGAAATTTTCTGCATTCGGACTTCAAGCAAAATCAACGGATGTTCCCCCCCCTGTGCCTAATGTCAAGACTGCTTGTCCACTGGCTTTGAGGGCATGAGTTCAACCCCGAGAACTCACTTTAGTCCGAGCCAGGGATGGGCACGAGTACAAGTACTTTGCAAGTAACAAGTACAGCAAATTACAAATGTACTCGAGTACAAGTACAAGTACATTCTACGAGTACAAGTACGAGTACCGAGTACTTTTAGAAAACTCACCTCCATTTAATGTCCCATGGGCTCGGACTCCCACCCATGGGACACTAAATGGAGGCGAGTTTTATCCAGTATTCTATGCTGGGGCAACTGAAAAACCCTTGGCATCCCTGACTGAAACATTACTGAGTGCAAAAAGCCTGGTCTTCTTCAGTGTCTTAAACTGTTGCTAAATTCAACTTATCGGATGGGACAGTATCATAGTCTGTCATGAATTACTCTACAGTATCTTAAGAGCATCTTCAATGGCCATGCAGTTCATAGAAAAGCTTTCAAAAGGTCTGTCTTCGAATGCTGGTCTTTGATATTGCCTTCCTATAGCCCAAGAATTTTCATACACTCTAATCAACTTCAGACAAAATTGGTTTTTTAGATTCAAAATGGTTTTTGAAAAACCAAAATTTAATGCAAAAAACCAACATGGATTTTTTAAAAATCCATGTTGGTTTGCATTGAAATTTGGTTTTCAAAATACCATTTTGAATCTAAAAAACCAATTTTGTCCCGACATTTTTTAGAGTGTAGAAAAGCCCTCAAAAGGTCTGTCATTGAATGCGGCCTTTCATATTGCCTTCCTATAGCCCAAGAATTTTCATAAGATAACTGAACCAAAGACTGAACCAAAGAGTACCGTTTTTAGAACTGGGAGCTAAGAAAGTCCTGCAGAATATTCAGCAAATATTGATACATTTTTTGTACTTACCACACTATGTGTACTGCATTGATGCTAAATCTATGTATATTTACAGGAAGGGTTGGTGACAGTATTTTTTGTAATCTCACTGTTCACAAGTTGCCATTTATGTTACAAATAGAGAAGAGACCATAAGCCAGAAAAGATGCCCAAAACATAGACACCACTGTGAATAGACCATGACAAAATGTATACATCTAAATTGTGCTGCTATCCATCCAACTATTTCTGGTTAGTAATATAGTATCTACACACTGTAGTCTACCTAGCACCTTGCCTGGTACCTTATTTGGATATTACATGTATCTTGTTCCCTGGAACCCAATTCCCTCACTTGCCACATCTCATCAACTTAAATGATTCCCCATTTAACGGCTTCCATGTGGCTGCTCCTTGGCCTATGTAGGCTATTCATCTCTACCATGAATAGAAATCTAACCAATCTGTATCTGCTTGTCAAAATCAATAGCTTTCTCTTTAAATCAAAGCCTTTTTTAGCAAAATAAATCAATCTGCACTACCAAGCTACAGGACAGAGAAAAAACTGAAGAGGGAGCCACTTTGGAAGGGAAAAACATAATATAATAAACAGCTGAATGTATCCAATGAAGTTCAGGTAAACTGGGTCAATGTCAACACAACAGAATAAACACACGCAGTAACAAGACCGATTATTATCAGCTTAGCGGCCGTTCAGTGGTGCACTTGGTACAAATCCCAGAAGGACTTTTAAAAGCAGCAGCCCACCTCTGACCATATAACGACAAAGAGGATATTGTGTTCAGCCATGCTATTTTATCCACTTTCCCTTTGGGGTTCGGGAACAAAAGATAAAATGAGGTTTTATTGCTGTCCCAGGAAGTGTTGCAATTGTGTGTAAAGCCAAGCCTGAATAAATGTGTCAGTGCCACAATATGTCATTGCTTGGCTAGACATACCCTTTATTATCCAGCCTGGTTGGCTGTGAATATCAAGTGACGGTCAAAATATCAGGGCCTATGATATTGTAAAAAATACCACCCTTCAAGGGCGATATATTTTTAACAATGGTTATGACATCACCAGCATTTCAGCTGCCTGATGATGTCACTAACCAAACAAGGGCCAGAATAATGGGATTGTGACGTCATGTCCATTGTTGCTCCATGGAGACGTCACATTTTTGTAATGGCAGAAAATAGTCCCGCTTTATAACAGAAAATTTGAGGCAAAACCAGGTGATAAAAACAAAACAAACCACGCGTCAGGGCACTTCGTACAATATCACTCGCTGTTGTGTGAATTAATATCACTCTCGCCCTGCGGGCTCGAGTGATATTAATTCACATAACAGCTCTTGATATTGTTACTCAGTGACCCTGACTTGGGTTGTTTTGTTATAGTATCCAGTCTGGCTAGTGATTTGTTTCAGAGTTTGGCGTGAGGTACCCAAATGCATGAAAAGCAATAATTATTGTTTCTTTGAGCACTGTTAAGCTTTCATTATCTAAGAGCTGTTTGCAGATTAGCAGTCCCAGCAGTTTCAAAATTAACTTTCAACATGGTCGTGTGATGTCACTGGCCTATTAGACTGTTTTGTTTTTGTCAGTTATGCTGGTTTTAAAATCAGTTGATTTAGTGCTTATCATATCTAGTAGCATAGGTGACAAACTGACAATAAACAAACTAATTAAATGACTCAAGGTACTTAGTCAAATAATAAGATCAGGAGACCAACAGAACCTGTCGATGATGAGCCAAAACCAGTTTACAAATTGAAAACGAGAAAATAGATTTTTTGAGTGGACCACCAATCCGCAAAGAGCTATAAACTCACATTTTTTAATACCATGCATCAGATTGTTTTTCAACTGCAGCTTTGGAGACTTTAGTCAAAATGTTATTTTGGGCTTTTGGTAAAACCCACAACAGAAAAATACATAGTACACAAGAAAAACTTGTCTGACAATTCAATTGGGACACTGGCACATGGTTTATCCAGGCTTGGCTTCACCCTCAATTGTAACACTTCCCAGGACAGTGATAAAACCATGTTTAGGTGTATTGTTCACCATACCCCAGAGGGAAATTGGATAAAACAGATAGGCTGAACACATGCCTTTATATGTAGGGGATATGCCACAGATACAATTGATTGAATGGTCATGGGGGGATTTCTTCAACACTGAACGATGCTCCAAACCAATCTGCTTTCGCTACCGGAGTCTGATTCTATTGGAGGGTGCCTTGAGTGTATACTTATTGATTCATGACCCCATCTGGAACAACTGAATGATACCTTGCTTGCCCCCTCTTGAGGCCCAGGGTTCAACCTGGTCTTGGAACAAATTATCGACAAATCGTACAGAACATTATTCTACTTACTCACTACTCAATGTCATTCAGAGAAAAGTCTGGCAATATATAATGGGCATGAAAGGCTTCTAAAAGCCTATTTAGAGGCACAGAAATCCTTTATGAATCTTCAACGCTACTTTAATAGTAAAAGTTATCCGAAAAGGACATGGATAATATGAGTCACATTCTTTTCATTCTGCAACATTATGCGTGAGGAGCTCGACAAAAGCCACAAGTTTGACTGAAAAGCAACCACTGCTGCCCTTATGAATTTGCGATTGGATGTATGTAAAAGGGTAAGTATCTGTGCGGTGTACACCTGAGATACTTTCAATCACTTGGTCTAGTTGTAACAAAAACTTATTTATACCACGTGCCACAACAAATAGTTGTTCAGTTTTTTCGCCCAGTTGAAAATCCTTAAGATATGTCCTGTCTGTTGATCTGCATTTTTCATTGGCTGAGCTTAATTGAGCCCTGCAATTGTCCAGAGAAATCTATTATGGAGCATAGCAAAGCTTCCAAGAAGCAATACGGTACAGCCACCTGGGTTTCAATTAAGGATGCAACCTATTGAATTGCCATGCAGAAGATTTAAAAAACTTTCCAATGTCAGAGGCCAAAAAGAAAAAAAAAACAATATTACGATTCTATGAAGTAAAAATCAGTGGCTTCATTGATGTCAGGTTCCCTTCTTTGGTTGTGGCAGTACTTACAGATATCCAAGCGGCTTATAGCCTTCCGTCGACAGACACAGTATCTACACAGAATCTTCATTGGCTATGCAGCTCATAGAGAAGCTTTCAAAAGCTCCATTGTTGCATGCTGGTCTTTCATTTTGCCTTCCTATTGTCCAGGATTTTTCAAAAGGTCGTTGATCCCCAGAGCAAGCTGTTTCATGGAGCTTGGAGTGTTTGTTTAATATTGCTAAATATTGATAAATACTATTTTCTGAAGCAGCTCTGACAATGAGGCTATACTGAAGCTGCTCTAACTTCTAAGGTACATCCTTCAGTTGAACCTTCTGTACACTCCAGACATTTTTGGACAGAATTGGTTCTTTGAAAAACCAAATGGTTTTTGAATCAACTATTTTTGCAACAGACTAAACTTTCAGTATAAAATTTAGTATCTGTTGAAATACAGGTTGTACAAATGTGCATGCAATGGCCTTTCAAATATACATTAAGAACTAAAGCGTACTTCAAAACACAATGTCATTATGGCAAAGAGGATACTTTGTTTTGTTCAGCTGAGCTGTTTGTGTATTTTGTTCAGCTTTTAGCTGTTTTATCCACTTTCCCTTCGGGGTTAAGAGAACAAGAGCAGAACAAGGTTTTTATTGCAATCTGAGGAATACGTCTTCATGAAAATGAAATTGCCATAAATGTTTTTATTATACACAACCAACTTAGCAATTACAATAATGTAAATTACATTTATTTCCTCTATGAATTTCTTGTGTAAGCAAGTGTTGCCATGGAACGTAAAGCCGTAGCAAGAATAAATATGCCAATGTCACATCACAGGGCCGAATCCAGAAAATGTCGGACTGCATGGGGGTTTACAAAGAAAATGTACTAAATATATCGGATTTTAATTTTTTCGTAGATTAAAATCTACAGGCCCAAAGAGGGGGGAATTTGAACACCCTAAACCTCCCCCCTCTGGATCCCCTAATAACGTCTTCATGAAAATGAAATTGTCATAAATGTTTTTATTATACACAAACCAACTTAGCATTTGCAATAATGTAAATTAAATGTATTACCTCTATAAATTTTTGTGAAAGCGAAATACATTAAATGGTGTCAGGCTATTGCTGATATTGATAACACTTACGTATGTGTGAAACAAATAAAAGTATCTATCTATCGAAAACCTCAACTTCTTTCGGAAGGTCGGTTTTCACCTACATAGTTCAATGTCCCTCACTATCAGAAGCTAGACTGTAAGCCTATGTCAGAGAATTGAGGCACTGCATGGCACATCAATTCAGGCTTGGTTTATCTCAATTGTAACACTTCCCAGGACACTGATAAAACTCAGTTTAGCTGTATTGTTCACCATACCCCCAAAGGAAATTTGATAAAACAGGAAAGCCAAACACACTGCCTTTGTTGTGGATATTATAAAATACAAGTGATTGAATGATCATGTGCGATTTGTCCAACACTGAACGATACTCCATGCCAATCTTTCTTTTATTTCCTGAAAGTTGATTCTATTGTGATGTGCCTTAATCCAGACTGAGTATCTCTGTATCTCTAAGTCTCATGGGATATAGCTAGCTATCCAAAAACTGTTAGTTAGATGTATGGATAGATTCTATAGTCTATACATGATTTTTGTCCAATCCGGATCGGCAAGTGGGTGGTCCAAAGCAACCCCCCTGTCTCCTCCCATCAAGCCAAGTAAAACCAACTCCTGTTAAGGTCCAGGGTTCGACCTGATCAGGCAATAATTCACTGGTCAGTCTCTGGGCCTATGTGTAGGCTGAATCTTTTACAGCAAAAGTCAAAACCACCAATTTGTCGTAAAAATTGACATGCACGTAAATTAGTGAGTATTGTTTTATAGGTTGAGAGAGCCCATGAACAATTAAGGCAACTTCCTACAGAATAAGGTGAAAGCCAACAAAAGAGATTGCAGATGCAAAATGCTATATCCTACCTTGCAGTAAGTTACGTTGTGAGTTTTTGGTTTTGGTGGATTTGCAATTCCTTACTAAGGAATCATATCATGCCACCAATCTTTGTCTGTCTTCCCCAAACAGACTTTAATATCCAGCCCAATGCCAATACGCCACCTACAGAAAATCTCAAGAAGTAGTGCCCATCGGTCCCCATGTTGGGAGGCCCATCGTCCTCCAAAGCTTACAGAATAATTAGACCCCCCCCCCCTCTTCGGTGAAAAATCGTTCTTGTTCTTAAAATTCAATGTAAATTGCCACCAATATTTAGGGAAAATCGTCATAGGAAATATATTGCCTCGAGTCTGCAAAAAATTGAGATATTAAACTTATTCTGAATAAGTAAAAAATAATATTAGATGTTGAAAATTTTAAGACTATCAGCATACTCAAAACAGCCCTGGTTTCTTCCAGACAAAATTTTGCGAGTTCTCCACAATGGTTTTATGTGAACCGCTCACTGGAGCTCGCGGAATTTCACACGCCACCAGATGGCAACACATGACAGCATATATTCTGCCAAGGCTGGAAAAAGCAGTGGCAATGAAACAGCGATCCACTTGTAGACAGGAGCAATCACGTGGCGGAACACATTGCACTCGACAAAACACGCACAGCGCTCATAATTATCATGATCATTCAAAAATATAAAAGATTTCAGCTGGTGGGGGGGGGGGGGCGATCCCCCCTCCCTGCATCTGTCCCTGCAGTCTCATAATGTGTTCCAGTTTTTGCTTCTGAGAGTCCACTACTACAGGATCAATTGGTTTTTTCGATAAAACTCAATAGGATACCTCACACAGTGTATCTGACTATTCGATATCTACTACATTATCTTCCACTGAATTGCTTTACTGTTTTTTTTTTTGTTCTTCCTTGTCAATCGATGAGCCCAGCAATCTTCCAGAGACATCTAGTCTAGAAACTGTCTTTTTTCCTTTATTTCTCTTTTATTTTTCCGCCTACTTCTCAAAAAGTGTAGTGTAGTCTACATCGGAGGCCCCAGCTGAATTCAATTGGGTCAACTTTATATGTGGTGCAATGTCTGGAAATCTAAAGTCCTCACACCTACATTGTACTTTGATTCAAGCCAAATGAATGGTATACATGTATATTGGAAATTATATGGAATCAACTTTGAACTTTGTCAGAAGAATCATAGATCCATTGTTGAAATGTTGGTGGTGCTGTGATCACAAAACCTATGAATTCACAGGCATAACTGGGTAGTCTCGAGTGGGGGGGGGCACGCGATTCTCTGGGTGGGCAACCTCTATACTAATTGTATACTTTAGCCAGAGTTGGAAAGTTCATATGGGGAGCCTATGCCCCCCCGTGCCCCCCCCCATAGGGACGCCACTGCCTATGATGCCCTCTTGAGGTGGGTGACCTTAAGCTCAAGGAACTTCAGCTGAAAACCTCAGAAAACTCCTGAATTCCAGAAAAAATTACACATTCCTCCTATTAGTGGTAGAACCAAACTTTTTTAAATTTTCATGTGCTGACCAAACTTTATTTAGTGTTACCTTTTTCCTCACAAAAAAACATAGACCAGCGCCCCCCCCCCCCCCCCCAAAAAAAAACATATTACCTGCATGGCCCTGATTTAATTTAAATATCACAAGACAGTGAAAGAAAGATCTAACAGTAACATGTATTTCCAGACAAATTGACGAGTAATTAGTATGTTAAAGATGGACTTGTAGTAACATTTTTTCAGATTTCAAGATGTTCTTAAAAGTAAGATGTAATCACTAATCCTTCCCTGACTGTAACATGATGTCATTTCCAGATTTATGTTGATACATACACTGAACAAAAAAAGAAACGTCCCCTTCCTTTTTTGCTTATAATTTGTAAGATAATTTTTTTTGGCCAAAACTAGTTAAACAGTACTGATCCTATTATAAACAAGTATCAATGTGCCGAAAATTATTCAAGTGCGACCATTTCCTGTTCACTTTTGACCTTGTTTATCACATTTGGGGATGTTTTTAAAATGGCCCCATAACCACAATGTCTCGCATCTCACCAAAAAATTGGGGTGTCCTTTCGAAGAGTGTGACATAGAGCCCTAGAAAAACGAAAAAAATTGGCACTTCTGCTTTATTCTTGACAGCTACAGATCACCTTCCAGATGTGCGACAATGTGTGTTTCATACAGCAACGGAAATGACTCATGTTATTCAACCTTGAATTGAGATATTTTAATGAAAATTTTACATGGCATGACCAGAGACATCTTGGAAATGCCAATGCTTTTTTTTCAAATCAAAATATCAAAAGAACACCCTTTTTAGAATTTTTTTATGCAAAAATTAAAAAATTTAAATTGAGATTCATTAGCACACCCTTCAGAAGCAAATTTAAACATTTATTGATAGTGTGAAATATTCCTAATTGCCATACATCAGCATTGATTTGCAGCATATTTAGGTGAAATGGTTCAAGTGCATAAAGTTGTGAGGTCTTTGATGACAGAAAAAATAAAGTCATTCCAGATATTTTTTTCCAGCAGATGGCAGTTTAGTCTATCAGAGGTCCTGATGCTAATGGTTGAACATGGGATCAACATTAATTCAACTCCAAGACTTTACTGCCGCCTACTGGAATAACAGTTTGAGTGATTTTAATTGTTGTCATCAAAAATCTTATGATTTTCGCGGCCTGGATTAAACATCTTATCTATCAATGCTGAAGTATGGAAATTCTAAATATTTAACCCTATCAATAAATGTTTAATTTGCTTCTGAAGGATGTGTTTAAGAATCTCAATTTAAATTTTTTAATTTTTGCATAAAAAATACAAAAATGGGTGTTATTTTTAATATTTTGATTTGAAAAAGCATAGGCATTTCCGAGATGCCTCTGGTCATGTCATGTAAGATTTTCATTAAAATATCTCAATTCAAAGCTGAATAACATGAGTCATTTCCATCGCTGTATGAAACACACAATGTCGCACATCTGGAAGGTGATCTGTAGCTATCAAAAATAAAGCAGAATGCCAATTTTTTTCGTTTTTCAAGGCTCTATGTCACACTCTTCGAAAGGACACCCCAATCTTTTTGGTGAGATGCGATACATTGTTGGTATGGGGCCACTTTGAAAACATCCCCAAATGTGATAAACAAGGTCAAAAGTGAACAGGAAATGGTCGCACTTGAATAATTTTCGGCACATTGATACTTGTTTATAATAGGATCAGTACTGTTTAACTAGTTTTGGCCAAAAAAAATTATCTTACAAATTATAAGCAAAAATGAAGGGAGACGTTTCTTTTTTGTTGAGTTATATAGCAGATTCTAAAGCCGCGGGCCTGGCCTGGTGCCGTCTTTATTCTTCACTCCTCAATGGAAAAAAGGCCACCTGCTGGCAAAGTTAAGGCCTGGTGCAAATTTTTGCGTATTTCAGGTGAAGCCAGCATTGTATCTGCTACAAAACCATACATAATATGTATGTTCCATTCCACAGTACTTTGTTATGTTTAAAACTATTTTATCAGTAAATCTCTCAAATTTCAGGGCAATCGGAGTATTGGTTCCAGAAATCTGAGGTCTTGAACATCCAGAAAATGGCTATTTTTTAGCATTTTACCGTGACATGCATATTTTGAGCAATGTTTAACCCTTCATTTGGAAAATAATTTCAACAATTTGTCAATGGAAAGTATTCTCAACTGCGGCCATGGGAGTTCTGGTTCTGTGACTATCAATTGCAATCTGATACTCTGTGTATTTGTCAAAAAGTGTCAATGAGACTCCGAAGTGGCAAATGAAGCCAAAAATTGAAATTTTAGCAATTTCTGTAAAACAAGTCTGTGTACCGGTTAGCTCTTGGTATTCTATGTAGTACTAGCTCTCCCAGCTTAGTTTGAGGACCCTTCTTTTGCATTACACACCTTATTTCCATATATAAATTTCATGGCTACTTGTTTGCATCATTTTTTCTTGCTTAGTAAAAGTTGTCCCGACCCTAACACTCACTTTGTAGTGGCTCTAAGTCCAAGACATGCTGGCTACATACACCTTTTCACTTCAACATTTTTCCTCTACAGTGGCTTAATTGTTTAGCACTAAAAAGGATGCTTCTGACTGTCTGGATTTTTAGCTAATATTGAAAACTATTGCATGTCCCGACCCTAACACCTCTGTCCCGACCCTAACACCTTCTGTTTTTCATCCCTATGTAGCATGAAACTTGCAGACTTCAAGTTATATGAAGCTCTAAAAGTCCTCTGGGTTATTAGAGATGACAAAAAGTGGCAAAAGAACTCAAGAAATAGTCTAGACCTGCAGGAATGGGGCAATATCAATATACTTTAAAATTATCAAGTAACCTTCTTTGATGAATGTAAAAGCTATTAAAAGTTTAAAATTTAGTAAGAAATAATGTTAAACCAGCAAAGTAGCTCAAACTGACTTGTCCATGGCCACTGGTTGCAGTTCATGGTAAAAAATTATGTGATTGTCAGCTAGTGTCCCGACCCTGACGCCTCCAATTAAATTTTGAGTGCCATATCAGCATGTAATATCTCCAATGCTAATAATTTTATCTATTTGAAATTTTAATTGCCTGCTAGGCTTTGTATGCAGAGCAACATTTCGTCATCTTTATATTTTTTAAATATGGAAATATTTGTTTGGGAAATATTCAATTCTATCTTGTGTCAAAATGGGCTAATCTTTGAAAAACGGCAGTTTTTAATATATTGGAACAATTTAAACAGTTCTGTGTCCCACCAAAATATGCATGCATGTCATTCATGGCCTAACAGGTTCAGAAAGTGATGAGATATGACCAACACAATACTAATAAAGAACTAAATCACACCAAAATTTTATATTTTGTTGTTGCGTCTTCCATTGAAAAAATCACAATAGCTATGCAGGAAATCATTACTTAACTCTGATTTTTTGCTTACTTATTGCCACATATATGTACTTTAAATTGCAACATGATTCAAAGCAAAATCAACACCTTTATTTTTCACCATATTGTCACGCTCTTATTTGCACCAGGCCTTAAGCATCTTACAGAAACTACTAACTAGCATGGAGGAAAATTGACTGACAGCTTTTTGGAAAAAAGTATGTGTGGCTAAATGTCAGACTTGTTTAATGTTTTGTGTCAGCTATAATCAGGGCTAAAAATCAGCTGAGCACTGTAGTATAATGTTGAAAACACGAGATACAGGTGAGAAGATATTTTTTCAGCAATGTTGAGTCTGAAATCCTCTGACACTTTCCAGTCTAAATATGTCAAAATTTGATTGATGGAACCAGGCTTTGCTCATTAGAAAACAAAAATTACATTCCATCGAAGTCGGCAAAAAAAATATATAGGCCTATATATATGTACTATATTCCCTTATTTCCCTATACTTGAAAGTCCAAAATGTCATGTATAGGCCATTCTTTATTTTATTTTTATGAATTTAACACACATAATTAAACAGAATCCCATTGTGACCTTTAATTGTATTGGTGGTGCAACTTTAAATTATTTTCCGATAAAAGTGAAACAAATATTTTCAGGCAGGACTTCAAATGAATTCTGGTAGGAGGTTCTGTTTGGTTTATATATATATATAGACACAAATAATAAGCCCCCCTTCCCCGTCTTTCTATCTATCTATCTATCTATCTATCTATCTATCTATCTATCTATCTATAATTATCTCTCTATTTGTCTATCTCTCTATCTACCTATAATGATCGTTTATACACAATATAATTGACAAAACATTTTTATAATGCCGTCGAAATATGAAGTTGCAATTAAGTTTTGAATTAAATGTGGCCAGTACAGCTGAATAGTTATTAGTTCAACATTCTCATTTCCAGACGAAAGATTTTAAATAGATTAATAAACCAAATACTCACTAATTTTTTGACAGCTCTCTGTTGTGATATTCAGCCGCATTATTCCATTGAATTGATCCGAGCAGTGCTACTCAGTAGCAGAATGGATGTTGACACTTATTACGCAACGCCAATCAATTAAGAGCTAATGAGGTCACTTAAGGCGCTCTGCCAATTAACGCGTGTCAAGTTTAAGCAACTTTTTGTTCCTTCATTGTTTAATCAGTTTATTCTGGGCACTTAAAATGGTAAGACGCATTTCTTTCTTTTACGAAAAATATACTTTTAAATTGCTATAGAAATCACTAGGAAGTTCACTGAAAAGACGTCTTATGACTGAAAAGTTGTCTCTGAACTTCTAAATATGTCAAGGTAATTGATTTTGACTAACTTAAATATTGAAGAAAGACAAAGAAAATTGATTTAATAGGAAAGTAACTGCAATCCAGCTGTGTAGAACACCCGTATAAATTAGATAATACATTTATACATTTACTCATTAATTTTAGTTTGTAGGGCAACTGTAGGTTTTGATAATATTTTAAGTTTAGCCTCAATAGGTCTAAATGAATTTGTTTAAGTTGAAAATTCATCACTGTCTTCACAAATTTATTCATTGAATTGTTTATAGTGTCGAGATAAATGTCGACATGACGACTCTGCACTAGTTACTGGATGAATTTACGTCCAAGTTTTGATCAAGTTTTATTTTTTAGTGCAGTCCAGTGCCGTAGTGCGTCTTAAAAACGTTTTTAAAGGTCTGAAAAAAAAAAGTTGTCTTGTGTGGGGACCCATAATTTACGAAATTCGTAGTTAAGAGATCTATCTATAGGATTAGTAAAAATGTATTAGTCTTGGTTACGCTTATAAGGGGCGACCATTTAATTTGGGGGGGGCGTAGGGCTTGGAGTTTTCCTCGGCGGGAAATTATTTATTTCTCGTTGACGGTGGCAGTAATTATTTAGGTATTTCAAATGCGAGTCCCCGAATAGTCATTCCTAAATCAAGCAACACCTTTGAAAATACCCCCCTCCAGATCCAGAAACTATTTATTTCAAGACTGCCCAAAAAGAATTTATTTCATCAAACTAAGCGAGAAATCATTTATAAAAAAAACTCCAAGCCCCCTAATGGCCCCCTAATTATATTTAATTTAATGGATGTGCGACTTTGTGAAATTATTTTAATTTGTGAATTTTGTAGGTGAATGTCGGTAAGAAGCTCATAGTTTTACAGTGCAGGCCAATTTATCAGGGGCGTATCTGGAAATGGCCTGGAGGGGGCATTAGGCCTATATTGGGTGTACTTGGCGCTCCGCGGCTTTTCCTATCATTCCCATGTTAATTTTTGGCCTGAGGGGGGGGGCATGGCCTAATGCCCCCCTCCCCCTAAATACGTCACTGCAATTTATAATGCGAATGGATGCATTGGATTGCCTATCTGCTTTAGTGGAATTCGCGTGTGAAATGCAAATTTTTATTCCTTTAGATTTTAATAGTGAGTTAATGACTCATAACTAATCTCAAGTAATCTATGGGCAACAATTTGATATCCGTGGGAGGACTTGGGGAGTTGTTGGTGAATTTTCTTGCCCAGATTTGTTCAAATAAATAAATAATTTCCGGTCAGGACCTCTTGAATAGGCCTTTTTAAAAAATCATTCCAAGGCATTTTGCTTTTGTTTGATTTGTTGATACTGTATTTTTAGCAGCGCAGCTGCTCTTACCCCTAGAATTTTTCTACAAACTCTGACCATGTAGGAGATCGCACTGTTACACCTATCACTCTGAAACTTGCCATATGGTCTCACCATAATTTTATCTTGCTTCCATCAACTTTTGGTAAACTTCTGTGACAATAATTTTTTTATTTTCTCAACTAAAAAGCTAGTTTTTCCCGCGAAATTTAAAGTTGAATCCCACAGAGTACAACTACTCCACCTATTGTACTCCAGGTAACTAAACTGTTCAACAAAATACCCTAGCTGGTGGCTCCCCCGCTTGGTCAAATTGTTCATATGCATTGCAAAAGCCACATTTTGAAAACAGGGGTAGGCTCACCTGAAGGCTGCTGGCTCAGCCAGGAATAATGGCACTAAACTATAAATACACACATTTTGGGTCGATATACAGGCCTATAATTCAATTCAACTTTCATAAAAATCGGAGAAGGAATCTTTGAGATATTCAAGTTTATTTTACGAGGGACTTATTTTTGTTGAACTATTGTTCATAATTTTATGATATTGTACACCACGTAACTCTCAAAAAACATCGGTAACCCCCCTTCAAAAACTTGTTTTTCAATAAAGTGTATTTTCAGCTATATTCCTTTAATTTTTCATAAATATCTCATGGATATTGTTCGAGTGACGCTGCTTTTCATTATAAATGCCACACTTTTGTAGTATTTTCCTGTATGTTTTAATGTAATGACATGAGATTTTGAAAAAATCATAGTTCGAAAATTATGTTGGATAGCCCGTAAATTTTTTTTACATTGGAAAGCTTTGGTTTTGAAGAACTTTTTGGCAAAGTTTCATGAATATTTCATGGATTTTAGATTTCTTGCCAAGTGTGGGATTCAACTTTAAATGCTTGTACATGATGACATGATGCTGCTCTACTGCTGCACTGACAGCCATAGCTAAGTCACGCTTCACTGAGCAGCTGCTGGGTAATGATGGCTGGCTCACGCACTGAGGTTTGTTGATAGCTATTGTCAATTTCAGTGCAAGCAGTCATATTTGACAAAAAAATAATGAAATGTGAGATCTAGAATTGATACCAGTAAAATGCATGCATTATTTCATATTATTCGCGCAGCGAAACGGCCGAAGGCCGTTGAGCGAAGCGAATTGAGTGCAAGAGAAGACTCAAAAATCTGTGCAGTGATGGTCTCAACATCAACAGTCCACAGTTTGGAATTAGGTCAAGTGGGTCCAGCTTCTTATCAATGATTTAGTTTCGTATTTAACAAAACATAACATATTCATCTTCAAAAGTGTCTTAAAAATTCAATTTTCTCTAGTAATATATCCTGTACCAATAATTTTTATGGAATAGTTAATTATTAGCATTGACAAGCTAAATCAAATTATTAACATGTGATTCATTTAATTTCAAGCAGACAACAAGAAAACATAACAAAATTAAAGTTACATAATCTTATAAACTGATGATTATGTAACAGTGAACAGTTAATCTACATGCAATGTTATTGTTTTTGTATGACTATATATTTATACTAATATTTATACTATTATGTAATATCAACAATCTAACATAGACTTGACTTCAGCAGCTATCAGTGCTGTCTGCCTTTTTACCATTTATTTAATATATATATATCTATCTATCAATTTATCTATCTATCTGTCAGTCATTATATCTATCTATCTATCTGTCTATCTATTTATCTCTCTATTTTTCGATATATTTATCTATTATATTTTTTGTCTAGTTTATCTTGCTATTCTACATTTTTCTCTGTCTTTCCATTTATCTGTCTTTCTAATTTTCTGCAACAGTTACATAACCCTTTAATACATTGAATATGAAATAAACATGAAAGTTATGGTAAAACTATAAGTCCTACAAAAGTGCTGCGCGAATTTCATGGCAGTGCCATTTACATATTATATAATGAATACATAAATACTAGAGTTAAATCAGGATGAAAATGGTTACAAATACTCTTTTGTTCTGTAGAATGTAAAAATTGAATTATTGAATCACTCATCAGCATCCTCTTTAATTTCATTGCACTGTGACACGGATGAATAGATATAGGCCTATGTAGATAGATCTATAAATTAAGAGATAGATAGATCTAGAAAGATACACAGATGGATTGCCAAGCAGATATGTAGATAGACATCTATTGATTGATTCAATCAGACTAATTAATAGTCACATACATAGATTTAAAGCCCAAGTTGTACTGTTCATTGGTTAGTGGGTTGGCACTCTAAACTCATCAGTGACAGATTATCCAGGCCTGCGCTGCTTAAAGTGCTTGCACGTTATTTTTTTTAAATTTAGAAACAAATATTTTAGGATGTGTAGTAGGTGGCAAAATTGACTTAAAAACAATTACATCTGGTGATTTTGTAAAATAAATAATTAGATAACAATATTTAAATACAGTAGATATTTGGGTGAAGTTTTCCTTGAAAGTGAATTTATTTATTTTACAAAAGCCAAAGACGTACCTGGTACATGTAACTGTATAGAAATGTATCATTTTGAGCTTGCGGAAATGTACATTTTTGTTCATTTGGTGAATTATCTGTAATTTGAAAGTTTATGTTGAAGTCTCATATGTATTATGTTTTTTAAAAATTTGTTTCAGCAATGACCTGTTTCAATGAGGACACAAATGAAACTTGCTGGTCAACTGAGACTTGTCGAGATGCCTGCCGAGAGAGGCTGGATATTAAAACTTTACAAGGTGGCACTGTGCCCGGAGACTGTGGCTTTTAGAGTTTGCAGGTAAGTTTACATTATTGTATTAGGAAACAATCATCAGTCTGGAAGCAGACTGCTTCTTTCCCGGAGCTCTAAACATGAAATCAGCAGGGGCGTCAGTTTCATTTTAAAGTGGTGGGGCAAATTGGGCCCAAGTCTTCATGGAAGATGAGGAATAACTTAAAATTAGTTTCATTCATAAATATCTATGCTTTGGTCAAAAAGGTGTGGGGCAAATAGAAACTACAAATTGGCACTGAGACTGGTTAACAGGGGTGCCAGAAGAAATGAGGGCAGTAGGGGCGGTCCATCGAGAAAGGGCAAATCTAATTTGCGTGACAAAAATTTAATGTAGCGGCCATAACAATTTTTAATATAATTCTAAATTTTTGCTTAAATTCACCAGAAAAAAACACTATTAGGCCTTAATTTGCAGTAAATTAAGGCCTAATAGTGTTTTTTCTTTGAGATCAAAAGGGCAACCTGCCCCCCCCCCCTGCCCCTCCTGGCCAAGGGCAGGAGGGGTCCTGCCTCCCTGTTCCGGCACCCTCGGTGATTAAATTGAGACTTTTAAATCAAAAACTGCTTCTGAGCATCATTCCGTCACTCAAGTCAGATTACCCAAGTGTGTAATTTTTTCTTTACCCCATTTCCCAAGCGTATTTCAATGAAGGATATTTTAACATGCATTTTACTCCTCCAGAACACATGTGGTTTGCGACTGGAACCGTTAGAATTTCATTCTATAGTCTGTCTGTTTTTCCACACTAAAGATGACAGATTAGCAGATACAGTTCACTGAGTTGAGCACTTCAAAGGAATTTGTATGAACTCTGACATGTGGCCCCCTGCAGGCACCCTCAATACATCGCTAACCATAAACAAGGACAATAGGACATTTTTCTAACCACAAATGGTTATTGAGTTCATTGAGTTGAGTTTATTGAGTTGTGAACTTTTCCCGAAGGCATGATTTATGCAGCTAATGGGAAAAGGTACCATGAAATCTACAAGGTAAATTTATAGACATTGGTGTGTATTTTGATTTACAAAATTTTCAGAAATAGACATCTATAGATGAAGCTGAATATGAGTTACGTATTATATTTTTCTGTTTACTTTATTGGATAATTATATATAAAAGTCTGATTGGGATTGGGCAGATGTGGCAGTTTTTTTTATATTACATTCACAGTCATAAGTGTTTATGGTAATAATTTTTATATATTTCTTAAAGCCATTGAAACTGTGTGTAGCAATTTTACTCTTAAAATTGTCTGGCATATTGTTATAGATGATGGGTAATTTATTTGTTATGCAGTGTTTTGCAAAAGCGTGACCCAGAAGAGGTAATCTAATTTTATTTGATTGTCTTGTGGTATATGAATTGTTTGTGCAATGGTAAGGTTTTAAATTATGTAAAAAATAGTGTGGCAATTCAGAGTGATGATGCTTAAAGTAAAACTTATAATCTTGCAGTGCATAAAGGTCATGAATTTTCATTATTTGTAATTGATAGAAAAGTTTAGTGGTATGAGCTCTATAGTGACTTTTAGTAATGATTCTTACTGCTCTTTTTTGAAGCAGGAGTAGTCTCTTGGATTTATGACCCCATATTATAAGTCCATAATTTAGATGTGGTTGAATCAAAGAATTATATAGTGTCAACAGCACGCTAGAGGGAGAGTGTATTTTAATTTTGACATTATCCCAAGAGTTCTGCCAATTTTCTTTGATATTCCTTCTATATGATATGTCCACTTCAAGTGTTCATCTATACTTACTCCCAAGAATGTGGTTTTATTCACAAATTTAATTTTTACACTATCTATGAAGATATTTGGATAGTTGACTTTCTTTTGTGGGGTGGAACATAATAGCGTTTGTTTTATCAATGTTTAAAGAGAGTTTATTTAGTTTGAGCTATAGTGATATTGAGCGCAGTTCCTTATTCAATGTGAGTACATTATCTGACGAATTTGTGCTGAGACTTGTTGATAGTGTGGTGTCATCAGCAAAGAGAATCAGGTTGAAACCATCTGTGACCAATGCTAAATCATTCATGTATATAATAAATAGCAAGGGGCCAAGAATTGACCCCTGTGGCACTCCACATTTTATTGTCAGTTTGTTCGAGGAGCACTCTTTATACATTACAAATTGTTTTCTGTTACTTAAATAACTTTTTAATAGATTGAGGGCTTTGTCTTTTATGCCATAGTAGTGGAGCTTTTTGATCAGTATATCATGGTCTAAAGTATCAAATGCTTTAGAAAGATCCATGAATATGTTTATTGGCTGTTTATTTTTATCCATTTCTAATATTGTTTTATCTAATAGTTCTAGGGTTGCATACTCGGTGGAGTGTTGTTTTCGGAATCCATATTGGCTACTAAAGAATAAATTTGATGAAGTAAAGTAATGATAAATCTGGTTATGTATAATTCGTTCAAAAACTTTAGAGATTCCTGGAAGTATGGATATGGGTCTATAATTTTCAAAATAACGATTGTCACATTTTTTATGAATCGTAATAATTTTGCTATCTTGAACTGCTCAGGAAAAAGTCCTTCTTTGAAAATAGCATTCATAAAGTGTGTAAGAGGCAGTGCTATTTCATGTTTTATATACTTAAAGCTATTTGTTACTTACATTATCAACTCCTTGACTTGATTTGGGTTTAAGGTCATCTATTACTTTTACAATAGCATCAGAATTAACCATTTCAAACTCAAGGGAATTTTGGGTTGGATTTTGGAGATAGCTTTTAAAACATCCACTTTTTGTAATATTTAACTATTTTTGATGCAAGGTTATATCCAGCATTAATGAAATATTGGTTGAATTCATTCGCAATTGTTACATAGGTTCTTTCTAAAAAATATCCTTCAATTAAATATGCTTGGACAGAGTCCGCGAAAAGTGCCGGTTTGCTGGCCAAAACCGGCAAAAATAGCGTGTGACCGGCAGAACTAGAGTGGTTACCTGCCTAAATGTCCTATTGCTCTGTTGGAGAGTCCATAAGGTGACACAGTAATCAATGTAATTGACGAGGGGTGTCCCAAAAGTTCTGACCAATTTTTTTGGCAGACCTTTCTATTTGAAGTAGCGTATGAAATTTTCACAGAATCAATTTCAGGTATTTCACTATCCATTTTGAAAATATGGTACCTGCTCGAACATTTTAAATTACTTTTTCTGTTGCCATGGAAACAGGAAACAGAAGGTCAGTGCACCCAGCGCAGCTCAATTTTTTAGGCCAAATCCAAGTGTCTAGGCTTGTAAACAACCAAGGAATTTACTGTAAATATGCAATGGATGATCATGAAAAATATTATTTGGAAACCTAACAGTATCTCAAAGTTTTTCATATACATTTAAAGTCACTGTGAATCAGTTTAACCCATTCAGATTGAATTATAAATAAATGTTTATAATCTAATGGAAGATATATTGAAAGACTGCAAGAGAATCAGGTAATACATTTTCTTGCAATCATTTGCTTTTTTAGTATAAATTCTCTCACTTTTAGCACAGCTAATTTGCTGAATTTCGTCTGAGAAATTGAGCTGCACGGGTGCACTGACCTCTCGTAACCATGGCAACAGAAGAGCAACTTAAACACTTCTTACAGTCATGACATTTTCAAAATAGATGGTCAAATACCTGAAATTTATTCTGTGAAAATTTCATTCAGTTATTTCAAATAGAAAGGTCTGCCAAAAAAATTGGTCAGAACTTTTTGGACACGCCTCGTACTGCAAGCCTTTGAAATCTCAAGTGTAATTGACAAACATCAAATAACTGTCTTTTGGACAATTGCAATTAAATTTGACAAAAAATTCAAATTAGCGACACATTATTGGCCAAAACTCATCTGATAATTGCAATTGCAAAAATAGCATGCAATGCATGCACTATGTCCTCGAGCAATTTAAATAACCCCTTGTAACTCAATGGGACAGTACCACATTGTCACATCTCTATAAATTATGAAAAGTGCTGTTCCATGTATTTATCTATCTATCTGTCTATCTATCTACAGTAAGGGATCATCAATCTGTTTTTGGCTTAAAAATATAGGCCCTACATATTTGGCAATTTTTAGGTGCGATGCACTATGTCTCAGGGCGGAAGGGCCTAACAGAAAAAGAAGAAGATGCTACTCAGAAATCGCCTGCTCAGCAACCAGTCTTTGGCAGCAGTGTAAACACCGGGCATCATAACTTTGGGTGGTTCTTGAATCATTGAAATGTTTTTGGATCCACACCCCCTCTGGCATGACAATGCCATTGATGATGACTACAGGCACAAAAAGGCTGTTGTGTATAGATAGACTGATATAATGCAATAACGTTTTGGGCTTGGAATTCCAATGCAGGCAAAGTAAAAAGACAAATGTTGATCCTATATAAATATTATTAAATACACTTAAATTTAGATATATACATTCACTAGCGACTTTTCCCTGAAATTAATTTCTTTTTAATCATGCTTATAGACTAGTTATAGTCTGGTTCACAGAGTAGGAATTTATATTTTTTTTAAGATATTTGAAAAAAAAAAGAAGAATGTCATTATGTCCCACTAGAATCTTTTTAACTGGTTGTCTAAAGTTTCTTCATATATATAGATTCAATAAACTATATAAATTCAATAGTCAATCTTCAAATGGGCATTAAAGGCCTACAAATGTTTAGAAAGCCAGCAAGGCGTGAAAGTGTGAATGCGTTGTCAAGCATGAATGAATATTGAAAATGAAGAGAAAATGGAAATTTATAATTTCAAAAATGTCTATTAGATAGTAGTCATATATTGATTTGCACAAGAGATTCTCTGCTGAAAATGACTTATTCGTTTTTAAATGGCATTAAGTAATCTACTGATACAGTCCATATTCAAAATTGAAAGATCCCTAATCATCCCTTTTAACCTAAGAAATTTAGGAACAAGAAAATAGAAATAATAAAAATACAGGCGATTTTTAAAGTAAACTCTGCTTTTTCCCCAAATTTGACCCCATCTGCATTTTATATCCCGCAACTGCATGTCCGCATTTTATTACAAAATCCCGCCTTTCCGCAAAATTGACCCGTCCGCATTTTACTACGTACAACGCTCGTCCAGAATTGCTGACGTTTCAACACAGCCTGATTTTCCCGCTTTGGCATCTGGCCTGGTGGAAGGCCTGTGCTCAATTATTAAGTGTGAATCACGCTTAATAGAGTAACAAAGCATATATCAGGGCAGGGTTGAAGCATCGCCTCAAAAGGTAAAGGCATAGATATTTTCACTGTTGAGTTGTCAGATTCAGAGTGTTCTCTTGATGGGTCTTAAATTAAGTTTTTAAATAGCTCCTCAATGGCTAATATTGCAATAGGTCCCTTGGAATAACTGATTGATATATAGGCCTATATATATAATATTTTGCATTTCTGTGACTATTTATGTCTAATTAAATGCAAAATACACTCCATTATCTGTCTTTCCTTTTTTTTACCGTCGACCAAGACTCAAAGTGTTTTACATTCAAACGTCATGTAAACCAAGAAATAACATAACCAAGGTTGCTGACTTGACTGGGAAGAAATTATGGCTGACTTGTTCAGCTTGCTGCATTTTCTTGACTGCAACTGTAGCTGACTTTAATTTTAATAGTGCGTTATTTTAAAGAAGAATTTCATAGATTTATATTTTAATATATAAATATATTATGTAATCACTTTTAAGGGACCGTTCAGAATTTATAACGGGCGGGGGAGTTTGGGTGACGGGGTACTAAATATTCACACATGTTTCCGGGGGGGGGGGTTACTGATTTTTAACACGATGTCCAAGGGGTAGGGTAAGAAAATTAATAAAACATATATCATAATAAAACACTCTTAAACTCTTGTTTATTCAAGCTTTTTTATGCACAAAAGTCGGCGAAATCGTGCACAAGACCATCCATGGGGCACTTCTATGACATTATACATGTGTATTGCCTTGCATGTTGAGGAGGGAGGTACCAAAAATACACATGAAACCTAAGGGAGGGTATAAATTTTTGACGGGAAGTTCTGGAAAAACTCCCATCCCCCTCATAAATTCGGAACTGTCCCTGAAGATCAATTTTTAACCGGCCTAACAGCGGAGGCCAGTTAATACAGGAGCTGTAAATGGATCAGGTGAAACCATAAACAGTAGGCATAAACTGCAACCACAAACAAGATGTAAACCACGTTTGGTTTTTCCCCATTGTGACCTTAATATTTCACTTACAGTTATGAAATTTGGTACAGGTATGGGCCTCTGGGTATGGATTGGGAACATGTCGAGAAATCCAAGATGGCGGCCATTTTGTGGTGGCCATTTTGGCAGCCATCTTTCTTCATTCTTGAACTGCCCATTGTGACCATAATATTTCACTTACAGTTATGAAATTTGGTACAGGTATGGGACTCTGGGTATGGATTGGACACATGTCGAGAAATTCAAGATGGCGGCTATTTTGGCAGCCATCTTTCTTCATTCTTGAACTGCCCATTGTGACCTTAATATTTCACTTGTAGTTATGAAATTTGGTACAGGTATGGTACTCTGGGTATGGATTGGGAACATGTCGAGAAATCCAAGATGGTGGCCATTTTGGCAGCCATCTTTCTTCATTCTTGAACTGCCCATTGTGACCATAATATTTCACTTACAGTTATGAAATTTGGTACAGGTATGGGACTCTGGGATGGATTGGACACATGTCGAGAAATTCAAGATGGCGGCCATTTTGTGGTGGCCATTTTGGCAGCCTTCTTTCTTCATTCTTGAACTGCCCATTGTGACCATAACATTTCACTTACAGTTATGAAATTTGGTACAGGTATGGGACTCTGGGTATGGATTGGACACATGTCGAGAAATTCAAGATGGCGGCCATTTTGGCAGCCATCTTTCTTCATTCTTGAACTGCCCATTGTGACCTTAATATTTCACTTGTAGTTATGAAATTTGGTACAGGTATAGTACTCTGGGTATGGATTGGGAAAATGTCGAGAAATCCAAGATGGTGGTCATTTGCAAGCCATCTTTCTTGATTGTTGAACTGCCCAATGTAACCTTAATATATCACCTACAGTTTGAAATTTGGTACCGGTATGGACCTCTGGGTATGGATTTGGAACATGTCGAGAAATCCAAGATGGCTGCCATTTTTGGTGGCCATTTTGGCAGCAGTCTTTCTTCATTCTTGAACTGCCCATTGTGACCTTAATATTTCACTTGCAGTTATGAAATTTGGTACAGGTATAGTACTCTGGGTATGGATTGAGAACATGTCGATAAATCCAAGATGGCGGCCATTTTGTGGTGGCCATTTTGGCAGCCATCTTTCCTCATTCTTTAACTGCCCATTGTGACCTTAATATTTCACCTACAGTTTGAAATTTGGTACAGGTATGGGACTCTGGGTATGGATCAGGGACATGTTTAGAAATCCAAGATGGCGGCCATCATTCTTCATTTCTTGAACTGCCCATTGTGACCTCAATATTTCACTTAAGAGTTATGAAATTTGGTACAGGTATGGGGCTATGGGTATCAGACGGGAGCAAGTTGAGAAATCCAAGATGGCAGCCACTTTGTGGCAGCCATCTTTCGTCATTCTTGAACTGACCGTTGTGACCTTAATATTCCACTTACAGTTATGAAATTTGGTACAGGTATTGGCCTGTGGGTATGGATGAGGAACATGTTGAGAAATCCAAGATGGCGGCCATTTTGGCTGCCATGTTTCCTTATTTTTTAGAAATCTTTTCTGCATTGATTCTATACTGATAGTCTAGCATCTTCTAATCAACTATTTCTCCTATCTTCCAATATCAGTTGCTCAGTGGTTTAAGCAATGGCACCTTCAATTTCCTTGCGTTAGGTCGGTTTTGAATCCGCGGATTCTTGTTTTGTTTGGGGGGAGGGTTGTGAGAGTAGAAAGCTAATTTGTTAACAATCTACTGGCAGCAGGCTCATTACTTTCTAGGGAGGGGGTGGGGGGCATATTCCTTCTGGAAAAATGGCCATGTAGGCTTACAAAATTTGTGTAGAAAAGAAGTTAACATTAACTCAATAATAGTGTGTTTTGCTGGATTTTTAGTTTCCTACAGTTCAGAATGATCAAATATTTGTTCCATGATGAAGCAGAAGCAGAAGAAAATTTATTGGCTTTGATAAGATAAGTTAGATATAAGTGTGTTTTGTTGAATTCCTACAGTTAAGAATGATCAAACATTAATTCCAGGATAAAGAAGGCACCCTTGGAATTTTATTAGTATGCATAAGATTAGTTATAAGTGTGTTTTGTTGGATTCTACAATTAAAAATTATCAAACATTTTTTAAAGGATCAAGAAGGTGCAGAAGAAATTTTATTAGTTTTGATAAGATAAGTTAGTTATAAGTGTGTTTTGTTGAAATCCTACAGTTAAGAATGATCAAACATTTGTTACAGGATGACCAGATACAGAAGAAGTTTTATTAGTTTTGATGAGATATTAGTTATAAGTGTGTTTTGTTGCATTCCCACAGTTAAGAATGATCAAACATTTGTTGCAGGATGAAGAAGGCGCAGAAGAAATTTTATAAGTATTGATGAGATGAAGTTAGTTTTAAGTGTGATTTGTTGCATTCCTACAGTTAAGAATGATCAAACATTTGTTCTAGGATGAAGAAGGCGCAGAAGAAGTTTTATAAGTATTGATGAGATGAAGTTAGTTGACAAGATGAAGTTAGTTTTAAGTGTGTTTTGTTGCATTCCTACAGTTAAGAATGATCAAACATTTGTTCTAGGATGAAGAAGGCGCAGAAGAAGTTTTATAAGTATTGATGAGATGAAGTTAGTTGATAAGATGAAGTTAGTTTTAAGTGTGTTTTGTTGCATTCCTACAGTTAAGAGTGATCAAACATTTGTTACGGGATGAAGAAGGCGCAGAAGTTTTATCAGTTTTGATAATATGAAGTTAGTTTTAAGTGTGTTTTGTTGCATTCCTACAGTTAAGAATGATCAAACATTTGTTACAGGATGAAGAAGGCGCAGAAGAAGTTTTATAAGTATTCATGAGATGAAGTTAGTTGAAAAGATGAAGTTAGTCTTAAGTGTGTTTTGTTGCATTCCTACAGTTAAGAATGATCAAACATATGTTACAGGATGAAGAAGGCGCAGAAGAAGTTTTATATGTATTGATGAGATGAAGTTAGTTGACAAGATGAAGTTAGTTTTAAGTGTGTTTTGTTGCATTCCTACAGTTAAGAATGATCAAACATTTGTTCTAGGATGAAGACGGCGCAGAAGAAGTTTTATTAGTTTTGATAAGATGAAGTTAGTTTTAAGTGTGTTTTGTTGCATTCCTACAGTTAAGAATGATCAAACATTTGTTACAGGATGAAGAAGGCGCAGAAGAAGTTTTATTAGTTTTGATAAGATGAAGTTAGTTTTAAGTGTGTTTTGTTGCATTCCTACAGTTAAGAATGATCAAACATTTGTTCTAGGATGAAGAAGGCGCAGAAGAAGTTTTATTAGTTTTGATAAGATGAAGTTAGTTTTTGTTGCAGTTAAGAATGATCAAACATTTCTTCTAGGATGAAGACGGCGCAGAAGAGGTTTTATTAGTTTTGATAAGATTAAGTTAGTTTTAAGTGTGTTTTGACGGCGCAGAAGATGTTTTATTAGTTTTGATAAGATGAAGTTAGTTTTAAGTGTGTTTTGTTGCATTCCTACAGTTAAGAATGATCAAACATTTGTTCTAGGATGAAGAAGGCGCAGAAGAAATTTTATAAGTATTGATGAGATGAAGTTAGTTGATAAGATGAAGTTAGTTTTAAGTGTGTTTTGTTGAATTCCTACAGTTAAGAGTGATCAAACATTTGTTACGGGATGAAGAAGGCGCAGAAGTTTTATTAGTTTTGATAAGATGAAGTTAGTTTTAAGTGTGTTTTGTTGCATTCCTACAGTTAAGAATGATCAAACATTTGTTCTAGGATGAAGAAGGCGCAGAAGAAATTTTATAAGTATTGATGAGATGAAGTTAGTTGATAAGATGAAGTTAGTCTTAAGTGTGTTTTGTTGCATTCCTACAGTTAAGAATGATCAAATATTGTTACAGGATGAATAAGGCACAGAAGAAGTTTTATTAGTTTTGATAAGATGAAGTTAGTTGATAAGATGAAGTTAGTTTTAAGTGTGTTTTGTTGCATTCCTACAGTTAAGAATGATCAAACATTTGTTCTAGGATGAAGACGGCGCAGAAGAAGTTTTATTAGTTTTGATAAGATGAAGTTAGTTTTAAGTGTGTTTTGTTGCATTCCTACAGTTAAGAATGATCAAACATTTGTTACAGGATGAATAAGGCGCAGAAGAAGTTTTATTAGTTTTGATAAGATGAAGTTAGTTTTAAGTGTGTTTTGTTGCATTCCTACAGTTAAGAATGATCAAACATTTGTTCTAGGATGAAGACGGCGCAGAAGAAGTTTTATTAGTTTTGATAAGATGAAGTTAGTTTTAAGTGTGTTTTGTTGCAGTTAAGAATGATCAAACATTTGTTCTAGGATGAAGACGGCGCAGAAGAAGTTTTATTAGTTTTGATAAGATGAAGTTAGTTTTAAGTGTGTTTTGTTGCATTCCTACAGTTAAGAATGATCAAACATTTGTTCTAGGATGAAGAAGGCGCAGAAGAAATTTTATAAGTATTGATGAGATGAAGTTAGTTGATAAGATGAAGTTAGTTTTAAGTGTGTTTTGTTGCATTCCTACAGTTAAGAATGATCAAATATTTGTTACAGGATGAAGAAGGCGCAGAAGAAGTTTTATTAGTTTTGATAAGATGAAGTTAGTTTTAAGTGTGTTTTGTTGCATTCCTACAGTTAAGAATGATCAAACATTTGTTCTAGGATGAAGAAGGCGCAGAAGAAGTTTTATTAGTTTTGATAAGATGAAGTTAGTTTTAAGTGTGTTTTGTTGCATTCCTACAGTTAAGAATGATCAAACATTTGTTCCAGGATGAAGAAGGCGCAGAAGAAATTTAATTAGTTTCGATAAGATAAGTTAGTTATAAGTGTGTTTTGTTGAATTCCTACAGTTAAGAATGATCAAACATTTGTTCCAGGATGAAGAAGGAGGAGAAGAATTTTTATTAGTTTTGATAAGATAAGTTAGTTATAAGTGTGTTTTGTTGAATTCCTAGAGTTCAGAATGATCAAACATTTGTTCCAGGATGAAGAAGATATAGAGGATATTTTAGTATTTTTGATGGGATAAGTTAGTTCTAAGTGTTTTGTTGAATTCCTAGAGTTAAGAATGATCAAACATTTGTTCCAGGATAAAGATGGCACAGAAGAATTTTTCTTAGTTTTGATAAGATAAGTAAGTGATAAATGTGTTTTGTTGAATTCCTAGATTTAAGAATGATCAAACATTCATTTTGTTGCAGGATGAAGAAGGCACTCCAGTGAGTTAATGTAAAAATTTAGGCAAAATTACCATAAATCTGAATTACTCAATTTTCTGTGAACTTTAAAGGCACAAAATAATAATTTCCTTCAAATATTCATGAAAAATAACATTTTTTGTCTCAGGCTGGAAATATTTGTGCTTTCATGCAATTTCAGTCAATTATAGGCCTATAAATAGCCTATAACGAGCCACATTTAGCACCCACCCCTGGAGCAACGCTATGGCAACAGCTATAGAAGAAGAAGAAGAAGAAGAAGAAGAAGAAGAAATATTTATTTAAAGTCGGGTTGGAAACAAAAAACATAAGTCCACAAGGTACTTGTACAGCCGACTAGAAATAACAAATAAACAGAATGTAAAACGGGAAAGATAAAAAACTTTTGACAAAAAGGTAAAATGACATATAAAACCAGAACATGTAAAAGAAATCAATTATCTAAAATTGGGACAAGGTTAAAAACAACAGTTTGTAGTAGCAAATAAAATTAGAGAATATATTTACACATTTCACGTTTAAAAGCATTGAGATCATTACAGTTCTGGCAGTGAGGTGGTAAACTGTTCCACAAACGAGTTCCTTCATGTCTGAGGGAATAAAAACCATGTGCTTGAGTATAAAAACGAGGCTGACTAATTTTAATGGCTCTGAGATTGTAAGCAGTGGTCTTTTGTTTAAAAATATCACAGATGTATGGCGGAGCCAAACCATTTAGAGCCTTGTAGACCTCTGTGACCAACTGTCTTTTCCACCTCACTTCAAGGCTACAAGTCTTTGCCTTTGATAAGAGTTCTGTATATGAGAAGTTTTTACCAAATACTAAACGGAGAGCCCTTTTGTTGATATTTTCTAACCGTTTCATATCAGTACGATTTCTGTTAGTCCAGACAAGCGACAGTGACTGAAGTTTGCTTCAATAAAGGCATGATAGATTAATAACTTAGTCTTTGTATTCAATAACCTGGATTTTCTTTTAAGTACATTGAGATGTCTGGCACATTTTCGCATTACAACACTGACATGTGCTGTGAACTTTAAGTCCTTATCGATGTTCACACCAAGTAGACTCTGCAAGTATAACAAAACTAATTTTTAATATTGTTTTCTGTGGAATCCAAAAACAAATATCTGGAGGGACAATTTTGAGGTAGCCCTTTTTTTGGCTAAAAACAGACAAAACGTTGTTTTCCCGCCAAAAACGAGGCTGAAATTTTGGCGGGAAAACCAGTTTTTGGCTATCTTTAGATCAATAAGGGGCTATCTCAAAATTGTCCCTCCACAAAATTGATTTTTTAGGCCTTAGAAAACATTATTAAAAATTAGTTGAAATGGTACGAAGGCAGAAAAATATCTCCAGCGCGAGACAAAAAATATTAATTTTCATGAATATTTTAAAGAAATAAGCATTCTGTGGCTTACAGATGATTTCGTATTTGTAGACATTTCTCAAATAACAAAATATTTTGCAATATTTCTGGTCTGACATCAGAAAATCCTGCCAGGTGATTGGTCAAGTTGCCCATTGCGTGTCACTTTTTTTCAGCTTGCTTCAGGCAAGTGATGTTTGCAGGAAAAATAATGTCATGGTTTTAACCAATAGTACACAGCAAAGGCTAACTTGGTATTGTGGCAGTTGTTCTCACAAGTCAAACCGCAATCCACATGAACTCTTTCACTTCATGAACAGTTGCATTTCACACTCCTATGTACAACTGTTGATTGTTAAACTTCACCTATTACATAGGTGAAGTTTCTTGTTTTCGTAAATATTATTATTATTCCGTACAAAAATTTCTTCAAAAAAATCTCAAAAAAATCACATACGGAGTATTACATGACCATATTACACTGACAAAATCGGAATGACCTTGACCTATTTTTCAAGGTCACAGGCCACTTCAAAGTCCGTTTTTTCATTTACTTTAAGTGATCATATCACGGAAAGTTACAGGCAAATTTCATTTCCCATTTCAATTACATGTCCTATATGTAAATTACATAATCTGACCCAATTTCGAGAAAGTAGGTCAAGGTCAATATTTTACAGGTGTCATTTCACTCCCAGAGGTGTCGGTAGGCAAAGTCAGGATCCGCTAGTCACAGAGTTACAAGCATGACACCAAAAGTTGCCCGAATGACTTACGCATTGCGGAAAGGACTGTGGTGATGATGCCATAGTTAGTTTTTGAGTTACGTAATTTTAAAGATTGACCGCGTCATCAAAACAGGTGACCTTGGGTGTCTCACCTTGAAATATCGATTTTAGGCCATAACAATGTATAGTGAACCCCCCCAAAGTAGCCCCCAAAACCCCTATATCCACCTTCAAATTTGACCTTGACCTCATTTTTCAAGGTCATTTGGCTCTTCAAAGTGTGAAAAGTGCTTATTTTCAAAAATTCTGAAAACCATGTTTTTTTCATGATATCACTTTAATTTTTTTTCTCTAGACAGACAAAAATATGCAGATTCAGAATATGCAATCCAAAGACCTCTAACATTTTACCTTAATTTTCTACAAAATTCCAAATATCGCATACCGGAGAATGTTGAAAAATGACAAATTATCGTCTTTTTGACATGGAAATATCGATCCGAGAGAGTGACAATAATTAATTGATCCCCCCATTTTCACATCCTGATTCTGAAAATAATATTGGTTTTGACCTAGAAAATGATTTTCAAGGTCAAATTCAAGGTCAAATTCAAGGTCAAATATGATGAAAAATTGTACGTTTTTGACATGTGATTTTTTCCCAGACAAGGAATCAAGATATTGTTACAAAAATGCCAGACATACTTGCTACAATAGCCTAGAGGCATCATGTAAATTTTGAAGGTCCTGGGACTGACCTACGTCACCCCGTAAAGGTCATAAGGTCAAAAAATGAAGGAAAAATTTACGACATTTTTTCACATTTCTCAATTATAGCATTATTTCAATCGGCTGTAGCTCCGGTCCTAATTAAGTTACAGAGAATCTGAAAATAGATTTGGAAAGCCCAAATTCTCCTCTAGTATCCATGTATTGAACATTTTGTCATAGCTCCGACAGTTTAAAAGATCGCCGGACCCTCAAAATTTCATGTTTTTTGTCATATTTTCACAATATATCAATTTTTTGACAGAGAAGGAATCATTCTTTTGTGATGAACCTTTCTAGACATATTTCTAACTTCTATTTACATAATCCTGCCAAATTATATATATCTCCATTCAACCGTTTTGGTTCTAGAGTGATTTCAAGTTAAAACTTCATATTTTCAGGAGTATCTTAAAGGCCATATTTCTGAGTTGTACAATCATTTCAATCCGCTGTATCTCCGGTCCTATTTAAGTTACAGAAAATCTGAAAACAGATTCAAAAAGCCCGCATTCACCTCTAGCTGGCGTATTTAAACATTTTATCGTAGCTGTGACGGTTAAAAAGATCGCCGGACCTGAAAAATGCATGTTTTTTGTCAAATTTTCACAATTTATCATCATTTTGACAAGGAAATAATCATTTTATTTCAATGAAGCTATCTGAGCATATTTTCATCTTTCGTTTACATAAAACTGGCAAGTTATATATGTTTTCATTGAACCGTTTTGGTTCTAGAGTAATTTTAAGTTAAAAAATAATTTTTTTCAGTAATTTCTGAAGTCCATATTTCTGAATTGTACCATTATTTGAATCGGTCGTATCTCTGGTTCTGATAAAGTTACAGAGAATCTGAATAAGGATTTGGAAAGCCAAAATTCTGCTCTAGCTTCTAAATTCGAACCATTTCTTGTATCACGGACGGTTAAAAAGACCGCCGGACTCTGAAAAATGTATGTTTTCAGAAATTGCATGATGTACTGGTCGATGTACTGGTCGATGTACTGGTCGATGTACTGGTCGATGTACTGGTCGATGTACTGGTCGATGTACTGGTCGATGTACTGGTCGATGTACTGGTCGATGTACTGGTCGATGTACTGGTCGATGTACTGGTCGATGTACTGGTCGATGTACTGGTCGATGTACTGGTCGATGTACTGGTCGATGTACTGGTCGATGTACTGGTCGATGTACTGGTCGATGTACTGGTCGATGTACTGGTCGATGTACTGGTCGATGTACTGGTCGATGTACTGGTCGATGTACTGGTCGATGTACTGGTCGATGTACTGGTTATTTTGACATGCAAAATTACAGGTAGTAAAGTGATATTGCATGTGATATGATTTAGCATGATATTGCAAGTGATATTACATGTCTAATACATTGCATGTAACTTTGCATGTGCATACTGCATAATATTACATATTATTATGTGATATTGTGTTTGATATTGTATGTAATATTACATGTGCAAGACGTGTGCAATTACATTCATGTTCAAGTTCATGTTCAAGTTCATGTTCAAGTTCATGTTCAAGTTCATGTTCAAGTTCATGTTCATGTTCAAGTTCATGTTCATGTTCAAGTTCAAGTTCATGTTCAAGTTCATGTTCAAGTTCATGTTCAAGTTCATGTTCATTTCCATGTTTTCTCACTTTCATTTCACTGTCAATAATTACTATGATAGGTGAAGTTTTGTCACCGCATCGCGGTTACCCGATTTCTAGTTTCGATTGATATTGAATCAGTTTCAAGCTGACCCTGAATGGCTTCACATCCATTTACACTAAATTATCATGCCTTGACCTCCAGCATTGTCTATGACATCAGTAAGGGTCTTTTCAGAATTTATGACTGGGTTGAGGGGAGATGGGAGTTTTACCTGAGTGGGTGCTACATGCCTCAAGTTGGACACAAATTTTTACCTTTTGTCTAGAATCTATGCGCCTTGCAGAATTTATGACTTAGGGGGGAATTGCAGTTTTGCCCGACAGAGCTCCCATTTTTCACACATGTGTCATGGGGGTAGGGGAGACCGGGGCACGTTGGACCTCGGCTGGGGCACGTTGGACCTCGGGCACGTTGGACCATTGCCAATATTTTTTAAATAAAACATGCACAGTTATCCAGATCCCCGGTGAAGAGACCTTTAGTGGTATGCCTTTTAGCCAAAAAATTTCATGAGCATTGAAGGAAAAGTGTGAGTTCTATTTCAGGTTTCCTGATTTTCGGCATAAAAAGTGATTTTTTTCAAGTCTTGATGGCCAGGTAACCCTTCTTAAATATGGGGGATCTAGTCAGACAAGTCTCATAAATTGAAACTATCACCACTTGAGTAAAGTTTTATATAAGTCTCCCTAGTTCACATTCAACCTTGTCAGCGAGACATGCACATTCTCATAAGAGGTTGGGATGGGGCAGGTTGGACCAGCATGGCTGGGACACGTTGGACCATTATGAACTGGATTGACTGACAAAAAATTATCGGCAAAATGCCAGCTGTGTAATTTTTAACATTAATAGAGCACCTAAGTCATTCATGTACAATATGAGTGTAAAATCAATTCAGTTGGCTAATCTGCCAGCCCTTTCGCTGAAACAAGACTTATTAAAATTATCTGGATAAATATTCCGAAATAATCATTCTGCAATGACACACAAGTGTGTGTTGTGATCTGTGAGAATAAATTGTGGTGTTTGCTCACTTTCTTCTACTTTCCAAGACTTTCATTCCGTGGTCCAACGTGCCCCACATGGCGGTCCAACATGCCCCGGGTCCGGGGCACGTTGGACCACAAAAAAAAATGCATAAGGGGCTATGAAATTTCAATAAAAGAAAAGGGGAAATACTAAAAATCCACATGTGATGTATGAGATGCACAAATAAGCATGAAACCAAAGGGGGTATAGATTTTTTGACAGAAAGTTCCTACAAAACTCCCAACCCCCCCCCCCCCCCGCCCAGAATCATAAATTATGAAAGGTCCCTCAGGACAGGTTGGTGGCCCGGTGATCTGGTCATTGGTCAACATTCATAAGAACATCACAGTGGGAATCAGATCAAGGACCCCGCAATTGGTAGCTCATTGTCCTGCTGCCTGAGCCGAGCCCCTCTTCTTAGAAAATGTTACACTCACAATAAATTATACATCTTCATTTTCTGTATAAACAGTCATTACATGGATCTTATGATCCTAATCGACTCAATGCACAGTATTGGACTTGCAGAATGAAGGCTATGTAGTGAAAATGTGTGAAACACAAACTGAAAGTCTCACTTGAAACTGCTAAAGTCAGTCCCTGTTGGGAGATCAATGGCTTAAAATATGCCATGGTCACCCATGTAAAACACTATGTCACTTTTCAGGAGAGAGTGGTGTCATACCTTCTCTCGACCAATGAAAATTGCAAGAAAAATGATGTATTTTCTACCTCAAATGTCTACAAATATGAAATCATCTGTAAAACATCAGAGGGAATTAAATAATTTGGAATTTTGCCTTAATTTTTGCATTAAGTCACTGGAGCATAGAAGAATTTTATTCATTTTGATAAGATAAGTTAGTTCTAAGTGTTAATTCCTAGAGTTAAGAATGATCAAACATTTGTTCCAGGATGAAGAAATTGCAGGAGAAATTTTATTAGTTTTGATAAGATAAGTTAGTTCTAAGTGTGTTTTGTTGAATTCCTAGAGTTATAAGTTTTTTATTGAATTCCTAGAGTAAAGAATGATCAAACATTTGTTCCAGGATGAAGAAATTGCAGGAGAAATTTTATTAGTTTTGATAATATAAGTTAGTAATAAGTGTGTTTTGTTGAATTACTAATAAGTGTGTTTTGTTAAATTACTAGAGTTAAGACAAACAAATGTTTCATCATTCTTTTGTTAGTTTTGATAAGTTAGTTGTAAGTATGTTTTGTTGAATTCCTAGAGTTAAGAATGATCAAACATTTGTTCCAGGATGAAGAAGGCACAGAAGAATTTTTCTTAGTTTTGATAAGATAAGTTAGTTATAAGTGTGTTTTGTTGAATTCCTAGAGTTAAGAATGATCAAACATTTGTTCCAGGATGAAGAAGGCACAGAAGAATTTTTCTTAGTTTTGATAAGATAAGTTAGTTATAAGTGTGTTTTGTTGAATTCCTAGAGTTAAGAATGATCAAACATTTGAATGAAGAAGGCACAGAAGAAATTTTTTTAGTTTTGATAAGATAAGTTAGTTATAAATGTGTTTTGTTGAATTCCTAGAGTTAAGAATGACCAAAAGTGTGTTTTGTTGAATTTCTAGATTTAAGAATGATCAAACATTTGTTGCAGGATGGAGAAGGTGCAGAGGATATTTTAGTCCTTTTGATAGGATAAGTTAGTTCTTTTGATAGGATAAGTTAGTTCTAAGTGTGTTTCGTTGATTCTCTGAAGTTAAGAATGATCAAACATTTGTTCCAGGATGAAGAAGGCACAGAAGAAATTTTATTAGTTTTGATAAGATAAGTTAGTTATAAGTGTGTTTTGTTGAATTCCTAGAGTTAAGAATGATAAAACATTTGTTCCAGGATGAAGAAGGTGCAGAAGAATTTTTCTTTGTTTTGATAAGATAAGTTAGTTATAAGTGTGTTTTGTTGAATTCCTAGAGTTAAGAATGATCAAACATTTGTTCCAGGATGAAGAAGGCACAGAAGAAATTTTATTAGTTTTGATAAGATAAGCTAGTTGTGTGTTTTGTTGAATTCCTAGAGTTAAGAATGATCAAACATTTGTTCCAGGATGAAGAAATTGCAGGAGAATTTTTATTAGTTTTGATAAGATAAGTTAGTAATAAGTGTGTTTTGTTGAATTCCTAGAGTTAAGAATGATCAAACATTTGTTCCAGGATGAAGAAGGGGCAGAAGAATTTTTCTTAGTTTTGATAAGATAAGTTAGTGAAAATTGTGTTTTGTTGAATTCCTCAATTTAAGAATGATAAAACATTTGTTGCAGGATGAAGAAGGGGCAGAAGAAATTTTCTTTGTTTTGAAAAGATAAGTTAGTAATAAGTGTGTTTTGTTGAATTCCTAGAGTTAAAAATGATCAAACATTTGATCCAGGATGGAGAAGGCACCGACAAAATTTATTAGTTTTGATAAGATAAGTTAGTTATAAGTGTGTTTTGTTGAATTCCTCAAGTTAAGAATGATCAAACATTTGTTCCAGGATGAAGAAGGCGCAAAAGAATTTTTCTTAGTTTTTATAAGATAAGTTAGTGAAAAGTGTGTTTTGTTGAATTCCTCAATTTAAGAATGATCAAACATTTGTTCCACGATGAAGAAGGCACAGAAGAATTTTTCTTAGTTTTGATAAGATAAGTTAGTTATAAGTGTGTTTTGTTGAATTCCTAGATTTAAGAATGATCAAACATTTGTTCCAGGATGAAGAAGGCACAGAAAAAATTTTATTAGTTTTGATAAGATAATTTAGTTATAAGTGTGTTTTGTTGAATTCCTGGAGTTAAGAATGATCAAACATTTGTTTCAGGATGAAGAAGGCAGAAGAAATTTTATTAGTTTTGATAAGATAAGTTAGTTATAAGTGTGTTTTGTTGAATTCCTAGAGTTAAGAATGATCAAACATTTGTTCCAGGATGAAGAAGGTGCAGAAGAATTTTTCTTTGTTTTGATAAGATAAGTGAGTTATAAATGTGTTTTGTTGAATTCCTAGATTATAGAATAATGAAACATTTGTTCCAGGATAAAGATGGCACAGAAGAAATTTATTTGTTTTGTGGGATAAGTTAGTTGTAAGTGTAATTGTTGAATTCCCAAAAATTAAGAATGATCAAACATTTCAAATTTGTTCCAGGATGAAGAGAGCACGGGACAAAATATTATTAGTTTTGATGAGATAACTTAAACGTCAGTGTGTTTTGTCGCTCCGAGAGTTGAGAATGATCAAACAGTTATAAGTATGTTTTGTTGAATTCCGAGAGTTAAGAATGATTGAACAATTGTGCCAGGATGAAGAGGGCACAGAAAGAAAACGTGTGTTTTGTTAAATTCTTGTAGTTTTGTAAACATTACCCAGGACCAAGTGGACACATACATGTGCGAGTTTCAAATGATTATTTAGTCCATTTTAGATGTAATTCTTAAAATTGCTGTAGTTTTGAAAACTTTAAATTTATTTCAGGATGAACATGACACAGGAGGAAATTTATTAGATCATACAATTTGTTTTTGATAATTATGTTTGGTGACAAAAATGTGATGGATTTGGTGTATATATATAGTATATCTTTCATCCCCGGAGTAAAATTGTCCTAATGTTTTTGTAATTTTGGGCAATGTGATTTTCATTGTTTTTTTTATGTCTTTTGGGATTCACTGGTATTTTTTCACTGCGGAAAAAAAATGTTCTGGTTCAGGACATGTGATTCTCATTACAATTATTGTTTCAGGTTTTGAAGGCAATACTCATCGGATGTCAATAAATTTTGTGCATTCCGAAATTTTGTTGGTGTTATTCATTTTATATTTAACCAGTGAAATAATTTTGTGTGCCAGAATGCGGTTTTCAACAAAGATGCTTCAAGAGAACTGCCTTGGCTGTTAAGTTGAATCCCACACTTGGCAAGAAATCTAAAATCCGTGAGATATTCATGAAACTTTGCCAAAAAGTTCTTCAAAAAGAAAGCTTCCCAACGTTAAAAAAAAAGGCGGGCTATCCAACATAATTTTCGAACTATGATCTTTTCAAAATCGTATGTCATCACATTAAAACATACAGTAAAATACTAAAATCGTGTGGGATTTATAACGAAAAGCAGCATCACTCGAACAATATCCATGAGATATTTATGAAAAATTAAAGGAATATAGCTGAACATACACTTTATTGAAAAACAAGTCTTTGAAGGGGGTTACCAATGTTTTTTGAGTTACGTAGTGTACAACATGAGAAAATTATGAAAATCAGTTCAACAAAAATAAGTCCCCCTTAAAATAAACTTGAATATCTCAAAGATTCCTTCTCCGATTTTTATGAAAGTTGAATTGGATTATAGGCCTATATATCGACCCAAATTATGTGCATTTATAGTTTAGTGCCATTATTCCTGGCTGAGCCAGCAGCCTTCGAGTGAGCCTACCTCTGTCTTCAAAAATCTGTGGCTTTTCCAAAGCATATGAACAATTTTACCAAGCGGGGGAGCCACCAGCTGGGGTATTTTTGTTGAACTGTGGACTACAATAGGTGGAGTAGCTGTATTCTGTGGGATTCAACTTTAAGTTGATCGATTCTGGCTTCACTTGACTTCAAATGGTTCCATCTACTTTATGCCTCTTCTTGAAATATTCTGAAACCATAAATGTTTTGAAATTTTGCGGAGTTTGCACCAACTGCCTCGTACCGTTGGAGTTATAATATTGCATGCATTCTAAGAAAGTTTATGGAAAGGGTATAGATGGGTTTTATGCAGAATGTTGTTTGCTGCATTTACTGTTTAGAGGTAGAGGAATGAGAATTTCAACGTACTATAAATGTGTTTCGATGAAGTTTGTTGCTCTTTAATTGCTGGCGACCTCTGCTACCTGCCTAATATTTTTAACAGGTTTTCCCCTGTATGTCTATTGACCAACTTGTTTTAAACACATTGCTTTGTACTACTTAGTTTTGATGGGATGCTTTTCCTTTATGATAACTGATTTTTTGCAAATTCTGTGGCGACCTCTAAAATGGTGCTATAAAGTTGATCTTGCAATCAATGTTTGATTAAAATACTTCATTTGAGTATGTGAATTTCATCCAAAGGTTGCTGAATAGTAGGACAATGAAGGAACTATCGTTTTAAGTGGTGATAGAAGTGATTCTTAGTATGCGAATGTTCTCAGCCCTGTGTTGTGATATGTGGCTTACATGTCTCTTTATTAATTTAATAATATTTGAGAGTACGAGGGTGTCCCAAAAGTTCTGACCAATTTTTTTGGCAGACCTTTCTATTTGAAATAGCTAAATGAAATTTTCACAGAATAAATTTGAGGTATTTGACCATCTATTTTGAAAAAATCAAGACTGTAAGAAGTGTTCAAGTTACTGTTCTGTTACCATGGTTACGAGAGGTCAGTGCACCCAGCGCAGCTCAATTTCTCAGACAAAATTTCACAAATTAGCTGTGTTAAAAGTCCGCGAATTTATAGTATAAAAGCAAATGATTGCAAAAAAATGTATTTCCTTATAAGCTTGCAGTCTTTCAAGATATCTTTCATAAACATTTATTTATATTTCAACCTGATCAGCTGAGGCTTTTACCAAATGTTTTTTCCAGCAGTTGCCTAACAGCGCTTGAGACATTTAGGCTGAAACAATCTGCTGTCAAGAGACAGTGCTCAAGAACCTTAGGTTCAAAACCCAATCTCATCTGGTTTAATTACCAGGTTTGGCCTTCTGTAACTTTGTGTGATACTAAAAAATATATACCAGTTCAAAAATTAAAGAAATAATAGTCATAACGAGAAATGAAGCAGTCGCCACATACACTGAAATTCCACAATTTAGGAACAGCCCAATTTGGAGGACCCAAGTGATCACCTCAGCACATGGGTTAAATTGATTCACAGTGACTTTAAATGTAAATGAAAAACTTTGAGATACTGTTAGGTTTCTAAATAATATTTTTCAAGATAATCCATTGCATATTTACAGTAAATTCCTTGGTTATTTACAAGCCCAGACACTTGGATTTGGCCTAAAAATTTGAGCTGCGCTGGGTGCACTGACCTTCTGTTTCCATGGCAAAAGAAAAGTTATTTAAAATTATTGAACAGGTACCATATTTTCAAAATGGATAGTGAAATACCTTAAATTGATTCTGTGAAAATTTCATACAGCTACATCAAATAGAAAGGTCTGCCAAAAAAATTTGTCAGAACTTTTGGGACACCCCTCGTATGTGGGTTCCTCAAATGTTCTCGGCGTAGTAAACCTTTTCTGGGTGGCTGATTAAGTTCTGATTGCCTGTATTTTGTAAGTTTATAAGGAGTGTTGGTTATATTCAATTTTGTTTAAGCAGTTCAATTATCTTTCAAAATACATTTACAATGACTGTTCTCGGACCTAATGTGGTGTGCTGAAATATTTCTGCTCATGCACAGCACACCAAAGCAGGGCGTGAATTGGCATTGGCTAGTGGAACAATAACTCTTCATTAATCTTTTGTGGTACATAATCCTTTATCTATTATGGATATCCAACTGAATGTGACATCAGAGACCGTAATGGCTTCTCAGATGGCTTCACATCATGGCATAATGAATATTTATGGTTTATAAGATGCTATTTTCTAATCGGATTCCTACACGCTGCACTGTACTGGAATGCCAAATAGAAAGAAAGGCAACAAGGAAATTGGCAATTATTGTGACATTGTCAGCTTTGACAAAAAAAGTTTGATCATGAGGCATAAATTCCAACCTTTTTCTTTGAGTCCTTGGTTTGTCTTTCATATTCTTAAAGTTGAATCCCACAGAATACAGCTACTCCGCCTATTGTAGTCTACAGTTCAACAAAAATACCCCAGCTGCTGGCTCCCCCGCTTGGTAAATTGTTCATATGCATTGGAAAAGCCACAGATTTTTTAAGACAGAGGTAGGCTCATTACAAGGCTGCTGGGTCAGCCAGGAATAATGGCACTAAACTATAAATGCACACATTTTGGGTCGATATATAGGCCTATAATCCAATCCAACTTTCATAAAAATCGGAGAAGGAATCTTTGAAAATTCAAGTTTATTTTAAGGGGGACTTATTTTTGGAGAACTGTTTTTCATAATTTTCTCATATTCTACACCAGGTAACTCTCAAAAAACATTGGTAAGCCCCCTTCAAAGACTTGTTTTTCAATAAAGTGTATGTTCAGCTATATTCCTCGATTTCCTTCCAAAATTATGTTGGATAGCCCGCCTTTTTTTTGTAGCATTGGAAAGCTTTCTTTTTGAAGAACTTTTTGGCAAGTTTCATGAATATCTCATGGATTTTAAATTTCTTGCCAAGTGTGGGATTCAACTTAAATTTAAAAGCGTTTGTACATGGCTGAAGAAAAAAAGAAAAAAAAAACTGCTGCGTTAGTAGGAACGCCTGTCATGATGAAGTAGGTTTGCTTTATCTATTTGCTTTGCAATGCATCTAATGCAAAAACCCTTCAATGAGGCTTTGTTATTTTTCATTTGTATTCCCATCCCGCTTTCAGAGCCCCCTTAATCTTTTAACCTGCCTGATAATGCAGCAACCATGAATTCTCATTATACTTTCACCGCGGATAATCCCTGTATTGAGCCCAACATTACTTTCCATCAGACTTTCACGGCTTCTAATGACAAAAGTTTTGTAATGGTTGAACCATATTGGTGTTTTGCTCATACACCAGAATCGCACTTGAAGAATAACGTGCCCTTCGTTTTGGAGACAACAGTTTTTTTTTTCTTTAAGATTTGAGATATTGATAGGTGAAATTTAATCAGTTGCTATGCCAGTTGATTGTTGAAATTTAAACAGTTGCTGTGCCAATTTCACCCATTTTTTGCCTATTTTTCATACAATATTTGTAATTCCCCGCCGAAACTGCAATTAATTTCTTGAACTCTGTAACATTGTTTTATGCCTGAAAATTGGGTTTGACTTGCCATGGAAACCTGACTATCTCAAAATGCTCATGGTTTATAAGCCGGCACCCCTCAGATTTGAAATCGGCACGCTCAAATTTCCCAGAATCCATCGAAACATGTCCATGCTCCATCCTACAGATCACAAGATTTTTCTGCTGGACTATTACAGTCGACGAAAAACAAGTTCTTTGCAGAAAAGCTGTTGGTGGCCATCAATAACCTCAGCACAACTTGTCAAACACAATAAGCTGTCAACTTGTCATTGTCAACTTGTGACCTCATTGGTACTCGGTTGGGCACTCGTTTTGATAGCATTGAAAGTACAGGCTATGAACTCATGAATTTCATGAAGTGGAATGGGTAGGGCTATGACCCCACAAGATACACACCCAGTCCAATTCTGTAAGCACCCATCTTTGTCTACTGTTATTCATTTAAGTTGTTAGCTATTAGGAATTATTTTTTACTTAACATTGGCCTGCGTTTCACTTACTTACCAAAGACTTTGACCCATACCTAACTCCAACTACAGCAAAGAAAATTGGCTGCTATTTTTATCCCACATGCCTCACATATCGGCCTTTATGACCCAAAATGTTTTCCTCTCATCGGATGAGAATTCGTCCTTCCAGAAGCATTTTGGTTAAGGATGTTTAACATTGATGCAATGGCACAATATCATGCGTTTCACTTACTTACAGGCGGCACTGTATTTGTTGTCACAGTTATCAGGAACTGTTACTGTAAATTGCAGCGAGTAGCACCTTCAGCTTAACTCGATGAAATTCAGGCAAACTTGATAAATTAGAAAGTCAAAGTGTTTTAGTAGTATATTTAATACCAAGCACAACTGTTTTTCAATCTCAATTTGGTATCTGAACATATTTCATGGGTTAACCATTCGAAAACTTGTCATTGCTATATTCAGAAATACTATAGCTTTTATTCGCACAACACCTTATTGCTGATTCATTCACCTACAGTCCTACACTCATAATGATTTTATGCAATTCATAGAAATGAATTCTTTGAGGTAGGCTTACAGAAAATAGCCTATCACAATTTTGATAATTATTATTCTGCAATAAATTTAATAATCTGGAAGTATAATAAAATTAGAATATACTGCAATGCCAGGCAATTAGTTCAGGAATATTGAAGTTACGAGAAATGATATGTTCCAAAACTTATTTATTTTAGCATAATATATTCATGTATATGACAGCATAGCTATTTCAAGATCAAGCCATCCATGGACCGACCATGCAAGAGTAAGATATTTTTGCCTATTCTGTTTGAGACTTACATTCTGACAGGGCATACCAGGTAGAGGAGCCCTGGTAATGTGGATACTAAAAATATCAATATTCAATAAACAGGAAATGTCTGAAAACATTGATGCTTGTGTCTGCAGTGAGATCAGACATTCCTTGCCCACAAATTAGGAAAAGTCATTTAAGTAAGCTGTCCATTTTGCAAAATGATATATTCAATAGACTCAAAAATCTCTAAACTAAAGCTTCAAATCGATCATCCAAAATCAACTAAATAGTTAAATATCAATGAATGGAATTACCTAGTCAAAGTTATATTACAAATCTTTCATGACATATGAATGGACAGTTGATACTGAAACCTAAGTAATAAATAAATCATTATGAATCTCTCTTGGAAGTGTACGATGCATAAAGTTTCATGTATATGATATATATGATTTGTGTAATTCTTTCTACCCATGGAGATGAAATTTTAACCTAATTTCGCAGGATCACCTTATATTAATAATTATTCATGGCATCTATTTAGTGCAGTATATACATCAGCAGTATTTTATTATTGTACATAGTCCATGTGAGATTATTCTTTGCCTGCAAGCATTTTGCCTCATAACAATTAAACTTTATGAATTAAATGGCACAATACAACTAATGATACTAGTATTTCAATGATTCGTGGAGTATCATCAATTTATCAAAGTGTTAACTTAGTGTTTTGTACTTGGGAGTCTTAGACTAATTTTCTTGTGAACCACAAGGACCAGGATTTAGATAAATAAGTCAGGACCCTTCAACCCACATAGGAAGCTTATTAACAGTTGATGTCATTCTTACTTGTCTTTGTTTCAGTGCCATACGAACGCTTTACGGCATGCCGACCATAACATTCACAGTAAGAAAGAAATACCAAGTAAATTATTATTTCCATTCCTAAAGGTATATTAAGCACAAAATATTTAAAATCAATTAATTTTTCAAGACCAAGACTTTTGGCAGGAGACCTGTCTGAAAAATAAAGTACATAATTGGTAACGTTTGCTTATGAAATATCAATGCCAGAAGCGTTTGACATTAGAAAATTGTTCGGAATGGCATCGCCTTAATTTTATCGGATATATAGCTTTCTGGTATTCATTTTGAAGGAAATTTTCCAGAGTATCCTCATTCTTCTATCTGTGATAGGGCCGAAGATATCGCAAACCGCGACTTTACGGAAACGTAATATATCCTGAAAACTTCAAGGCCTATGTCAAGGGGGGTAGCGGTGCTCCGATTTTCAAAATTTTTTTAAAAAATGTTCATAACTCACCTAATGGCACATTTTGAGCCGGTATACATATAAAAGTAGGATTAAGTCCCCCCCCTAATGCCATGGGTGGTACTCTGCTGATGTTTTCATTTATATTGTCGTTGTATCAGCACAAACAAATTCCGTCCTCCATCATTTAACGTTGTTACATTAGCACAAGGCTGCAATTTTAGTTATTCTGATCTACCAATTCAATAGCAAATAGTGTTTACCCATGATTTTATGTAAAGGATTGACACAGTAAAAGATTTAGATTTCAGTTTTTTTTGTCCTGCCAGCTATCCCTAGAAAAAGCACCCAGAGAAAATCTGCGAAGCTATGAATCAATTATGTCTGCCCTTATTTGTGCTAATGTAACTACGTCTTATGTAAGTCATTTTGCTGCTTTTCGTGGAATCTGCCTTATGCTAGCGCTTTTCATTTTGTGATGTTTGGCACATGAGAACTGGGATTGTATTGGTGAACATGAGGTTAAACAATTTTCTCTCAAAATGCAAGTAACGTCATCCCGAATAGAAAGCACTTCAGATTCTCTGGGTGTCTGTGAAGCAATTTTCCAAGTGACAAGACTAGATTTCTGTGTCAAAGTGCACCACAAACCAAATTACAAGTCTCCAGGAAGTCTTCTATTACATCCTGATGACATTGCAATGGAGTTCATTCATGTTTGTCAAACTTGTCATGACACCTTACACTTTGGCAAAGTTGCAACAAGTACCTGATAACCTGTGTGAAGATTAATGCTTTCTTTTGTTTTTGACACCTTCTGCCTCAGACGCCTCACTCACTTGGAAGTTGTCATGTACAATAATCTACCATATGAAATAGTTCAGGTTTCCTTTGCATCTCATGTTAAGCCAGCAACTAACAAAACACTCTCAATTATCATGCTATCAATTAAAGTTGACTGCCTTTCAGAATTGATGTGCTTTGTGAGAAACAAAAAGATTAAAAACTTATTTTTTGCTGACTATTTAAAACTTTGAAGAAGCCAAAAAAGTTTGGGATTCTAGCTCAAAGATACTGGGCTGTCCATCAAGTGCAGTGGATTAACCAACAACATTTTGTTATTAAAATATTAAAATAATAAAATGCTAGGATTTCATTAAAAATTTTTTTTTACAGTCCCAGCCTATCATTCAAAAAATCAAATAACCAGTTCAATCAATCTGTCTATCTGTCTGTCTATTTATCCATCTCTTTATCTATTTATCTATCTAAATTTACTTATCTATCTATTTTTGTCAGTTTGTATGAGATTTGATAAAGATGAGATTACACTTTCCTATCTATCTAAGTATCTATCTATCTGTCTATCTATCTATCTATCTATCTATTTATCTCTATCTATCTATCTATCTATCTATCTATCTATCTATCTATCTATTTCAAGTTCATATGTATTTCGTCTTTTCGAATATCTTTTGTATTTTTTTTTCTCCCTCCCTCAGTTTTTTCCCTATTTTGACCATCCAGTCTTTTCTTCAGATTTTATTCTATCCCTTTTCCTCTTTTCATTAATTATTTTCCTTCTGTCTTTTCTTCCTTAGTTCCTTCTCATCTCTATTCACTGGCCTTTCTTTTTTCCGTTCTTCCTTAATTTATGTCTTCTATCAAGCCTTTCCTGTTTCTTCTTCCTTCCTTCCTTCCTTCCTTCCTCTTTTTCATTCTGTGACATTGCTCTCATGATGCAGGAAGGTAAGTGCAGTGGTAGCGTGCTGGAATGCCAATTGTGGGATCCTTGGTTCAAATCCAACTGCTTCTAGGTCTCTTGGCCTCATTGCTGTGTCGTTCTCCTCTCCCAATTAGCCTAGGCCAACCAAGTGCATAAATACAGGATGTAAAGCCCAAATCATCCATCCATTCATCCTTGCTTTCATGTTCATCTAATTGTAAGTCCACCATAAGAATAATCTGAATTCATTGTTTTTCCAAAATAGGCAAGAAAGACCCCCCTCCCCATGTTTTGATGATAATGGTTTAATATTATTTTATTTATATAATCATTTAATACTAAACTTTATGATGGTGAGCATCAAGCCATGTAAGGGCCAAGTGGATTACAATAATTAATCTAAAATTTAAACAAAAACTCTTACCCTCCCCGCCCCATGGACATCTGATGGAGATGGTTGTCTCCTTCTTTTATCAAATTTCTGTTAATCTCTTCGTTGATTATTGGAGAGGAAACTGTGAAGTCTTAATCTATAAGTTTGAAGATCAGTCATGGTTGATAAGCGACATGTTCTCCTGAGATGACAACTTTTGAACCAGTCGAGCATGACTGTCTGCCGGACTATTTCTTGTCAAACTTGTCAAAAACAAAAGGATTGCTCATGCATGACACAACTTCAACTTGTAAACTGCCAAGTTGTCAAACATGAATAAACTCCACTGTGACAGTTCAGATAAAACCAACATGAATTAAGAAGTTGGCCCTAGTAGACCTCGAAGTCATAGTTACAACTCTGACTTGCTTGGCAGGAACTTCAGCTGACCAGTCAACTAAGTTGTTCAACTCTGACTTCACTTGACTTCAGCATCTTGATGATATTTACAATGTATCAGGGGCTTTTGTTAAATATTCAAGTCTGACTTGACTTGAGTGAACTTCAACTAGCTGCTTGGAAAGCTAACTATGACTTGACTATAGTCGACTTTCTTTAGTCGACTTTGGGTCTAGTCTCTAGAATTATAGTGTATCACTTCATTGACAACATTCTTCCATGTGGCTAGGCCCTAGAGGTGCAGGTTCAAACTGTGTGTGCACTGGCTTTTCAGTATTAAAATTCACATTGTGACTCCAAATGGCTGTTGAGTGATGAGTCATCATATTTAAACGTTTGAACTACAGATGCTACTTGATTTGTCGTAAGTGATTTTGGCATAAGAATCCGATGCGTAATCCTTGCATTTGCTGGCCACCAACAATCAGTATCAACCTCCTGAAATCAAATTGCTATTGAAAGCATGAGTATGATCATGTCCAATTATCAGTAAAATGAATCACTCAGTGCTATTGCATGTCACAACAAAACTGTCCTCTCATTTCTTATAACAAATTGATTGGCAGTAGAATTATTGGCCATATAGACCTTTTATTATGATGAGTGACAGTGAACAGTATCTAGAATGCTGTAATATAAATGTGCACTTATTAAATGAAAAAATAAATTTTTGTTTAACATATACAATCATAGTCTTTAGTACTTTTTTGGTTTTTCCAGGAAAATGTTTTCTAACAATTAAGAGATATTCTATGATCATGCATATTTTTTCCAGCTCTGATTTTTATGGTTGACTCAGCTGTTGATGAGGTGTTTGCGATTTGGATAAAATTCAACTTATCTGTCGATTTCATGTATCTGTCACATTCATCTAAAGCTGATAAATGAGGATCATTAACTTCTCTTCAGTGCAAGTAGACATCACCTGCCTTTGGGTGTGTCGTGTGCTTAGTTGAATGATTGATGTGTTTAGAGTGTTTAACTTGGTGGGATTAAAATTGATTCGAATTTGATGTTGCCCGATAACCAAATTGAGTGCTTTGATTATTTCATTTGCACTCACTTCAACAACGCTTTTTAATTATTGATTAAATTTGCATTTACAAACTCCATTTCATTCTTTATTTTTTTACAGGCATCGACACGTCTGGGACATGTGGCTTGGGAAAATGACGTTTTCCATAATATCCCACATCCAAGCAATATACACAATTAAAATGGAGCAAACTATGCAGTGTAAATTATGAATGTTTGCACAAACTATCCATGAATTTAGGATGATTTAAACTGTTCTATATTTATTGTTGTTTGTCTGTTATCAGCTGAAATAGCCACTTTCTGTGGTTATTATATATAGAACTCTTGATCTACAGGTATGTTTGAGGTTCTTTGAGAGTTATGAAGCACCTTCAATTGAGATGAAAGTTTACATGCACTTGGCCAGAAAACAACATTTTCACCTGACCGCATCTTCAGATTATGTCTAGTTCAAGCCCCAATCATTCCTCCATTCAGCTCAGTTGCTAATCACTGTGTACCAACCAAGTGACCTAATTAAGGATTTTTCTGTTTACATTTTGCTAGTTCTCATAAATAGAGCAAACAACAAACTTTGTATTATAGCCAGTATGCCGTCTTATAGTAAAAGTAATGCACATTAAAATTGTGGAATCAATCTGTTCGTTTTCTGGGATATTAGGCAGTTTTAGTACATTTTAGTGCATTTTTTACTAGAATCACCAAATCTTTTGATTGCTAAATATTTAAACCTTGATATTTCACGTCAATATGTCTAATACATAAATACAGCATACTGGCTAGGTTGTATTGTAGTTACATTGGTTTCTTGCCTAAAATTTAAGATTTTATGATTAACTAGGTCACTTCTATGCGGGGTTGATTCTAGCTGGTTCTGAGTTCAACTTCTGACCAAGTCAGTGTCAGATGGACATGACGTTGAACAGTGAGCAGCAGATTCACTCATCCTTCACTTCATTGTTGTGTCCAATCAGTTCAATTTGCCTACCACAGTGAATGAAAATATGAAGCCCCAATTAACCGGCCTTCCCGACACTGACAAAGCAGCAATGGACCAGCAAGATAAATCTCGCACAGAGAAAACCTAGAGCTGAACATTTTCTGCTATTAAATCTGTTTAATTAACAGATGTTATCTGTTTAATGAGAAAAGAATAGCATTGTTTTTCTCTGTCTCTTTGACATTAATTGCCTGGACGTTGTCCGACTGAGAAGCTGATGAAAGAGAGAGGAACGCCTGACCCGATTTATCGGAACTTAACAGAGTGAAACAGGATCGTTGACACTTTGACAGATAGATAGATATGATGAGTTCAGCCCTCTTAGCCCAGCTCTGGGCACTCACAATGGTTGATTGATGAGATTGGAGAGAGAGCGGGAGTCATCAACATGTCACACATTTATCCTGTGAGGGATTTTTTTTACTTGCCCAGCACTGACACTGATGCTAGGGGCCACCAATTTTATGTCTCGTCCAAACGACATCCAGCTGTGATTTTGCTTATCAAGGTTAACTGAAAATGGGTTACCCACCTGGAGTTCGAACCCATGCAGGCAAAGACCTTCAGAGGAGCAGGCGGGCACCTTAAGCACTCAGCCACCCGGCTGCACAGGCAATGCAAACCGTAACTGAAATACTGTGTGCTATCACAATCAAATGCTACCCTGAAACAACACATTTCAGCTATTCATCTGCTTGATTTACAGATGCTATCCGTTTTGTGAGAAATGAATAGCATCATTTCTCCCTGTCTCTGACAATAATTACCTTGGCTTTGTCAGATTTGGAAGCTACTGAAAGAGAGAGAATGTCTGCTCAGTGCACAATTGATGGGAATTTAATGGATAAAACTGGACTGTTGCATCGGCATTGCGGGCAATGTATATGAATATAACAAGAGTACGTTGTACCATAACAAACACTTTCCTGCAACAATTAATTGCAGGTATTTATCACATTTACATGTTTAGTGTGTTGTAAGATACGAGTAGCATCATTTTGTCTCTTTCAAAGTCTTCGTTGCACGAATTTCACATGCTTTGTCTGAGTTGGAAACTGATAAAAGAAAGAAACTTGGTGTACCATTGATGGGTAAGACAAGATTGTTGGCTGGCGATGTATGTCAATCTACATGATCTGATGTGTATAATGGATGGATGATTTGGCTTTACATCCTGTATTTATTCATTCGGTAAGCTAATAGGGAAAGGAGGAGGACACAGCAATGAGGCGAAGGAATAAAGTTGTATCTGATCATTGTGTCACGTCTGCTGCATGGATCTTCACCAAAATCTAATGAGTTCTTCATTGTGATGATTGGAAAAATCTTGCTGAGTTTCATTAAAAAAGTGTGAAACGGTTATTACTCAATCTAGTTGAAAAAATGACAGACATATGCCCAAGCCAGATAAGCCTCGGCTTTATTTGGGGCCTCCACTGAGAAATAAATTAGCGACCAAACAAACAAAAGAAAACATTAGACCTGTCCTACCTTGGGCCTAATAATTGTTTTTAAAATGGTGTGTGTCAGGGACCAAGTCTGATACCAAATATTATTGATGGGTACAAGGTGTAAGTTGAATATCAGTGTACCCTGTTGTTACAACTTACATTGTAGTTTTATTATAGTACACAAACAATCAATTTTTGCCGTGGCATCCTCTCCTGCCAACACTTAACTAAGAATACAGCTGCCAGTCAACTACCTGTGCCAAGTATGTGTTGTAGAACAGGAGAACCTGGAGTAGTGTAACTCAGTTACTAAGTCAAGCTAAAAAAGTTCTTAGCATTTTGCTGAGAGCTGTCTTGTAGTAAGTGCTTAGTTTTCTGGGGGCTTGTGTTGTAACCTCGTTATGTCAGTTTCAGTGAATGTGTTGTCAAGATTTCCAGGTAGATAGCACATATCGAGCTGTTCTGTGTAATCGCGACAACAATAGAGCTACTCAGTACTTGGTAGTAACATATTACGATGAATTGTATATTCCTTTAATATGTATCATTATATCCGGCAGTATTATTACCAGTTCCATTATCTCTTGTGAAGTATGTACATGATTCCAAGTTGACAGAAAAGACACATGTCTATTTTTAAAGGAGACAATTTCTCTGGAACGAATTATAGTAAATTTTTTCTGGGAAGTTTTAAGAACTCCGTGGCCACCAAAAAGTATAGATATTAGATACAACTGCTCTTATCACTCTGGCAAAATGTGCTATAAATATGGGTTGTTTTCAAAATACCTCCATCTGAAACACGCACAAGATACTATTTATCACCTTTTAAGTTATCACCAAGTTGAGAAGAGTAAATGCCCTCAGAATCAGACTATTACTATTTTGCACAGAAGTGCACGTATTTGGCTGAACGTTAACGATGTCAAAAATTGCTAATCAAAGCCGGATATGTCAATACTGAAGTGGTCAATTTTGAGAATATGAAATGTTAGAACAACTGGAGATGGTAAACTGCACACATGTACTTTTGGGCATCAAGAAACAAGCACATATAATGGCACAGCATCGCCCATGCCCCGCATGTTTTATCCTGTGTTTATCCTATCCGTTAGCCAGTTTATCCTATCCATTTATCCTATCCATTTATCCTCTCCATTTATCATATCTGTTTATCCTATCCGTTTATCCTATCCGTGTATCCTACCCGTTATCCTGTTTATCCCGTTTATCCTATCCATTTATCCTATCTATTTATCCTATCTGTTTATCCTATCCGTTTATCCTATCCGTTTATCCAGTACCCCATAAGCACTGGTTCATCCCATTTATCCTGTTTATCTTATCTATTTATCCTATTTGTTTATCCTATCTGTTTATCCTATCAGGTTATCCTATCAGTTTATCCTATCCGTTTATCCTATCCATTTATCCTATCCATTACCCAATCCGTTGACCCTATCCATTTAACATATCCATTTATCCTATCCGTTATCCCGTTTATCCCATTTATCCCGTTTATCCTATCCGTTTATCCTATCCATTCATCCTATCTATATATCCTATCCGTTTATCCTATCTTTTATCCTATCCATTCATCCTATCCGTTTATCCTATCCATTTATCCCATCCGTTTATCCTATCCATTTATCCATCCGTTTATCCTATCGGTTTATCTATCCGTTATCCTGTTTATCCGGTTAATCCTATCCATTTATCCTATCCGTTATTCTATCCGTTTATCCTATCCGTCTATCCAGTACCCCATAAGCATTGGTTCATCCCATTTATCCTGTTTATCCTATCTGTTTATCCTATCTGTTTGTTCTATCCGTTTATCCTATCTGTTTATCCTATCCATTTATCCTATCTGTTATCCTATCCGTTTATCCTATCCGTTTAACATATCCGTTTATCCTATCCGTTTATCCTACCCGTTTATCCTACCCGTTATCCTATCCGTTTATCCTATCCGTTTATCCTATCCGTTTATCCTATCCGTTTATCCTATCCGTTATCCCATTTATCCCGTTTATCCTATCCGTTTATCCTATCCGTGTATCCTATCCATTTATCCTATCCGTTTATCCCATGTGTTTATTCCAGCCGTTTATCCAATCCGTTTATCCTATCCGTTTATCCCGTTTATCCTACCTGTTTATCCTATCTGTTTATCCTATCTGTTTATCCTATCCGTTTATCCTATCCGTCTATCCTATCTGTTTATCCCAGCCATCTATCCTATCCATCTATCCTATCTGTCTGTCAATCTGTCTATCCATCCGTCTATCTATCATTCAATCCATCCGTCAATCCATTCATTCATCTATCTATCTAAGTTTCTATTTATCCTATCCGTTTATCCTATCCGTTTATCCCGTTCGTTTATCCCGTCCATTTATCCTATCCGTTTATCCCATCCGTATATCCTATCCGTTTATCCCGTTTATCCTACCTGTTTATCCCATCTGTTTATCCTATCCATTTATCCTATCTGTTTATCCCATCCGTCTATCCTGTCCGTCTGTCAACTCATATATCCATCAATCCATCTGTCAATCCATTCCTCCATCTATCTATCTATCTATCCTACCTGTTTATCCCATCTGTTATATCCTATCCGTTTATCCTATCCTACTGTATATCCCACCCATCTATCCTATCTGTCTGCCAATCCGTCTATCCGTGCATCTATCTATCTATCTATCTATCTATCTATCTATATGTCAATTAGGGTGGTTCGAAAAACAACAATTTTACCGAAGAGGGCAAGACACCCCCTCATTTTGTTCCATTTGCCAAATTATGCACCCATGCAAAATTTTGGACTCCTAAGTTAAATAGAAGTGGATGCTCACAGAGCCTGAAGTTTTAGTCAAAACAGCAAAAAATTGTTAATTCGCGAATCCGCGGTTTGGCATAACTTTGTCAGTTTTAAAGCTACAAAGTTCTAACTACCATTTTTGGAAAGGCCACAAAAAGACCTTTCATTTGAATGGTAAAATGATGGGTCTGCAAAGATATTGAGTGATCAATGTTTTCTTAAATTTTGTTTTACCAGAAATGAAAGTTTTCGAATTTCATAAATTGCTATAATCATCATTTTAGTGCTTAAATTGGTTTTGATAAGACATCTTGCATATATACTAGATATAATTCATACCTAACTTCTTCATTGTACGATACTTCAGTTGCTGGGGACTGTGGGAAGATTTTTTAACAGAATGAAGTCAGAATCGTTAATAAGGGGGATTCATTCTTCCATATTTTCGCAACAGGTTCACTGATTCAGTAGCAGAAACCTCATACACTCATTTGGATTTAATATTAATGCTCAGGATCATTATTTCTAAAATAAATGCCATTGAGATACAACTGGTTAATAATAGTATGATTTAATGTTATTGTACTAATACTGCTAGGCATCGTGAGTATTGAAAACAAAATTGTGCAAGGACCTTAACATTTCAACTTACATACTTTGATGATGTTACAATGTGAATTAATACAAAATTTGTGTATGTGATTGACCTAAGTATGTGGGCTTGTTTGAGACTTAATGAAAAATAAAGAACTGTATGGTCACATCCTTCATACATAATTATCTAGAATAGCAGGGTAGAGAATTTAAGATCTTTCAACTTCAATAACAGTTAATGATTGTCACTTATAAATGATTTGTGGTTCATAATTTCCAGTGATTTCAAGACAGACCTTATCAGGAATAATTGAATATTGATAGGCCTGATCATTGGCATTGTTTTGTATTTTGAGCACATTTACATGTTATACTCCAACATTCCCACAGGTTCCGGGAAACACCCAGAAGTGACAACAATCTACCAAGCGACATTCATCAAATCTATTGCATTTTTTACTCTGCATCTAATTTCAGTTAATTCAACTGCAAAATTATTTTGTTGTATTGTCTCTATAATGACACATTAATTTTTATGACATCACCAAAGTGAACATTATAAAATGTTGTACTCATTGGGATTAAACATTATTTCATTTTTACATACTCAAGTATTAAAACATCACATCAAGGAAAACGTTATGCTCACTGCTCAGTATCATTAACATGAGAATGAATCTAGAAATAGATATATCTTTAAAAATAATGAGGTAAAGTATTAATTTTCCAGTCAAACAAAGGTATTTGCCTCTAAACCTGCATAAAGGACCCATTCTTGACATAAAGGCGTTTGAATATATTTCATTAATTATTTCCACTGTATTCTGACATTTTTTACATTATTCAAATCGCTATCAAGCCACAGTAGGCTTATCATGCTGCTATAGACCAAGGATAAAAGATATTTAGAGCATGCTGGATGTTGTTTAAGCCAATCTTAGCACTCAATTGATGTTAATAACAATTTATGAAATTCGAAAACTTTTTTTCATGTAAAATGAAATTTAAGAAAACGTTGACCACTCAATTTCCTTGTAGACCCATCATGTTACCATTCATATGAAAGGTCTTTTTGTGGCCATTTCAAAAATGGCAGTTAAAACTTTGTAGCTTTAAAATTGACAAAGTTATGCCTAACCGCGGATTCGCGAATTAACAATTTTTAGCTGTTTTGGCTAAAACTTCAGGCTCCGTGAGCACCCAGTTCTATTTAACTTAAGAGTCCAAAATTTTGCATGGGTGTATCATTTGGCAAATGAAACAAAATGAGGGGGTGTCTTGCCCTCTTTGGTGAAATTGTTGGTTTTGCGAACCACCCTAATGTCAATCTTTTGTTTACATGAGTGTATATTATAACCAGTATTTTATTTACATAAATATAAAACAGATTTATATAATATATAGTAAGTTGCCCGTAGATTGGAAGGAAGAGAATAGAATAATATGAAATAGATACAATATAAGCCCGTGCTACCTGTATAAGTAGTTGGAAAGATGCATGAACTATACTGAGATGCAGGAATTGCTGAGTTTCCCAGAAATAGAATGTGGTGCAAAGGGAGGAACTGACAAAGGACTTGCAGGTGCTGCCCTCTTGTGTAATGTATGTGAATGAGTTGCTGCTTGCAGTGGCCATTCTGTGTACTAAAACTCACCCTGTGGAAGGGAAAATGGCCACCACAATGCAGGCTTTCTGGACCTTGATAGCCTCTAAAACTGATAATAGTAAATTTTCTAATATTGAATTAAACTGAAAATACCAACCGTTGTGCACATCTACAATGGTATCAATGTGTTATGCATATGATAAGAACTTCCAGAGTGGGCTGGTTGAGGCCACAGCATTGGTTGTTTCACCCCTTCAGTAGATTTCAGCACTAAAGCATAATCGCCCTATGCATAGCATAGCATGGGCGATAATTATACTGTGCAACATAGGTCTAGATCTATGAATGAGCCAGTCCTCACCTCTCAGTGCAGGCCAGTGAACCTACCCTGACCACATGATATACTGTTTTGTGAATTTGTAACATCTATCACATAACTGAACATCTCTTTAATTCTGTTGTTTATCTTATTTATCTTCCATTCCTGTCTCAATCATCACCAAACTTGGCATATAGACAGGAATTGACATTTTCCCTTGAAATAAGGTCTGTTATCCTTAAAACACGCTCTAATTCCTTTGCAATCTGCTTCATTTGACACCTTATTCACGGCAAAACTCCCTTTCAAATCACAAGGCTTTTCCATCAGCACTGCTCATACTCCCCCTGCTCCATTCACTCAGCCTATGTACTTCGGAGGGCTATTCAATAAAAAGAACAGCCTGCAACCATAATCATTTGCATAATCACAAGACCACCTGGGACGAGTCAAATAAATGACCTGACACAAGTCATTCAAATTTAAGGTCTTATAATTTTAGTCAATTGCTTATTTGTCTTTACAATAGTGTAAAGTTCAACTAACATAATATCAATAAGTGTTTGTATGCTTATGCAAATCTTTTGGTAGCTGGATAAAACGATGATTCACAATGTTTTCATATTTCTTTGCTAAGTATGACTATTTACTGACACCTACAAAACACGTAAGAATAAATGCCATGTTCATAGTTGCTATATAGATGCCGCCACATGCTGCATCTTAGGCCTTTCCAAAAGTGCATTTTTTGGTTATTTACATGCAATGCAAGAGCAAATGGATAGATATAGATAGATAGAAAGATAGATAGAGACCGATGGATCGACAGATAAATAGATAGATAGACAGACATATAGACAGCTAATTAGTCTGTCCCAATAAACCTTGAAAATCTCCCCCCCCCCTTTCAACATGCAACTGAAGCCAACGTCTTAAACTCGCGCCGTGAATTGAGCCCAAGAGAGGACTCAAAATTCTGTGCAATAATGGATCTATGGAAATTTACAATGCAAGTGCGTATGGATAGATACATCTATAGATATCTTGATAGATACATACATTCATAGATAATTGATGGATACATATAGGCCTACAGATACATACATAGCTGGATAGATAGATAATGATAGATATACCAATAGATAGACAGACATATAGGCAGCTCTTTAGTCTGTCCCACATTTAACATTGACAATCCCTCCCCCCCTTGCAACATACAACTGAAGCCACCGTTTTATACTTGCGCAGCAAATTGAGCCCAAGCGAGAACCCACAAATCAGTGCAGTAATGGTCTCAACATCAACAGTCCACAGCAGGGAATTACGTCAAGTGGGTCCAGCTTCTTATCAATGATTTAGTTTCGTTTTAACAAAAAATTCAAGAGTGCCTTGCAAATTCAATTTTCTTCAGTCATATTCTCTGTACTTATCGTGTATATGGAATAGTTCACTATCCTTTTCAACAGTTACATGACTGCCTTTCATACATTGAATATGAAATACAAATCAAAGTTATGGTAACACAATAAATCCTACAACAACGTTTTAAGTGATGCTCGCATTTCATCGCCATGCCATTTACATATTAAATGCATACACCAAACTCTTTATATGTAACAAATCTATTTCCAGCGGGTATTCTAGTAAAGATTAACTCTCCTCCGGTGTGAAAGACATAAACAGTTTGAGATCTCTAAAAGCAATTGAATGGATGGTTGAGTGTTTCATTGTTGCCGGTTAATTGTTTGAGTGAGTTTGCTTGTAGAAAACCATAAACAATTATTAAAATCAGGCTGGAAAAAAAACCTGTTAAAGCATTTGAAAACTTCAGATTTTTATAGTACTTGTTTGCAACCGGTTGTAGAGAACAGGGGTCAATTTATGTATGTTTATATGTCCAGCATTTTTATATAATTGTATTTATGAAATGGTATCTTACCTGCATTTCACATGAACACTACATGGAGCATCCCTCTAATGAAATGCCCATAGCATTACAGGAAGAGGATGACATGGCAGATGGGCAAGCTGCTGCTAAGCAGCATCATAATTAAGCTGAGCTTCAAGGACTGTTCAAGGATAAGCCAGCTGTTCAAGGACTGATCAGAAAGCCCCACAGCTGCCCATGGGATATTGTATATTAAATTGTGTATTGTCATTATTATGTGAATGCTGTAATTGTATGCTTGTTGAAGATTGATGTGCTGGCAGATGCAGCCAGCTGTTGAGTTTGTCTGGCCTATAAAAAGGCAAATCTTGATCTCAATAAAGCAGTTAATATCTGGGACTGAAGTAAAGAGCAACTTTACTCTCTGTTGTCATTTCATACCCAGTTCTAGTATTTGCTTAGTTAAGCCATAGGTACAGAGTATCCATCTTCCGGCATGCACATTCAGGATTGACCTTAGCCGGATTGATGGGCCTATGGACTTTTCAATGGTGACCCTAAGTGAGATTGACTTTCAATCAGCATGATTCAGTCAATCAGAATGAACATTCAACTATAATGCAATAAGGACCAGTGGAACAGGAGACAGTCAAGCCAGCACATTTTTCACACTACATCACTTCATCTCTCACAAGGCAAGCATCATGACAGACAACAACGGACTAGGACTAGGAGGACAAGGACAGCAGCCACCAGTAGGAGGTAATCCAGGCGCTGTTCAGGATCCTGCTGCGGGAGCAGCCCTCCTCGTCCAGGACTTCCAGTCGTACATGGCTCAAGAAAAGACACTCAGAGATGAAGCTGCAGCAGAAGGAAGGCGCCAGCGATCCGACGCAGAGGCTCGACGCAAGGCAGAAGACCAAGTGAAAAGAGTACCGCAGTGCGATGGAGCAACTCCAACTTCGGTTAGGGAATGGCTCAGAAATGTGGCTTTGACTGTGCACTATTCCGACCACACGGTCTACATTGCGGCACAAACAGCAACGGCAGGGCTAAGGAGAGAGTTGGAACACTTCCTCAACTCACAGCCAAACAGGGAAGCAGTCACATGGGCCCAGCTGAAGGAACACCTACAGAAGGCCTTCTTATCACCACATGAGGATGATCGTCTCAGACACGAGGTGGAGAAGACCAAGCAGGGCGCCTACGAGACATCAGCCGCCTATGGTCGTCGCTTTAGAGAAGCCGCCGACCTTGCTTTCCCAGAACCAGCAGGAGGAGCTGACAGAAACGAGGATCAAACGAGGCACCTCCTCAAATGGTACATGCGAGGGCTCAGAGATCGTCACATGGTTGAACGTCTCGTGCGTGAAGGACGACCCACGACATACACGCAGGCCATGACCCTCACCCTGGAATATGAGGCAGATGATTATAGGCTGCAATTGGCCTTGGATGGTGACGTCACGGAGCGTCTTGACAGGCAGGAGGAACCGATGGAGATTGGGGCCTACGCCAGGACACCATCTGCAAGGACATGGCTGAGATGAAACGACAAGTCTCGGGCCTTGCCACGCAGTTCACCCAGCTAATGGCCACCTTCAAAGGCACTAACAACACGACTGCCAAGGCCAGCCCTGACCGTCACAGAGACGACACATACTCCTTCACAGGACAAGGACGCCCAATCTGCAATTACTGTCAAAAGGAAGGCCACATTGCCAGGGAATGCAGAAAGAGGAAGCGAGAACGTCGACGAGGGGCTCCCGATTCCGACTCGGCTTCGGGAAACTAAAAAGCGCCGCAGCAGGAGAGTGCGTGTATGTGGAACTACAACTATATGGTCGTACCACGCACGCACTCATCGATTCCGGCGCATCACGCTCGGTGCTGCGGCGCACGGAATACTTGTCCTTAAAGGAAAGGGGATGCAACATACCACCTCTTCGTAGCTCAGTACAACTCTGTGGTGTCACTGGACACGACATCACAGTCCTGGGCTCTACCACGCTACAAGAGGACCGCCTCGGCTCCATCCCAGTCATCATTGTGGACCAGATTGCACATCCGATGATATTAGGCAGAGACATTTTAGCGAAGGATGGAGCTATCATAGACTACGCGGCAGGCACGCTTGCATGGCGTGACTGCACCCTGCCACTACTACCAGCTGCAGGATGGGAGGATCTGGCTTCCCTGGGCGAGCGTCCTCCCGTCATGCATAGCCCGGCGATACAAGCATGTGTGAGGGCACATGCCGACATCTTCGCCGCAAAAGGAGAAGCCCTTGGATGCCATCCTGACATTCAAGTCAGCATAGAAACGGAAGGCCTCCCATCAAGAGAAGACCCTACCGGCTACCACTGGCAAGGAGGAAAGCATGTATGTGTAGGGTGTCATTGTGCCCTCGGCATCCCCGTGGGCGTCCCCCGTCGTCCTCGTCGACAAGCCAAATTCTGACGAAGGACCCAGATTTTGCATTGACTTCACGGCTCTCAACAAAGTCACGAGAAAGGACGCCTACCCCATTCCCCTTATCAGGGACATTTTTGACCAGCTGCATGGAGCTACGATCTTCTCAACAATTGACCTCAAATCGGGGTTCCACCAGATACCGCTGCACCCAGATAGTCAAGACAAAACGGCATTTATATGTCATCGAGGACTATTCAACTGGACGCGCATGCCCATGGGCCTATGCAACTCATCGCAACTCTTTCAAAGGGCAATGGAAGTGGTCCTCAAGGGCCTCTTGGGTACGACAGCTCTCCTGTACATTGACGACGTGGTGATTTTCAGCAAAACGGAACAGGAACACGTACAACATCTACAGGAGGTCTTCCAGAGATTGCGACGATACAATTTGAAACTGAATCCCACGAAGTGTGTCTTCGGCCTGCAACAAGTCAAATTATTGGGATACATGGTCAGCGCCGATGGCCTACGAGCTGACCCAGACAAAGTCGCTGCCATTGTACGCATGGAAGCACCTAAGGACGTACCGGAAGTGAGGTCCTTCCTGGGAATGGCTAACTATTATAGGTCCTGCATCCCCCAATTCGCTAGGATAGCTGAGCCGCTCGTAGCCATGACCCGCAAGTACGCCAAGTTCACCTGGTCTCTGCAGCACCAGCAAGCCTTCGATACCCTGAAGCAGGCCCTCGCCAGTGACAACGTCATGGCCCACCCGAGGACAGACCAGCCCTTTCTCCTCTACACCGACGCATGCGCGTACGCCCTGGGGGCCATACTTTGCCAGGTCGACGACAGAGGAGTCGAGCGTCCCATAGTCTATCTATCGAAGCAGCTGAACGAAACACAGCGGAAGTGGGCTACGATTGAACGTGAAGCATTTGCAGTCGTATACGCCCTCACCCAATTACGCCCGTACCTCTGGGCTTCCGACTTCCGGTGCTTCGTCGATCATAAGCCGCTCACGTCATTATTCACGAAGGACATGAATAACACCAAAATTCAACGCTGGGCGGTCCTCCTCGCTGAATACAACTGTAAGGTGGAATACCACAAGGGCAAATTAAACGTACGAGCGGACATGCTATCGAGGATCAGGCAGAAACCACTTCCAAAGGCCAACAAGACAACACAGGACGACGACTGGACGGAGCCCATATGCACCTTCGATACCGAAGACTGGTATCTCGAGGACAAGCTACCACAACTCCCACCAGACGAAACCCATGCAGCGAGACATGGCCTCGACCTCCACGCCATAGCCGCTGAACAACGCACCATGCCAGAGTGGCCCGAGGACGGGGAGCAACAGGATGAGTACATAGTGATCAGGGGCCTACTGTACACGACCAATCGTCCACACCGCTATGCAGGAGATCACCCAAGGCTCTGGCTCCCACCCTCCCACAGAAAGAACATACTGAAGCAGGCCCATCAAGAAACTGGGCACATGGCAGCCCTCAAGACACTCAGAAAGATACAAGAAGTCTTCGCCTGGCGAGGCATCTTCCAGGATGTCAAGAGGTATGTCACAAAGTGCCCAACATGTATCCTGCACTCCAGACACACACCAAAGGCGCCCATGGGCTGGATGCCCTTGCCCACCTCGCCCATACAATTCGTGGCTGCAGACCTGATAGGCCCTTTGGTCAAGTCGCCACAAGGCAATCAATATATATTGACAATGATATGCCACTGTACAGGCTGGGCAGAAGCATACCCCATACCGAACAAGACCAGCAAGGACGTCTGGACCAAATTAACGCAAGAGTTCTTCCCCAGGCATGGCTATCCACAAGTACTATTAAATGACCTCGGCCAGGAATTCGGAGCTAATGCCCTACGTCAGTACCTCCAGGACCTTGGCATTGAGCAGCGCAGGACAACAAGCTACAATCCACAAGCTAATGGCAAAGTGGAGCGGCTCAATGGAACGCTCAAATCCATACTCACCAAGGCCATCAACAATATGAGGAATGACTGGCAAGACAAATTGGGAATGGCCCTTACAGCATATAAACAATGCAGTAAGCACCACCACGGGACACACGCCCTTTTTCCTCCTCTATGGAAGACGAGCACGGCTACCCATCTCCCGCCTGCTGAGACCAACACATCTCCTCGATCCACGCCTACAGGACATAGCAGACGTCCTCACAGAAGCCACACAGGCAACAGCAGAATCCAGAAGGCACAATAGAGACAGATTACAACGACAGGCCAACACAGGCACATTCAACACAGGCGACACTGTGGTCATCAAGGTCAACGAACCGCTCAGCATGGCCTCGAAGTGGGACCCACATTGGACCATTACCAAATGCAGGGACAAGGTAGTCTGGCTCCGACATCAGCAAACGGGCACAACCAAAGTCCTCAATGTCAACAAGATTAGACTAGTAGATCCTAACATCATATGGGACGAAGTGAATCCACGGCCTAAGAGGAACTCCAGGAAACCCACCAGGCTCACTGGCCTGTTGCAGCCCATGCAAAGAAATACGCCACTGCAGCAACGAGCTACCGAAGACCAAGATGCAAACATCGACCCCCAGGCACCCTCCACCTCCACAAATACGCCACAGCCATCCTTAGAGCAACCCCCCACTTCGAGGGAACTGAATAGCGACCCCCCCACGTCTAATGACCCTCCCAATCCACGTCTCGCCCCACAACAGAATAGAAAACAGATGTTCACTAGCAGGCACGACCAATCTAGGCCAAACACACAGGACCCCATGCAGACCACACCTGGCCCAAGCACGTTACGCAACAACAAGCGGCCACGTCCACTGGAGGAACCACTCAGTGCAACCCACAAGCGCCAACATGTGACACGCAAGCCTGCTCACACACTGTGCAATCGCACTACCAGGGCAACAACGCTCATTAAGCAAGCAGGAGCCACAGCGACATCACAATCACAAGCGAGACCACAGAGTAAACAACCAGCAGATAACGTGACTCCAATCACTCGCCCGTCATATGCACAAGTTGTGACCAGCTCACCAGCAGCGCCATCAACGCACGCGACACATCAGCCCACAAGTGCCGCAGCTGACACCAAACATTACACCAGGCCTCCATCAACACAAGACGCATCAAGAAAACCTCCTCGGTACAAAGGACCAAAGCCATATGTGACAACGGCCAGGAACACAGCTCAGTGTAGGGATACTACAACACACGCCAGTCAACCCAGACAACAGGCTCCCGCGCCACAGCCGACGCCAGCAACGAAAAGTAGTGGATCCAGACCTGCTGACATTGGACCGCGCCCAGCACAGCCAGTCAAGAGACCCACAGGCCAGACAGACTTCATACCCTCGCACAAACGTCATAGACCATACTTGCCAAGAGGAGCCAAAAGACAGCAACACGCACCCTCCCCAGCGCTGCAAAAGAAGGCTCGGCTGGAAGCAATAGAATGCCTCCTCCACATTTTGCGCTCCTAAACGCAACATGTGTGTACATAATCATCCATATTCTCATCTCCAGCATTCAGCAATCCACCACTTCTCATCTCCCGGTGATTGTCACAAAGTTACCTGACGGCTTAAGCATACAAGGTGGAGAGGACCTACGCCAAGTGGTGGCAACATGGAATGTTTACGTCACGTTGCAACCACCCCCATTTCCAGAGGACCTGGCACAGAGAGTTCATGATCTGCAGCACACCTTCAGACGAATAACAGAGCACCTCGGGGACTCCCACGACATTGACCTCCAGCCCTTCATACTACGCAGAGCCAGGCTACAGCAGATTCTCAAAACAGAGCCAGGGCAAACAAGGTTCAAACGAGGGCTGCTCGATATTGGAGGAACACTCCTGCATCATCTCTTTGGTGTCGCCACAGACGGACAACTACGTCGCTTCCAGGCTGCAGTACAGGAGACACAAGGGCGTCAACAACAGCTGGCACATGCCTATGACAGTTTGGCCACCATAGTCAACCAAACACAGGCGTACACCAAGCAGCTCGTCCTGCAACAGAAGCACTGCCATGACCAGCTCGTTAAACTAGACTCCGCGATAATCACACTGATGCAATCTCAGCAGGAACAAGCCAGCCTAATCCACAAGGTCACTCTCATGACAGACTTGGACCGCTACTTCGACACCCTGGACCTCGCTGCTCACCACTATCAGCAGGAAATCGCACTCTTCAGCAGACAAAGAGCCAGCCTCGACCGCGGCCAGTTGACCAGATCGCTCCTCTCCCAAAGCCAAATGCAGGACGTACTTGGACAAGCAGCCGCCCAACACAAAGTCGTGAGTAGCATTGATTGGTATTATCGCTTTCTATCAGTCACACCCTTGTGGCGAAAATCTTCTAGCCTATTATACCAAGTAGAGATCCCACTCATCTCGGATAAGCCAAGCCTACTGTACAACATTAAGGCATATCCAGTACCAGTGCATAACGCCTCCTTCTCAGTCAACTTGCAATTAGAGCCCAAATATGCACTGGACACCATATCAGGGGACCTCTATATTCCCAGAATTTGTGTCGGGAGGCAACCTTCGGCGTGCCTGGTCGGCCCGTCATATGGCCCAGACAGAATGAAATGCCCAAGGGGCATACTGACTAATCTCCCCAAGTTAGCCAGCTCCTGCAGAGCGACAATTCAGCCCTTTTCCCAAGACCCTTGGCTGTCAACCATTGATGTCAATCAATATGCCATAGCAACCCACGGCTCCACCTTGGCGATGAGGTGTCCGGGCATACCAGAACGACACATCGAATTGTCCAGGGGCACATACAATATCACCTGTCTACAGCCATGCACTCTAGCTGGTCGACACTTTACAATCACATGTGTAGACAGACTGTACATTTCCAAAACTTATGTAATGCCCATGGTCAACGTCACAAGTCACTTTAACTTCACACAAAGCATAAATGTGAGCCTATTGACAAAGGCAATACCCCAGCTTAAGGCATTAGCTGACGACCCCCCCTATATACACGACCTTGACGTTAAAGCACTCCTTCACCCCCAACCCCTCCCAGACCCCCCCAAATACTCATCGCTCACCTCCACATCCTTAATGACAATTGTCAACTTGACCCTTCTAACCCTGGCTGCCACGCTAGCGGCTCTCTGGTTTGCAAGACGTAAGTACCTTAGGTGCAAAAGCAAACAGAAACCCCCCACCAGCCAGGATGACGATTACGCCCCAGAAGCCATTCCCCTAGCGGTAACCAATGGAACCACTAGTGGGGGAACTCAGCGGCCACAGAATATATGGCCAGTTCTGCCTAGGGCAAACGCTGAAGCATCCGCCCCCTCAATAGCGTAAGGCTTCGCCCACCCAAGGGTCAAGGTCAAATAGGTCAGCACAAAGTAAAGGCACCCTATTCCACTTCTCACTCACTCTCGAACCCCCTTCCTATGTCTAAATACTCCACAATCTATCAAGCAATCTTGCTTCTCTTCAAACTCAACTACCATCAATGCACGCTCATGACATCGTTTTCAGCAGATAGACGCCTGATCAAGTCCTCGTGTCATAAGTTGCCCTCACATCCGCGACACAAGGGCACCATCTCGTGATTCAAAGACTCTGTCGATTAGAAAACACAATTTGTATATACATTAGGGTGTTTCAGGTGCCCCCAATATTTTCCGATCCTGCTTGACCTTGGTCTGGTATTGCGGTTTATATAGTAGAAGCCACATGTAAAATTTTGGCCCATTCTATAAATACCTAACTTTACCAGAATTCACTTGAAGTTTATAATGTAATTCCCCATTGGCGAACTTGCAAATCCTGAAGACATTGTTAAAATCAATGAAGGAATTAATATTTTTTCCTCAACCCATAGTTTCTGAGTAAGTTTTGGGAGGGCAATTCAAATCTGGCATCAGCTATTTCACAGCAGGGCTTCCTAATGTGCAAGGAAGTGTTGAATTTCTGAAAATTCTGCCATTTTATGCAGATTTTCACAAATTTGACAGCTTCTGGCAGCTTGGAAAATGGGGTTATACAAAAAATAACACCTGATTTGAATTTCCCTCCCAAAACTTACTCAGGAACTGTAGATTGAGAAAAAAATATTGATTTCTTCATTGGTTTTTTGAAATATCTTGAGAATTTGCATGTTCGCCAATGGGGAATTACATTATGAACTTCAAGTGAATTCTTGTAAAGTTAGGTATTTATAGAATGGGCCAAAATTTTACATGTGGCTTCTGCTATATAAACCGCAATACCAGACCAAGGTCAAGCTGGATCGAAAATATTGGGGGCACCTGAAACACCCTAATATACATATCAGATGGATTGTATTGTATTATATTGCATTGTATTTAAATCATCCTAATGTATTCTTCTGTACCTCCTTCAACTCTTTCTACGTCGCACTGTCACACAGTGCATCTCTCTCATCTCATCACTATCAGTTAGCGCTCTTATATCATTAGTAGATGTTGTCATAAAATACACAAAAAGGCTCTAATCTTCACGCTACTCTTTGCACACCAGCAAGGATAACAAATTTAGTCCCATTGTACACAAAGCTGATCATTTTTCATACATCACCCTGATCTCATCCCTTTATCAGGATAACCAAGCTCAACGAATTTATCTCATGATAACATGTATATTGTCTGTCCAACAATAACTGATTTTATCACTAGGGATAATTGATTGACCTTAAAAAAGAGGGGAGACCTATGTAGAGAACAGGGGTCAATTTATGTATGTTTATATGTCCAGCATTTTTATATAATTGTATTTATGAAATGGTATCTTACCTGCATTTCACATGAACACTACATGGAGCATCCCTCTAATGAAATGCCCATAGCATTACAGGAAGAGGATGACATGGCAGATGGGCAAGCTGCTGCTAAGCAGCATCATAATTAAGCTGAGCTTCAAGGACTGTTCAAGGATAAGCCAGCTGTTCAAGGACTGATCAGAAAGCCCCACAGCTGCCCATGGGATATTGTATATTAAATTGTGTATTGTCATTATTATGTGAATGCTGTAATTGTATGCTTGTTGAAGATTGATGTGCTGGCAGATGCAGCCAGCTGTTGAGTTTGTCTGGCCTATAAAAGGCAAATCTTGATCTCAATAAGGCAGTTAATATCTGGGACTGAAGTAAAGAGCAACTTTACTCTCTGTTGTCATTTCATATCCAGTTCTAGTATTTGCTTAGTTAAGCCATAGGTACAGAGTATCCATCTTCCGGCATGCACATTCAGGATTGACCTTAGCCGGATTGATGGGCCTATGGACTTTTCACGGTGGATGCTTTTGGGAGTCCATGGGGCAGGCTTGAAATGGGCTGATTTTATGCAGTCAAATTCAACTTTGATTGAAATCGCATGGCCCAAATTTGACCGGGGTTTTTATTACTCTAAAGTGAAGTCAAGATTACATAAATCGATACTTGCCATTTCAATTAGTAGGGGAGACCGGGGTAAGTTGTGCCGCGGGGTAAGTTGTGCCGCCCACTGCAGGGGTTAAATGAAGAACTGGACAAAGAAGGCAATGCCACCCATATATACCCACTTGGTCAACATCATCAGGCACAAAGAAAAAAACTACCAAATATAATGGTATGAAAAGCTACACTAATAAATTCAATTTTGTTGCTGAAAACTTGAAGTGCCGAGGACTGACATTCGGGTTTCTCAGTCATTTGGTATTTGTAATAAGATGATGTCCCTCTGGTAGGATGGAGTTAAGAGGTATATCATTGTGGAAGGCTCACCACGAATTTCGTGCCTGCATTGCAGTGCATGACTGAGAGTATTTACAATTACAATATTTAGACATTTGTGTTGTTAGATTTCATCTGCATTGTTTGTTTATTTTTGGCAACCAGTTTTATCCAGAAAATCAATTTGGGGTAAGTTGTGCTGTTTTGATTGGGGTGAGTTGTGCCAATGGTAAGACATAGGAATTAATATTTTATTCATCTTTTTTTGTCAAAATTTTACGCAAGGCCTAAAAATGTCGTGAAATAACTTACACTGAAAGGAACACATGTTAAAAGAGTTATAACACCCTCTAAACAATAAATAATTCTGGTTTTTTCAGCATTTTTAATTTGTGTATAAAATGGCTCATAAATGTCTGATTAGTTTCATGTATCATGTCAGTCATACATTAAAAACAAGGTGCAAATGACCTTTCTGAAGAAATTGGTGAAATACAAATTTTTTTTGGAATAAATTAGGCGGCACAACTTACCCCGTCACGTGGCACAACTTACCCCGGCACCAAGGCAAGTTGTGCCACTTGACCTACTTTTTCAAATGCCTGCCATGACCTTCCCAATGGTTGGACTGCCCTAAAACTTTGGTTGATTCTGGCCAACGTATTATATTTTGATGTCTGATTTTCAGATTGCATGATTAAGCTTTGGTTTTTCGGAAAATCAGCCTGACAAAAAAAATGGCACAACTTACCCCGGTCTCCCCTACGACTGATAGGGGAAAAAAAGCAATCTATTTCGAAACTTGAAAAAAACAGTACCAAAAATATAAATTGTTGGGCACATGGGTAAACTTGTAACTTTCGAATTCATCCAGAAGATATGCTAGAACTTATAAGGAAACATTTCTGCATTAATAATAACCCATTCATAGCAAATTCCACATATTTTGGGTACCCAACCAGGGTTAAAACTCATGCAGGCTATATAATCACCAAATATTTTTGCTTGTCTTTGTTATATCAATCTTAAGTCACTAGCCTTCCTTTGCTCTAAGGATAACACTGGGCAAAGATGGAGCCAATGGCTGTCAGTCCACATACATTGCTAGTCGTAGTTCCTTTTCCGGATACGGGACGATGCACTCCAGAGAGTGCTAACTTCTTGTTCAAGATTTTTTGTCTCTGGTGCTTTGACAGAAAATTGGCTGCGTAGAAAACGACCATATTGAATTATTTGTGATAGATTTCCCTTAAAATGTACTCAAGGCCTGTGCCGCTCTTTCTATCAGTTGACATCAATAAGTATTGGTTTGAGGCCTTTCTTTCCCTTTTACCAATAATAGCCCTGAATTGAATATACTTTCAGACATGCACTGCAATGCAGGCACGAAATTCGTGGTGAGCCTTCCACAATGATACAGCTCAGGGCAGCCATAGTACGGCGCCCATGGGCAGAGACAAGGGGAGCCCTATACAGTATCATGTAGTAGGGATATAGCCATGTGAAAGAAATGAATGAAGCAATATGGTAACTAATTCATTACCATCTATGGACTCATATATTTCTCATATATCTCTTTTGTTTCATTTCGGAACAGTTATTGCACGGAAAGCTTAGTGCACACTGCACATCATACACATAATTATGAGAAAATGTCATGTGTAGGATTGCTTGCAACCACCTTGGTAGCTCGCAATTTTTCCCCCTGTGTTTTACGAAAAGAAGGCAATGAAATTACAATACTGTGTCTAATACATAATTCAAATGAGTAATAATCACCTGCCCAGGCCTTTATCTCTAAGCCTTCATTATTATATGATGATTTGGAAACTTCCTTCGCTTTAATTTTTCTTCAATGACGTAATTCGATTTTATTACCTTTCCTGCTGTTAGCTGTCGGTGAATGCTAGTGAACATTTTTCCCTTAAAGTTTTGAGAAATGTTTGCCTTTTGTGCATTATTTGCTCCAGCCAAATTCATGATATCGTCAGGGCCGTCCCGGCCGTATTAACCATATGGCAAACAGGGCCTCAGGGGGGCCCATTATGAAGCTGAAAAAGGGTTGCAACAGTAAAGAAAGTGTTTCAGGTAACTGACGCGAGAACGTATTTTCATAATTTAGATAGCTTTTGGCACTGCTCTGAGGCCCACCATCGGCTAATTTTAATTCACCCTGCCAACAAGTGCTACAAAATTCTGAAGTTTTCAAATCCTTTAACAGCTTTTTTCAGGCATAATTTTTAAAAATAATTGTTTATGGTTTTCCACAAAGAAAGTAATTGAAACAGCCAGACAACAATTGCACACTCAACCATCCATTCAATTGTTTTGAGAGATCTCAAACTGTTAATTGTGTCTGTCACACCATAGGAGAGTTACTACTTCACAAAAAAGTATATGTTGTGGTCAGGGTAAGCTTTACAAGCTTACACTGAGAAGCGAGGATGGTGGTGTGGCTGGTGCTTCATCTCAATCAATGAATTTTTTTTTTTAATGGAAAATGTGATGTATCATATCAAGAAAGTTCTTAAAAGGAGAATAAGAAGAAGAACAACTAGAAACTTTTTAGTAAACCAACGTGATCAATATATGAAAATCATTAGTATCGAGTGTCTGATTATAGTTCTTGTTGCCCACATGACAAAATGGTGAATCCAAAGTTCTCAATACTTCTTCATCATGTACTAACAACAGAAACATACAAAATTGGTATATCCACCACTGCACTATTGCAACTTCGCAGCCATTGACTGTTGTGGGCATCAAAAGTAGTAGCAACAGCAGCAGCTGGATAACTGCTGTCAGCTCTCTTCAATGTTACACTATACCTGGTGTGGCTGCTTAAGGATTTGGATTACTGAAGCATGAGTGACAAGAAAGAAATAAGAGGAAGGCAGGATAGAGAAAACAAGAAATTGCTCATTTCTTACTTGGGCTGAAATTACAATTCTGTGCATTGGTCAGTGTTTTTAAATACTTTCTGAAGAAGAAAGACTACATTTTTAAAACTCATTTCATCGAATAGCTTAATGAAACTTTCTTTAGGCTACATGTAGCCAAAATGTGGACTTGTCTGTCAATGTTAAACTATACAACAATAATTATTGTGGATCAGGTTTTCAAATCTGCCTCACTGTAGATTATGAACAGGGCCGGATTAAGGTAGTATGAGGCCCTAGGCTGAACGTCAATGTGAGGCCTCTTGCTGGACCTGACCTGAGACCGCCAATCACCATAGAATTTTCCCTGTGATTTCAACTTTCTGTTTGCAGACTAAACATTTAAAAATAGTCATAAAAGCCATTACTAAATGGATCACTGCATTGTAAAGTTTCCTGTACAAAATTACATGCGCTAGTAAAGCTTCTAAGGTAAATAGTAATGAACCAGAAAGAAATCTGTCTCTGTCTCTACTGCATTTAATACTGTTCTACTTGATTTCATATACGTTTCCCTCTTCTAATTTCATGAGACTACACAGCACTCTCACATCTCCTCTATTATCAACTGTACAATTATTGTAATTGCAAAAATTTGGGCAAAACATTGTACTTTTTTGTAATAATCAGGAAAATATCTGCAATAAACATCAATATATTTCCAATAATCATGAAAATATCTGCAATAATTGTGAAAAAAATTTACCAAAAAAATGTATTAAAAGCACAGAAATTTTATATTTATTCCGAGATAATAGCACATTTTCATCCAAACGTAGCTCCAATATCTCTGAGACAGTCATAGAGATTTCAGCAATAGTCCCAGAAATGTTTACAATAATTAAAGAATTTTTTTACAATAATTGTAAATTCTCATTATGGCATAAATTTCAGCAATAATCATACTAATTTGCACATGATAATTGCAGAAATTTCCTAGGCTTTATGAAAAACTTCTTAGACTATTGAAGAGATATAAATGATTATAATTATTGCTGAAACTTATTCTGTTATTTCCATATTTCTGTAATAAATTTGGGACAGCATTTGAATTTCTGAAATTATCTTGCAAAACCTTTATGATTTTTCTGCCAAATTTCTGTCGAGAGGAGCTTCATATGATATACTCTTCAAACAGATATTTCTAGTCTACACGATGCCCGATTATAAATTTGGGGCCTTGTAATATGCATTTGAGCCCGATTTGTCCCCTTGATTTTTCTAAATTTAATTTTGACTTAAATTCTCAAATTTATATAGATTTTATTTATTTTTTATATTTTGCCAAATATGAGGCCGCCCTGAGGTGTGAGGCCCTAGGCTATAGCCTACTCAGCCTAATGGATAATCCAGGCCTGATTATGAAGAACATTGATTCGCTTTTCAGATGAAGCTACAGACTGAGATACCATCCCAAAAGATGCATGTATCATCTGACCATCATAATACTATACTTTGGACTTTTGGAAGCACAGCATAATATGGGAAGGACTAAGAGTCTCACTGAGTAACCCAATTCACAGAGCCTTCAGCCATGCAGTGATTAATCAGACGTTTCACAACAAACTTGTGCAGTACACGCGAGCTCAGGGATTGCTCAATACCCAGCATGCACTTTATTGGTGTTAGCAATGGCCTTCTTCAGTAGTTTCCAATTAGTCTTTAATCACTGCAGTGGCCCTACATTAAATCATGCCCCAACCAGATATGAAAGATAAAATTATGATTTAATAGTCAATACTTTCTAAAGTTGATGTCCTTAATAATAAATTATTTAAAAAATGTCCCATGTGCAGCTGACGTACATAATTTAATTGAAGAGAAAAAAGGCTTACCATTTAATCCCTTGTAGAAGCTAAACAACTGTGAATTTGAAGGATCCTGGTTCTTGAGAACAGATGGAAACATAGAGCAAGTAAACATTATGGCACAGCAGGGCATTGTTGATTGTAAATAATGAATACAAACAAAAGAATGTCCTTAGTGTAATTAGGTTCCTGATCGATGGGTCTGCGGGGAACATGTAAGAAGTAATTGTTTCTCTTGGTGCAGAATTGTCAAGAAGTGATGAACATTGTCGAACAAAATATCCCACGAAATCGTATCCGAATATCTATTATCTCGCTGTCCAGATAGAATACAGATTCACATTATCAAAATTTTTATTAGTTTACTTACATTTGCACCTCAATTCGACAAAATCTGCGTGTTTAGTTTCTTTGTTCTGGAGCATGTCTGGGGTGCAATTAGTTGTGGCTACTAATCTGTTTGATGTGTGTGTTACAGTACAGTACTCAGTTACTAAATCAAGCTGAAAAAACAATTGGCATTTGTTGGAAGCTGCCTTGTATTATGCATTATGGTTTTTGTGATGTAACCTCATTATGTCAGTAGCTGTTTCAGTGAATGTGTTGCCAAGATGTTCAGGTAGATACTAGATAGTACATATATCATGCTGTTCTGTGTTATTGCTACAGCAATAGGCCTACTTTGTGTTCAGCTTAATCTTGCCTTATAAAGAGAATAATGAGCTGAGTGGAAGTTATCGATTAATATTTCTCAGTGTGATTAATATCCAACTAATAACAGTGTATCCTTCAAATTTGCTTCATTGACTGAGAAAAAGATGTCATGCTTCAGCTGTTTGTGGATTATCCTTGTGTTTGACAATTAATGAAATCATTCAGGCTTAGGCCTACAATTCATCTAGTCACAAACCATCATTTTAAGCCTAGCTGTACGTTTAATTACTGCAGTTTCTGTTCTTGATCTTCAACTGTGAATTGCCAAACACAAGGATCATCCACAACCAGCCTCAGCATGGCATCATTCTCTGGCAAAGAAGAAATATTGAAGGATACACAGTTATTGGATTGATAATAATGTGTATTCCTTGGACTGACCGCCTATATTTACTTAACCCTAATCGGATTGAAGGGCATTTATGTGCATCCCCTGCTTACTGCTGCATGGAAGCCAATTTACGTCCCTAAAAGATGCTGATGACGTCACAAAGACAGATTCTGGTAAATTGTTTTGTTGGAACTGCCCAGTCTGGTAAGGGTTATTCAAAATCATCGTTTCTCTATATAACTGTTATATATCAGTTGACGTTCAATAATTTTCTCCGCATGGAGACCTGTATTGCCTTGTTGCAAATATGTATAATCATGTAATGTATAGGCATATAGGAATGTGCAAGAAATGAAAGAAGCAATATGACAACTAATTCATTACCATCTACAGACTAATGTTTCTTTTGTTTCCTTTGGTACGGTTATTGCACAGAAAGGTTAGTGCGCATCGCACAGATAATTGTGAGAAGATGACATGTGTAGGACTGCTTACAGCCATCTTGGTAGTGTGGAAGTTTTGTTGCCTTGGGGCTTATGACAAGGGTGGGGGGTGGGGGCTGCACCCCTTCTACAACTATTTGGGAAAAATTGATTGACCTCCTAGGCTCCTACCCCTATGAATCCCTTACCTCAACGTCTTGATTCAGATTTTAAAATCGAGCTGCAAATGACAACTGTAGTTAAACTTTTAAGAGAGTTCCCAACGTAACAATATGGCTCAATTCCAGTTTAATGGGCAAATTCCCAAAAGAAAAAATGTTCAGACATTTCTGGCTGTCATTTCTATTATATCATTGTAGAGTTCTGGAATGTTGCAGTCCTTTATGAGAGAATATATTAGGATGGGGTTTGTTGTGGACATCATTGATGTCCACAAACAGCTACACGCTGGACACTTTACATTTACGCACTCGTAGTTCTTCGACTGTTACAGTAATGAGTTGTTTTTTTAATTTCCATTAAGTTTTCGAATTTTTGTTTATATATATTCTGCAAAACCGAAAAAATATGGTAATAAAAGTTAAGGGGAAATGCTAACATTTTATGCATTGCCAGTGAACCAATTGTGGACTGTTTGCTGATTTCGCAAAGCTACGGTATTGGTGAGATACGTTGATTACGTTGACAATAGACAAGTTATCAATCTCACTTGTCATTATTTGATTACTGGCCAAATTTGCAAAGCACTCATCGTACAAAATAAATTAAGTAAAGTGTAACGATCTTACTTGCTATTTTGTGGCTCTTCTGAAGGTGTAATCTCAGATGAATCAAATACAAACTGTAATTTTCTGTATCCTCAGTATCCTCAATCCCTCCCTGTTAGTATCCTTAATGCTATTATCTTTAATGTCTGACTTTCGTGCGATATTTTCGAAGGTATTAACTGACTTTCATATTTGATTGTTTGGGTAATCCTCTGAATGTTTGAGCAATGATGACTATGTTGCAAACACTATGAAAATCATTAACATGAGGTATCTGATGATGGCTTGGGTTGCCCACGTGATGAAACGGTGAATCAGAAATTCTTCAGTAATTCTTAAGCATTCACTAACAACAAAAACATGACATAAATGGTTGTGTTCCTCTAGACTGCACATTCAGAAATTGGTATATCTCATCACTGCACCATTGCAACTTTGCAGTCGAGTGTTTTGGTTGTGGGAATGCAAAAGCAGCCATAACAAGGATGAGTTATTAAAAAAATGCATGGAAGAGTGTAATTAGAAAAAAGGGCTCACAACTTGCTTAGGCCTAGAATAAAATTCTGTGCATTGGTCAGTGTTTCTACTTTTAAAAATGAAATAGCCAAATTTTCTTTGAGCTGTAGCCATAAACTAATCCAGTCTGTCTTTGTGGGCCTAGCTTTTTCACTATATCTTCCACACTGTAGATTAAAAAGAAAAGTCGTAAAAATTGATTCATATTTCAGATGTAGCCAAAAAACATAGAATTTCTTGGAGGAATAGAAGCACAGGAACAGCAATCGATTGGAAGGACTAGGAGTCTCACAGAATAACCTGATTCAGAGAGCCATCTAGCCGTGTGGTGATTAATCAGAAGTTTCACAACAAACTTGCGCAATCCTCGCTCTGGGATTGCTCAATGCATGGCATGCAGTTTATGTGACACAAACTGCACTTTATTGGTGTTTGCAAAAGCCTTCTCAGTGCTTTCCAGTCTGTAATCATTGCAGTGGTCCAAGATTGAGTTATACCCCAACCAGATATGAAAGATAAGATGATGAGTAGGAGTATAGTTTATGTAATAATTTCTTAAATTGATATCCTTCATAGTCGTAAAATAATTTGCCCTACACTGCGGAGGGACTTACATATTGAAGAGAAGAAAGTCTGTATCATTACTAAAAGCCAAACACGTTACTGTGAATTTGAAGAAACCTTGTTCTTAAGAACTGATGGAAACAAAGATCATGCAATCATTATGGCAAGACAAGACATTGTTTATTGTAAATATTTGATACAAACAAGAGAATGTTCTAAGTGTAATTAGGTCCCTGATCGATGGGTCTGTACGGAACATGTCAATGTTTACACAACTTTACAATTGCTTCTTTTGGTGCAAGAATATCAGAAATGAATTCTGGGCAGACGCGGCTCACTCGGGCAAACCACTAAAATGTCAACCTCTAGAATCATTTCCTTTTCAATAATTTGAACTTTACCCAGTGGGCATGAAAGAACGAAAGCAGACATATCGGTGAAAGATAAATTGACTGGAATATATGACAGTGTACTATAACAGTGAGGTGTTCACTTTTAAAATTTGCAACAAGTGATAACACTAAAGAAGACATTGTTGAAAAACTTGTTTGTTATACTGAGCTGACACAGAATACTCTTTTGCCTGTCCTATAACAAATTCAAATTTCATCCACTGACAAGTGACTGTGGTATACCATAAAACGTCACTTTGAACATGAGTCTATAGGGTGAAAATGTATAAAACAATATAAAAGTGAAAAAGTACAAGCAAAATACTAAATCGTAGCTAACTCATGTGACATTGAGAAAATCGGAATAGACACAATAGAAGAAGAAAAATTTAAAGCTATCGCCTGACCTGACAGTAAATCTAACCATTTTTCAATTTCAATTGCATTTAATATCCCTTGAAACATCAGGTGCATTTTCTTGAATTTCTTCTAATGTCACGTTTTCTGCCAATCTGTCTTTGCTACGGTGGTAAAGGTCACATCATGTTAAATTATACAAGATTCTCCATTTGATAGATAATCCCTGTGCACAGCTCCAACATAATGTGACTTCAGAGGCTCACACAGGTTCCTGAGAGATCACATCAAGAGTACAATGAATATTTATAAAGGTAAGAGCAAAGCTATTTCACACAAAGGAGGATTTGGAGCCGTGTCTGACCGAGTTGCCATAATAACTGATATATAAGTACGTAAATGCAAAGCGTGCTGTGGAAGAATGCTCATTATGTTAGTTGAATAGAAAGTGTATAATTACTTGAAAGGCCTTTTTAGGAAAATTTATTAGAGTTGTAATACAAATAAATTCAAATTTGTTGGTACACTCTAAAAAATTTCGGGACAAAACTGTTTTTTTTTAAAATCCAAAATGGTTTTTTGAAAAATGCATATTGGTTTTTGCATGGAAATTTGGTTTTTCAAAAAACCATTTTCCATAAAAAAAAACAGTTTTGTCCCAAAATTGTTTAGAGTGTAAGTGATGTATCATTTTTTAACTCAAAGTTTGGAGGCACCATTTATGAGAGGGTGAAGGAGAACTTAAATGTGATGTATGTGTAGCTGATTGATTTAAAATCTAAATCCTTGTGGCCATTAAATTTTTTTTTCAAAAATAAACTGTGTATTTATATTTTGAAGGAGGCCGAAGGAGCCTCAGGATAATATCTCAAAGTTCCCTTGAAGTTTCGAGTGCAGTTTTCTTTTGAGGTTAAAAATGTCTCAAAGCAATCTCTTATAAGAACCTGAGACTGTTTGGATGTGTGTATATGTATACAATGGAGCAGTTCACACACTGTAGTCAGTGTAGTGGTCTGTACAGTTAAGGAATGGCCTGAGGAAAATATTTTGTTTATGAAACCCTGCTGAATTTTGTTTTTCACAAAAACTGACATGTGGTTATTGTGGTGTCTATATTTTTTAATAGCATGGCTTCACCAAAATAGCAAAATATTGCATTTAAGATATACATGATAACATAGATTACCCCCAATAACTAATAAGCAATTCTTCCTTTTTAATTGTGACTTGTTATTATGTTTGCTTGAAACATTTCACTTTCCTGCATTTGTCAATATAACTTTTTTTTTTACAAGTCTTAACACCTGAACACAGAACAACAATGAATCACAGCAATTAATCACAAACCATCCTACAGCAATTAATTGCAGCTATTTATCCGCTTGATTCGGGGCAATGTTTATGGTGGGTAGTGAGAAAAAGGAGCATAATTTTTCTCTTTGTGACATTAATTGTCTAGGCTTTGTCTGAGTTGGAAGCTGATGAAAGAGGTTGAAGCTCAGTGCACAATTTATGGGTATTTAAAGGGAATGACACAGGATCATGAGCAATAAAAATAAATCAATGTAACAAATGGTTTGGGTCATATGACAACTATTACACTTTTTGGTTGATTGCATGTCAAGGAGTTGTTCCAATAGCAATGCCTTTTATTACAGTTTCAACACAAGTTCAGGTAATTCTGTGACCAAGTTTCATATGTAATATACAATGCATGGCATGGCATATATTGGCTATTGGTGTTTAATCCTTTATTTTGTAACACTGTAGTTAGGGTATCTATGTAACAAATGTTTTGGAACTATTTGCTTGTTCAATATATCATAGTAAACGAGCAATATGCTTCTTTACACCCAACCTGCATGTGCCCAGTGGCTCAACTACCATGGGGGCTGGGTAGGGCTGCCCTACGGGCCCCCACCCCTCAGGGGGCCCCCACCCCTCAAGGGAGGCCCCCACTCCCAAAGTGGGATAAAAAAATTAAAAGCAAAATAAAAAATTACTAAATTCCATTAGGGGTCAATCATGGATGAATTAGCATTGTATCTGCATTAATTTCTAAGGAAGTGACACGTCAAATATAAGACAACTAGGTAACCAAAAACTCTGAAGTGGGGCCTGGGGCCCTTTAAATTATCTAACGTCGGTTTGATACAATTATAGAATATAATACATTATTGGTCCAAAAAATGTTGAATTCCTTTAGGGGCCCCCACAGATAAAAAAATAGATAAGCTTTCTTTCAAAAGAAGGGACACATCAAACAAAAATTGAAAGACATGGCGCTGTGGCTTAACTACCTGAAAATGTTGGAATAGTTATAGGGCAACCCTGCAGTCTTTTAACATGAATGAGGGATTAGTGGGGGCCTTTAAAGTAAGTCTATAAGTCAAGAAGGCGGAATTATACAGTGTATATCTTAAAAATGTTGGATTAGGTCGGGGGCCAACAGAATCTTTCACCATGAATGAGGTATTAGTGGGAGTCCTTCAAAGTAGGTCCAAAAGTGAGGCAGGCAGAATTATGTGTCTGAAAAATGTTGGAACAGTTCGGGGGCCCCCAGAGTCTTTCAGCATGAATGAGGTATCAGTGGAGGCCCTTCAAATTAAGTCCAAAAGTGAGGCGGGCAGAATTATGTCTCTGAAAAATGTCGGAACAGTTCGGGGGCCCCCAGAGTCTTTCAGCATGAAAGTGGCTGGGATGTTTAGTGTATAGATGGTGGTGAACTTATTAGGATGAAATGTTTAATAATCTTAGTATATGGGCCATTCTCAAATTTCGGGACAAAGGGTATAGCAAAAATGTCCTGTAACGGAGGGGACAATGTGGTAATGGAGGGGAATTTTGATGTAAAAAATTGACTGCAGGAACAACAACCAAAGGAGAAACAATAAAATATTGGTGTTACTATTATTTTCAGAAATACTTCATCTCATATCAGTAGATTTTTTGGTCCAAATGTCGATTTCTTATTTTGATCTGGTAACGGAGTGGACGGTAACGGAGGGGAACAATTTTTTGCTTTTCGCTCATTACTGATTTTTATTTTGGAGATAAGATAAAATAATTGCAGACTATTACAAGCTGTCACACTCAGCAATACATACATGAAATCACTCTTTAAAACTATCATTTGGTAAGCTTGGAAATGAAGGAAACGGAGGGGACATTTTGGTGAGACCAAAAACATTTTCTATGAATATTTTGTCTTGATTTATTGAATACATGTTTTATGAAGTCTGCAAGGCAGTGGTACTATTGCGCACATGCGTCTGATGATATTCATTTGAAATAGCTCATAAAAAAGAATAACGAACCGAGCTATGGTAAGTAACGGAGGGGACAAAAAAATTGACATAAATTAGTGACACGTTTATTGTATCAATTTAATCAATGAAATAAGACCCAAAAAAATTTGAATGTGAACTAAATATAAATTCAAAGTTATATTCTCATGAATTGTGCAAAGAAACTTCGAATATAATGGTACATTAGGAGGAAAATAAACACTTGACTTTGTCACTGTCAGGTCAAGTGACAGGGAAAAACCATTGATTTTGCACAAATTCCTGTACGTAATGCACAAAAAAAAGGTCTAATGAATGACTTTTTGTTCCAAATGCAGTGGTCCTAAATAGAAATATGAATAACAGATGCAGAGTGATGCTTCAGATATTAATCACATTCAAATTAATGTCAGGGAGCTAGAGTGACGCAAATTGTCCCGAAATTTGAGAATGACCCATATGCTTGCGGAAGGTTGAAAAAAAAACCCAGCCATTTCAGTATGTCAAATTGTCAATGAAATAAGATAATGTGGTAGTGGTTAGACAATATCTATATTTATTTGTTTGTGTACATCTGACTGCTGTGCAAGGCCCTTCAATGGTGGACTAAAGTAACTTGAGATTGATAAAATTTTAATTTGTACTGATAAGGTAATATTAAATAGGCATTAGGGTGCATCATCTGCCCCTATATCTTCAATACTTCATGCACTTTTGCATGGTTGTTCCATTGCATCATAAAAAAAGACCTACAAAAATTTTAGGAAAAAATTTTAATGCCAAAGGGTGGCACAATAGCCTTGAAATTTCAGTGTTAGGTCATATTTTAGCGATTCGCGGTTATATATAATATTGTCAATTTTCATTTTATTGATTTCTGGATGGCACAGTTAGATTCCTTAGAAAGAGAGCTTTAATTTGAATACCAACATCAATGGTTTCCATTAAGAAGAAGTTGCAATTGTGTCGAGATATTTTATTTTTTTATCAGGAAAATTGTGATAAATCAAAAACAGGATGTTAATATGACTTTGGGAACTCAAAAAAGTCTATAAAGTGAGGATGTGGTCTGCTACATCATCTGATAAAACCTTGATTGAATTACAATGTAGTCAGAGGAAAAAGAGAGACAGAACAGTGTCTCAATGAACTGTTATATTTCCTATATTTACATGTAATTGATGCAAATTTGCATATTTGAATTTGATGAATAACTATCTAGAAAACATATTACATTTCCTACTTTCTTCATTAAAGTGTTTCTTATATTTTATTCTAATAATTATGCTAAGGTTAGGCAGAAGTTTACCTTTTAAGTTGATTTTTCAAAACATTTAGTCATAATAGTCAGAAACTTCAGACTTTCCAAAAAACTTAAACATGAGAAATTTTCGGAAATATAGCTTTTCACCATTCAAATTAAAGACAATTTTCTTCCCAGAACGATGGTATATGAATTAAAATCATACAACAAAACATAAGCTTGATCTTTCTAACCGCGACTTTCCAAAGCTTAATTTTTTGTCACTTTTGGACTCGGCTTTAACACAAAAGTGCCACCCTAAGGCCACATGCGATCTGATTGTAATTTTGAATGAGTAGTTTTTACGGGCAAAGGTGCAATGTTGGAAAAGTGCAAATGAAAAAGACAATTTTTTAATTTTTAAGGGGCAGACGATGCACCCTAATAGGCATAATAAACTGTGTCTGAGTCTGACTGAGTCTTTTATGCTTTTCCAAGTGAAGGCACATCAATGAAATCTGTGGGCTTTAATTGAGTACATACTTCTCAATCTACCCTGGTAGCCTACCTAATTTCACATAAATCAGACAGGCAATAGCCAATGATATATTTAGCTGAAACAAGAATAGCGGGGCAGGTATGTAAAAAAATAGTGCATTTATACAAAGAAGCATGAAACTTGGCGCACACTTAAAAAACATCTCTACAAATATAATTGGATAGGGAGCCACCTCAGATTTAGCATAGATGGCTACTGGCAGCCATTTTCCAAAATGGCCACCAATTCTTCCATTTTGCTGCTTTCTGTATAGTTCCTATGAATAGAATGCATGCAAATAGTGTTTATTATTCCTTCTCTAGGTATTCAGAACATTACTACAACATTTTTAGTAGCCTCAACTATTTTCAGGCTTTCTAGAATCCATTTTGGTAGAATTATCAACTCAAATACTGTATTTTCGCGGTTTTGCGTGGTTTCGCCAATTCTAAATGAATATAAAAATAAGTTGCATATTTGAATTCCTTACAAAACGAGCTTTCAAATGAGTACCCGCATTAATGGGTTTCGTAAATTTGGAGTGGAAATGGAAAAAATGAAAATTTTAAGTTTTTTGAAGATTTCGGTTCTGAGGTTCATCTTGACAAAGAATTCACGGAAACTAGTGATGCTACCATTCATTTGAAAGCTCTTCTTACAAGGAATTCAAATATGTGGTCTATTTAAATATTAATTGAGATTCCATAGAATTATGGAAAACCGCGAAAATGCTGCATTTTCTTCAACAGTTATAACAAAATGGACCCTGACCACCCTAAAATTCCTTAGTTCAACCCAGGAATCAATTGATAGTGTTTTTTAGATCTTTAGAAGAAATAATGACCATTGTTTTCATATGGTCAAACTGTAGGCACTTCACAGAAAGCAGGAAAATGAGAGAATTAGCCGCCATTTTGGAAAATGGCTGCCATGGCACAACCAGGTCAAATCTGAAGTGGCTCCCTATCTAAATTTATTCTTTAAGATGTCTTTAAACGATGTGCCAAGTTTCATGCTTCTATGTATAAATGAAATATTACTCCCCTATTCATGACAAATCTGCCCCGCTAGAATAGAAGATTTGTCCAATAAACCAACATAAATTTTCAACCGATGACCAGCCCTATTGGTGCGGGTAGGGGCCCCCAGCCTTCCTGTTCCTACGGGCCCCACAACCTCTAGTTGAGTCCCTGCATGTGCCAACACTCGTCTAAAAATGAGAACTACCTGCTGTTAACCCTTCATTGTATTAGACAAGCATCGTGTAACTCAGTTACTAAGCAAACCTGAAAAAACTTGGCTAAGCATTTTCTTGTGGAGATTGTCAGACAAATACATCAATGAACATACGGGTTAGATCAAGCACAATTTTCGGATATGTATCTATTCAATAGTACCGGCTTCAGCTGCTTCACCAACAGTGTAAGGCTCTACCCATCATTTTATTATGAAGACATTAGACGTTAAAACACAATAAAGTTTCCAAAGTGAGCCATAAAACAAAACTATAAAACTCACTCTTGCTTCAGAGGAAGCAGAGCAATAGTATTTTACTTGGTGTGAAACTGATACCAGTATTTGTGAGGCAAGATAATGTTGGCATTTATTTTGTTGTGTTTATTGCAACCACTCTGACTTACAGATGTTCCAAAGATAATGATAAGTAGACACTTTTGGTGCACTCACCACCCTATTTCACATACATGTGGATTGGCTAAACTGTTAAATTGAATTAAATCTATTATCCATCCTTTCCACTAGGCAGATCCGCTACCTGTGAGAGGTGATGAGTATAGCTGTAATAGTATATTTTTGTTTGCTTATACATTCATTCCACAAGCATTCTTAGCTTAAATGGTAGAGAGTATTAAGAGTATGTGACCGACAGACCCAATTCTGTAGAATGGTTGTTTTGCCAAATACCAAGAGGATATTCACCAGAGTTGAGGAACTACATTAAGTTATTAACTTAAGATCATTGCCAAACCAGCTGCCCCAAGCCCACATGTTTACTGCATACTTTCTATCAATAAAACTCCTATTAGTGATGTACCCAATTTATAAAAGTCAGACGCGCCTGTGCAGCAAATGTGCCTCAAAGAAATGATGACAAAAACAGATGGAATGAGTTACAACCAGCTTTCAAGTCTACACAGTATGTATTCTAAATGGTTAAAAACCATCTGCTGGCTGATTCTAATGACAGGAGTGTGGTATACCATTATTACATAAATAGCAAAGCAGCACAGAAATGGAAATTACCACTGGGAGTTAGCTACTAGAAAGACAAAAGGGCAAAGACAGCCTAAGGAACTTTGCAAAGCACACTGCACAGGCCAGTTTTGAGCTTTGTTATAATGACTGTTGGTATCAATTACACCTGGTATGCATGTTTGATTACACTGCAGTACTATGCGATAATTAAGGGTATGATAACTGGAAACTTACTTGTTAGGCTCTTCGGCAGGTGTCTCCTCAGGTGTGTCAAACACAAACTGTAACTCCCCACTTTCCTTGATATCCTTTCTATCCTCCCTATTGGTATCCTTAATGTCATCATCCTGTATTTCAGACTTTGGGTCGATTTCATAGGGACTCACTGATATTGGTACTCCATTGTTTGGGTAATCCTTTGAATATTTGAGCAATAATAACAGCAATGTTACAAACACTATGAAAATCATTAATATGAGGCATCTGATTAAAGTTTGGGTTGCCCACATGACGAAATGGTAAATCCAAAGATCTCAGTGATTCTTAAGCAAGCACTGACTACAGAAACATAATAATGATATGGTCGTGTACTACTAGACTGTATATTGCTTTTGAAATTGGTATATCCCAACTCTACGACATTGCATCTTCGCAGCCACTGGGTACCATGAGCATCAAAATTAGCAGCTGCAGCAGCTGGATTACTGCCTTCGGGTCTTTCCTTGGTTACGCTATACCTGCTGTGGCTGTACAAGGATTGGAATTGCGAAAGGCTAGGTTGACGAGAAGAAAAATAATAGAAGAATTAAAAAAGAAGGACAATATGACTCACTTTGACAGAAAATAGAATTCTATGTTCACATATTTAGATCATAGTTGTATATTGGGTCTCAAGCAAGAATTTTTCAATGCAGCACACCATCTTTAGGAGGTGCCCGTTTAATAATTAGAAGGAGTTTTCCCATATATTCATTTCTGAAGCAAGCAACAGCCTGTTAAGGAATGCCCCCACCAAAATTTATTTATTTCATGACCTTTTTTTTTTAAACTCCCAAGACCCTCGAGATTAAGTGGTCAACCCTTTAGCGCCGGAGCCTGTCATTGTTAGATCTGGCAGATATACAACATAGGTGTTAAGAGAAAGTTGCCTCTCATGCAGCTCATTACGGTAAGTCTTTTTGCTGATTTGTCAATTATCAGTGCATGCCAAATCAAAGACAAAAACTGGGAACGTCTTGTTGATTAACTTTGATGAAGTTACTGAAGTGAATTTTAGTCGATAATGATTTTTTTGTATTAATATCTTTAGCTTATTGAGATAATAACAGATTTGTTAACCCTCTCCATCTGGGCACAGTTACACGCTCCCCATCAGCCCTTTTATTACGTATTTGTCAGACCAACTTTGCCCAGTCACTGTCTTTGCCCAGGAAAAGAAATTAAAAATCATTGATTGATTCTCTAGCATCATGCAATCACATACTGGGATGAGATATCAGCTCAATCACATGTAAATGCTTGTTTTCATAGCAGTAAAAGTCTGAACTTGTAAAGAGCAGGAGTACTGCACAGAAACCTGATTCTGGAAGCCTTCCAGCTATGTGGAGATTAATCAGGAGTTGTACAACAACATTGCATAATGGGGAGCTCTGCGATGGCTCAATATATAGTATCCTCAGGTCTGCGAGACGCAGACTCAGCATTTCGAGAAATACTGTTCCTTGAATAAGTAGCTTTTACATTTATATATGCCACAGATATGAACACAGCCTTATGGCAGATTTCACGAAAAGTGCTCTTGAAAGGTACCTTAAACTTGCCAACCCTTTTGTTATCTCCCTGCTGCTTCCTGAAGGAAGTAAACCTATTACTCAGTACATCTGTGAGGCAATGAATAAATATCAATAAATTATTCCTCAAATACGTATCTTTTTCCTCTTAAAAAGATATTTTTTTATGCCTCATTAGTACAATTTTGGACGACCAAACTTACTGTCAGACATGCTTACTTTGGCACTCTGTGGAATCTGCTAAAACCAATTCAGGAAAATGTAATGGTATATGATTGATAAAAAACATCCTGAAAATTATTTTGGAACCACTTTTAATTATCTTGGTCATTATAAAACTTGAAAAAAATGAAAAATAAAAAAAGACTGCTAATGTAACTCGATTCCGTCCCAGGACACTGAGGTTACATTAGCAACTTTTACATGGACATTTTTCTGTGTTCTCGCTACTTATGCCAATTTCAAACATGAAATTATAATATTTTATTGAAAAACGTGTCTTATTTGCCTATATACATAACCAAAAACATAAACGACTGGGTGTGGTACCTTTTCTTTATTGGTAATGTAACTGCAATTTTGCATCCGTCCATTTCATAGTGTTACATTAGCAAAATGTGTACGTAAAAATTACGTTAAAAAACACATGATTAAATCTCAAATTTTTTCTTCACTGAAAGCCAGGTCTCCCAAGAGCAGGCCATGGGTGGTAGCCTGCTGGTGACTTCATTTGTATTGCAGTAGGATCAGCATAAAAAATTCTGTCCTCCATCATTCATCGATGTTACATTAGCACAAGGCCATATTTTTAGCTACTCTGACCTACCAATCCAACAGAAAAGACTGTTTACCCATGATTTTATTTAATGGATTGACACAATAAAAGATTTAGCTTTCAGTTTTTTTTGTCCTGCCAGCTATCCTCAGAAGAAGCACCCTGAGAACATCTGAGAATCCATGAGTCGATTATGTCTGGCCTTATCAGTATAGTGCTAATGTAACTTGTGGACAAGTTGTGGTAAGTCGTTTTGCAGCTTTTTCGTGAAATCTGCCTTATGTTATGTGGTAATGATAGGGTCTCTCAAAAACACAGTATCTATGCAGGAGGCGGGGCTATATAAAAGAAATTTTGTCTTAACAAGGGATCCTGTAACACAACAAGACATTGTATCAAATAAAAATTCTACACGAAGGGGCAAAATGATTCATTAAAAAGAATTATATGAATATATCAATGAAAAATACTCCCTTTTTAATTAATCATGATATTATAAGATTTCATCTACCTGAGTTTGTGAATATGTTATGGTTTTGAGATTTGTTTGCGCTATCCTGCAGAAGTATCATACTTAACAAACATAACAGTAATGGATAGCAGCAATTAATCACTCTCCATCCTACAACATTAATTGCAGCTATTTATCTGCTTGATCCAGGGTAATGTTATCTGTGTATTGGGATTAATAAGTAGCATCATTTTTCTCCTTATGGCATTAATTGTCGGGGCTTTGAGTAGTTTGAAGTTGATAACAGATGTAAAAGCTCAGTTAACTTTTAATGGGAATTTAATGGGGCTAACACAAGATCATTACTGATGATTACTCATTAGCAGTTAATCTAAATCAGCATCACAGTTGTTTTAAGTTGTATGACATTTGTATTGAAGAATTTTTGTCATGGCAACCCAGTGTTATTTTATGTCTCATGAAGACTCATTTTGGTTGATTGTGTGTCAAGCTGCTGGGTCATTGGAGCTTTTTACAATATTTCCTACGCTTAGATGTTACAGTAGTTGTGTCCTGTCCATCCGGTTTTTTTTTTTCAACCCTTGAGTTCAAAAACATGTGACAAATGTCACTATTTACTTATTCAATACACCATAGTAAACAAACAACATATTTTCTTTACACACTATCTGCATGTGCCAAAACTGAACTAAAAATATGAACAACTTGCTAGCAGTCCAATGTTGTAATAGACAAGAGCACAGTGTAGGCTAACTCAATTACTAAGTCAATCTGAAAACAATGCTTGGTATTTCCGCGAGAGATGTCTTGTATTACATACAAAAGTTGACTGGCATTTGTTGCGTAACCTCATTTTTTCAGTTGTAGTCAATTGTTTGTGAAGAATGCCAGACTGATCCCATCTATCGAGAAGTAGGCAGTACAGTGCATGGAAATGCTTTCTTTGTAGCATTACCAACTTCGGCTGTTCACAGCGCAACTACAGTAATAAGCTCTACAAGTCATATGTATAATTGCATTAAGAATACAGTAAACCCTACTGTTCATATAATACAATCAGATTTACCCATGATTTGGGGCAGGACTATAATGGGAATAATTAACCCGCCCCCCTCTACCTGCATTGGTATCTTGCCCCGTGTTGCATGCTGAGCATTTGAAATGACATTTGAGTAATAATTGTAATATAAGTAAAGAGTGGTGGTGGAGGAATTGAAGTTGAGTGTATTTCCTATCCTTTTGACATAAAATGCTATGAGTTATGGCATATTGATGAAGAAAGACTGGAAATGTCATGCCCGTAAGAAAAGGAAAAGATACGAGGGGCGTCCCAAAAGTTCTGACCAATTTTTTTGGCAGACCTTTCTATTTGAAGTAGCTGTATGAAATTTTCACAGAATCAATTTCAGGTATTTCACTATCAATTTTGAAAATATGGTACCTGTTCGAACATTTTAAATAACTTTTCTGTTGCCATGGAAACAGAAGGTCAGTGCACCCAGGGCAGCTCAATTTTTTAGGCCAAATCCTAGTGTCTAGGCTTGTAAATAACCAAGGAATTTACTTTAAATATGAAATGGATGATCGTGAATAATATTATTTGGAAACCTAGCAGTATCTCAAAGTTTTTCATTTACATCTTAAGTCACTGTGAATCAGTTAAACCCATGTGCTGAGGCGATCACCTGGATCCTCAAAACTGGGCTGTTCCTAAATTGTGGAATTTCAGTGTATTTGGCGACTGCTTCATTTCTCCTTATGAATATTATTTCTTTAATTTGTGAACTGGTATATATATTTTGGTATCACACAAAGTTAAAGAAGGCCAAATCTGGTAATTAAAGCAGATCAGATTGGGTATTGAACCTAAGGTCCTTAAGAACTGCCTCTTGACAGCAGATTGTTTCAGCCAAACCTTCTCAAGCGCTGTTAGGCAACTGCTGGAAAAAGACTTTGGTAATTGCCTCAGCTGATCAGGTTGAAATATAAATAAATGTTTATAATCTAATGGAAGATATCTTGATAGACTGCAAGCTTATCAGGAAATACATTTTCTTGCAATCATTTGCTTTTTTACTATAAATTCTCTGACTTTTAACACAGCTAATTTGCTGAATTTCGTATGAGAAATTGAGCTGCGCTGGGTGCACTGACCTCTCGTAACCATGGTAACAGAAAAGTAACTTAAACAATTAAGTCTTGATTCTTTCAAAATAGATGGTCAAATACCTGAAATTTATTTTGTGAACATTTCATTTGGCTATTTCAAATAGAAAGGTCTGCTAAAAAAATTGGTCAGAACTTTTGGGACACCCCTCGTATGTTTAAAGGAAATGTGGATTGATGGAAATGTATAGAATTAGGCAAACAAGTAAAAGAGTAGGGGCATTGAGACATTGACAGATGGAATGGGCTTGAGAAGAGCATTAAAATGAGGGTAAGGTGAGGAAGATACAATGAGTAGAAGTGGTTGAGCCAGGTAGGAGTGAAGAGCAGTACGTGTAGGTGGATCTTTTTGGCGGGAAAGGCAGATGGTGGCGCCAGTCCTAAACATGAGCAATAGCGGAACTATGATGGAGATTCATGCGCCCCTGGTGGGGAACAACAGCAGAGGCAGAAAACGTAAATAAGGGAGCTGTTTCACTGTTATTTGCTGTTATCAGAAGGACAGGATAGATCAATAAGGATAGGTGGACAGTTTAGGTGAGTGGCATTGCTCGGGGAGGAGTTTTTAGCTGTTGCAGGTGTGAGCATGTCACCCATGATTTTTGCATCTTATACCCGGCAGGGATATTGGCATTCAGAAGTGAGACACAAAACAATATATTTTAAACTGTATTATACACAACCATGCTTCAGAAATGCTGCAATTCTAATGCCATGGTATTTTACTTGATGTGAAACTGATGCTGCTATTTGCTGGGCAAGATAAAGTTGGCTTTTATTTTGTTGTGTTTACTGCAACCGCTTTGACCAACAGATGTTCCACAGATAATAGTCCCAGAGCTACGGGGGTTTTATTTATGTTTTTGAGGCTAAAAGGTTCAATGGGTGGGTTTTATGCAGAAAATTCTCAGGATTTCAAAAATGCAAGTCTTACAACTGTAAAGGTAGACACAACTTCACAATATTCATTTGAAGTAGGGTACCTCCTTATCTCGTTTTTCAGATTTTTTTGGCCTCAGTTTCACAAAATATGTTCCTAAATCCATTCAGTGTGAGAAAAATACATTAGAATTGACTTTCCTGGTCAATTTTGTGATGCTGATTCCAAATCTGTGACTATTTTTACTCTAAATAAATTATATGACCCCTAATTTGCATTTAAAGATGGCCGCCAATCTAAAATTAAAAATCGAAGGGTGTTTCAATGTTGACTATTCCAGCAGGTCTCTATGAATTTCAAACCAATATTGTCAATAAATCATTTGGAAAGTACAAATTCTCAGGATTTCAAATATGTATAGTATGTGAACCTATCTATTCTCTTTAGCTCCCTGCATTAGTTTGAAACTGTAGAAATGTCTGACGTTTTTGTGAATTTTGCAGCTGAAGTACAGAGAAATACCACATTTATGCAATAAAATAGACACAATTTCACATTTGACATTATCCAAAGTTGTCTGACTTGTTCTTTCACCTGGGAGGGGAGAGAACTATGGATGCCTTTTAAGTTTAGTTTTATAGCAGGTGGAATTAAGTACCAAGAAACTCCTAAGATGTTAGATTTATGACAGCCAAATCACTTTCTGTAAGATGTTGGTAATTTTTGCTTTCATTAGTACTCGGTCTTGCTTTTGTTTAGTGCTTGTTGTGACTAACTCAGCTATCAATAAATATTATATATGTATGTATGTGTGTGTGTAGATGGTTTGGTGGTAGTAGAATTCTCAATGTTTGCATGACAAACATGTTTTTCCTTTACTAATATCAGACATGTTTTCCTTTATGATATGTAGAAATAATTTCTCATCGACATAAAAGTAATGAATGCCTATCGGTCCTCTGACGGGAAGAAGCAAAGTAGATATACTTCTTTCGAATGATGCCTGGACAAAGAAGAACAAGAATTGTCCATAAAATCCATGCCATTAAACTTCCTGAACAGCAACAGTATTTGTATCACCTGTAGTGATACCAGAATTTCACTGTAGCACTCACGAATAAAGAAGTAATGGTTGCCAAGAAGTAACAGTTTTCTCAAAACATTAATTTATAGGTTTGAAGTAATGAAAGCAATATGTATTTGGCATTTGGAGGGTTGACAGTTGTAGTAACAAGTAAACCAAGGTGCCAAAAGAAAGCTGGTTGGGGATGTGTTATTCAGAGATCAGGATAAGAGGAATTGAAAATAAATGGCTGGATTTTGTGCTTCCGAGGAGATTTGTGATACTGATAGCAACATTTATTTAGCTTTTGGGGGGTTTACAGTTGTAGTAACAGGGAAACAAAGGCACCAAATGAAAACTGACATCAAGGGCTATCCATCCATATCCACTTTGGTTGGTTAGAAATAAGTCATGTATTGATTAGGACTGGTGGAATTAAAAATACATGGGAGGATTTTGAGTTTCCGAGGAGATTTTTAACGCTGATAGCAACATTCATTTAGCTTTTGGAAGGTTGACAGTACCAATAACAGGGAAACAAAGGTACCAAATGAAAGCTGACATCAAGTGCTATCCATCCATATCCATTTTGGTTGGTTAGGAATGAGTTATATAGGGATTAGGATAGGTGGATTTGAAAATACATAGGAGGATTTGTTGTTTCCGAGGAGATTTTTGATTCTAATAGCAACATTTATTTAGCTTTTGGAAGGTTGTCAGTACCAATAACAGGGAAACAAAGGTACCAATTGAAGCTGACATAAAGTGCTATCCATCAATTTCCATTTTAGTTGGTTAGGAGTGAGCAATATAGGGATTAGGACCTGTGGAATTGAAAATACATAGGAACATTTTGTGTTTCCGAGGTAATTTTTGATTCTGATAGCAACATTTATTTAGCTTTTGGAAGGTTGACATTAGTAATATCAGGGAAACAAAGGCACACCAATTAAAGCTGACATCAAGTGCTATCCATCCATATCCATTTTGGTTGGTTAGGAATGAGTTATATAGGGATTAGGATAGGTGGAATAGAAAATACACGGGAGGATTTGTTGTTACCGAGGAGATTTTTGATTCTGATAGCAATATTTATTTAGCTTTGGGAAGGTTGGCAGTACAAATAACAGGGAAACAAAGGTAACAAATTGAAGCTGACATCAAGTGCTATCCATCCATATCCATTTTTGTTGGTTAGGAATTAGTTGTATAGGGATTAGGACTTGTGGAATTGAAAATACATGGGTGAATTTTGTGTTTCCGAGGTAATTTTTGATTCTGATAGCAACATTTATTTAGCTTTGGAAGGTTGACAGTAGCAATAACAGGGAAACAAAGGTACCAAATGAAAGCTGACATCAAGTGCTATCCACCCATATCCATTTTAGTTGGTTAGGAGTGAGTTATAAACAATTAGGATAGGTGGATTTGAAAATACATAGGAGGATTTGGTGATTCCGAGGTAATTTTTGATTCTGATAGCAACATTTATTTAGCTTTTGGAAGGTTGACAGTACCAATAACAGAGAAACAAAAGTAACAAATTGAAGCTGACATCAAGTGCTATCCATCCATATCCACTTTGGTTGGTTAGGAATGAATTAAATAGGGATTAGGATAGGTGAAATTGAAAATACATGGGAGCATTTGTTGTTTCTGAGGAGATTTTTGATTCTGATAGCAACATTTATTTAGCTTTTGGAAGGTTGGCAGTACCAATAACAGGGCAACAAAGGTACCAAATTGAAGCTAACATCAAGTGCTATCTATCCATATCCATTTTTGTTAGTTAGGAGTGAGCAATATAGGGATTAGGACTTGTGGAATTGAAAATACATGGGTGAATTTTGTGTTTCCGAGGAGATTTTTGATTCTGATAGCAATATTTATTTAGCTTTTGGAAGGTTGACATTAGCAAAAATGGGGAAACAAAGGAACCAAATTGAAGCTGATATCAAGTGCTATCCATCCATATCCATTTTGGTTGGTTAGGAATGAGTTGTATTGGGATAAGAACTTGCGGAATTGAAAATACATGAGAGGATTTTGAGTTTCTGAGGAGATTTTTGACAATGAGAGGAATATTTATTTTGGTTTTGGAGGGTTGAAAGTTGTAGTAACAGGGAAACAAAGATACCAAATGAAAGCTGACATCAAGGGCTATCCATCCACATCCACTTTGGTTGGCTAGGAAGGAGGTATCCAGTAATTAGGATAGGTGGAATTGAAAATACATGGCTGGATTTTTTTGTTTCTGAGGAGATTTTTGATACTGACAGCAGTATTTATTTAGTTTTTTGATGGTTGATAGTTGTAGTAACACTGGAACCATGATGCCAAAGGAAAGATGGCATCAAGGGCTATCCATCCTCATTCTGTTTTGTTTGGTTAAGAATGAATCATCTAGTGATTGATCAAGTGATCTCCTGATTGGCAAGATTTGAAAAATGTGCTTTTTCCATTTGCTTAACATTAACGAAGCTGGTAGGACAATAAATTCGAATTATTAAGGACATTTAAATAATTTTAATGCATGCCACAATTCCATATTAGGCAAATGCATATAATAGTACTATTGAACAATGAATCATTATAAGACTGTGAACATAGTTGAATAGCTATATCATTTTCCACGCTTTTGCAGTTGTTGACCATCTTCTTTTAGTTTGTGTGCATGGAGAACCAGCATATAATAGTACATCTTGGGGACTGCTATAAAACTAAACTTAAAAGGCATCCATAGTTCCCTCCCCTCCCAGGTGAAAGAACAAGTCAGACAACTTTGGATAATGTCAAATGTGAAATTGTGTCTATTTTAATGCATGAATATGTGGTATTTCTCTGTACTTCAGCTGCAAAATTCACAAAATCGTCAGACATTTCTACAGTTTCAAACTAATGCAGGGAGCTAAAGAGAGTAGATAGGTTCACATACTATACATATTTGAAATCCTGAGAATTTGTACTTTCCAAATGACTTATTGACAATATTGGTTTTAAATTCATAGAGGCCTACTGGAATAGCCAACATTGAAACATCCTTCGCCTTTTTTATTTAGATCGGCGGCCATCTTTAAATGCAAATTAGGGGGTCATATAATTCATTTAGAGTAAAAATAGTCACAGATTTGGAATCAGCATCACAAAATTGACCAGGAAAGTCAATTCTAATGTATTTTTCTCACACTGAATGGATTTAGGAACATGTTTTGTGAAACCGAGGCCCAAAAAAATCTGAAAAACGAGATAAGGAGGTACCCTAATTCAAATGAATATTGTGAAGTTGTGTCTACCTTTACAGTTGTAAGACTTGCATTTTTGAAATCCTGAGAATTTTCTGCATAAAACCCACCCATTGAACCTTTTAGCCTCAAAACATAAATAAAACCCCTGTAGCTCTGGGACTATAATGATAAGTAGCCACTTTTGTAGCACCTACCACTAAATTCCACATACATGAGGATTGGCTTAACTTTTAATTGGAAAGTTATTATCCAACCTTTCCACTAGGGTGATGAGCTACCTGTGAGAGACATGTGGTATCTTCATTTTTGTATTGATGCCCTGGCCAGCTAAAAACCGGAAATATAATACAAAATACTGCTATGAGTGATAATCATCCTTTTCAATGGAAAAATATCACACTAGGCAGATGAGCTACCTGTGAGAGGCGATGAGTAGCTGTGATAGTATTCTGTTTGCTCATGCAACATACAATACATCAGTATTAACCACACAGCCAGCTATCCCATATAGTACCTCATTTGAGTAGATATAACAACAACTAGATAATGGTTTTGCTGGTATATCTAATTTTCTATGATTGTAGGAATCATAAGAATTGTCTTTGAGAAAGTATGAGAAATATTTATAAATGAAGAGTATTTCAAAAGTGCCTTTGACCTGCAAACCTGATTCTGTTGGATGTTTGTTTTGCAAGCACCAACAGTAGATTCGCCAAAGTTGATGAGTGGCATGAACATTGCCAAACCACCAGACCCAAACACACATGTTTGCTGCATACTTTGCATCAATAAAACTTCTATTAGTGATGTACCCAGTTATAAAACTCAAACACACCTGTGCAGCAAATGTGTCTTGAAGAAATGATGGCAAAAACACATGGAAGCAGTTACAAATGGCTTTTAAGTCTCCTTACAGAGTCTGTATGTTAAATTGTTAAAAATCATTTGCTGGCTGATTCCAATGCTATGACAGGAGTGGGGTACAATATAATTAACAAAGCAGGACAGATATGGCAACTATCACAAGAAGTCATCTCCTTGAAAATTAAAAAAGGAAAAAAAAAACACCTGTTGAACTGTGCAGTATGCAGGTCGGGTATGATTATAATGCATGGGTGTGTAAATTTCATCTGTTGTGCCTGTCTGGTTACAGGCCTTCTTTGTGATTAGGGACCGTTCAGAATTCATGACTGGGGGGGGGGGTGTGAGTTTTGGCCAAGGGCCCGAGGGGGTACTAACTTTTCACATGTGTTTCAAGGGGGGTGCTAATTTTTAACAAGATGTCCAAGGGTGGAGGGGGTAAGAAAATTTAACAAAACATTTATGTATGAAACACGCATACACTCAGGTTATTCACGCTTTTTTACACGCGAAAGTCTGTGAATCTGTGCATGTGACTGTACAAGGGGCATATTATATTTATATTGCTTTGTACATCGAGAGGGGGTACTAAAAATACGCATGAAACCTAAGGGTGGGGTACTAAAATTCCGCATGAATCTGAAGGGGGGTCTCAATTTTTTACGGGAAGTTCTGACAAAACTCCCACTCCCCCAGTCATAAATTCTGAATGATCCCTTATCAAATATAACTGCAAACTTACTTGTTAGGCTCTTTGGCAGGTGTCTCCTCAGGTGTATCAAACACAAACTGTAACTCCTCAGTATCCTTGGTATCCTCTGTATCCTTGGTATTAGTATCCTTAATGCCACTGTCCTTATTTTCGTAAGGACTAACTGATATTGGTACTCCACCCTTTGGATAATCCTTTGAATGTTTGAGCAATGATAACAGTAATGTTACAAACAATATGAAAATCATTGATATGAGGTATCTGATGATGGCTTGGGTTGCCCACGTGATGGAATTGCAAATCCAATGTTTTCAGTAATTGTTAAAAGTATATTAACTACAGAACCATAATAATGACATGGTCACATGCCACAAGAATGCATTTAGAGAAACTGGTATACATCCCAACACCACAGCATTGCAACTCTGCAGCCATTTGGTGCTGTGAGCATAAAAATTAGCAGCAGCAGCAGCTGGATTACTGCCTTCAGCTCTCTCCTTGGTTACACTATACCTGCTATGGCTGCACAAAGATTGGGATTGCGAAAGGCAAGATTTACCAGAAAAAAACAAAATAATAGAAGCATAAAAACAAGAAGACCTTCGTGACTCACTTTGACGGAAAATAGAATCCTGTGTGTAGATTGGTGTTTTCTGGTAATCTCGAACAATGATTTTACAATGCAGGACATCATACTTCAGTTCCAGTAATGTGTGCTTTTTAGGCCCAGCAGATATTTGTATGTAGAGACAATAGCACTTCATGTATAGTTTAACAACTTACCTGGTTATTTTGTCAATTATTGGAGCTTAAACAAAGATAAAAACATGGAATGTCTTGTTGAAAAGCTTTTACAAAGTTACTAAAGTAAATTTAAGTGGATTAACTACTAATCCGTAGACAATGACTTCTTTATATATATGCTTTTAGCTATCTCAGTAGAGATAAGAAGAGAATTGTTAACCCTATCCCATCTCCATCCTCGCTTAGCTGCAGCTGCCGGTCAAACTTTTCAACACTAGTCCTACTTGTCAGATCAGCTTCGCCTAGGAAAAGAAATTTAAGAACATTGATTCTCTGGCATCAAACAATCACAGCATGAGATGAGATATCAAATCCGTTTACTTGGAATTGCAGAGATTCACGGCAGAAGAAATGTGAGATAGAAAGAACAGGAATACTGCACAGAAACATGATTCTAATCTCTCAGCCATGTGGAGATTACAGCGAAACACTTTGATAAAGAATTACAGTGATGCACTTTGATACAGAAAAAGAGTGTACTGTTGCTCTGTGAAAATGGCACTTTGTGTGTCATCATGCTGATGATTTGTCATGATCATACCCAATACTTTCAATGTTAATTTGATTTAAGGACACTAATTCCGCCTGTTGCTGACAGCCAAACAAAAGGATTATGCATCTGATTTTCAATCCAAAATCAGTTATGACAAGTCAAATTGCCTTCTCTTGATCATGACTAATCAAACAGCCTCTATCTTTCCCATGTTGAGATAGAGAAGATGACACTTCATCAGCTATCACTAGTCAAGAAATGTATTTTTCACAGTGAACTGATCCTCATTTTGCCTATATCACAGTGTTTCACTTTAAAGTGAACTGTGGCACTGTGAAAATAGCACTTTGTGTGTCATCATGCTGATGATTTGTCATGATCAAACCCGATACTTTCAATGTTAATTTGATGGAAGGAGACTTATCCCACTTGTTGGTGACAGCCAAGCGAAAGAATTATGCATCTGATTTTCACTCTGAAATTTTTTATGAGAAGTCAAATGGCTTACTCTTGATCATGACTAATCAAACAGCCTCTACGTTTCCCATGTTGAAAGTAGAGAAGATGACACTTTGTCAGCTATCATGAGTCACTAAGTGCCATTTTCACGGTGCCACAGTCCACATTAGTTTTATATCAAAGTGTTTCACTGTAATCGGAAGTTGCAAAACACCATTGTATAATGGAGAGCTCTGAGATTGCTCAATACATGTTACCATCAGGTCTATGCGACACCAACTCAGCATTTCAGCATTTCGAGAAACACTGTTGTTTGAATTTATTGCTTTCAAATTATATCTCTGTAGGACAATTCCATTTCAATATATGGTGTCATCAGGTCTAAGAGGGCTGGGGAGGGTTGGTCTAGTGGTAGGGTGCTATGCTGCCAATTTGCTGGGTCCAGGGTTGGAAATTCTAATCCAGCTCTTGCTTGGTCATCTGGTCCTGTGTTGGACAGCTGTTTCAATCATCCTTCGTCTAGTTGCTGTGTCCTCCTCCTGTCCTGTGACCTACCAATTCAATTCAATTTAATTGCATTTTGAGAAAAAACACCGTTGGTTGAATCAGATGTTTTCGCATTTATATTTGCTACAAAGAATTACTCAGCATTTATTCTATGTATATGATCCCTAAAAGTAATTTTGTTGAGTGATAGTACAAGCTCCCTGTGCTATAGACTGTCCTTCGGTGGTAATGAAGGGAACTGTCATGGCGATGCACACTCTATCCTCGGAAAGCAAAAATACCATGTTTTATTAATGCAAGAGAAAAGCGATCAAATAAAGCAGGCTGGTCTTCTACTAACAAGGGTCTTATAACAGAGAGACTATTGTTTTGGAACAGGTTCACAACAAGACTTTGTACAAAATTATTTTATTTCCACTTTCATAAAAAAAATCTGCAGAAATACTTTTCGTTAAGCGACTTGCAGCAATTTTTATAGCCTCTCCCACCGATAATCCTAGTATTAGACATTAATTCTAATACAGACAAAATGCAGCAGTTTTCCACGCAATGCCTTTATCAATGCATTGGGATTTTTGCATGGGGAGCATAGACACTTGAGTTATAGAACCCCAAAATTTGTGCTCGTATTGGGAACATCAACTTGATTGAATTAAGGTATGACACACACATTTATTAATGACAGCATAAGGGGCATAAGCAACATTGCGAGACATTGTTGATGGTAAATATTGGAAACAAACAGAAGAATGTCCTAATATTGGAAACAAATAGGAGAATGTCCTAAGTGTAATTATGTTCCTGATTGATGGTTCTGCAGGGAACACATTAATGTAATTGCTTCTCTTATGTGTAGAATTATCTGTATTGCATATGGGTATCTATAAAGTTTCAGCTACAGTGTATTGCACATGTGGCACAATGGCATTCATGCATCTCACCTTGTTGACTCTATTGATTTTATCTGTTCATAAAAATATATCAATCACAAGGATGCATCATTTCCAAAATGTGTTTAATGCTTTATGTTGCAGTTTATTGTATTATTTATTTGCCAAGAAAGGGCATATACTGTGCAAAAAAAATTAAGCTTGTAGTATCATTTGGCCTGAGTATTTGTAAAGATCTACATGATTTTGACTGGTGTCTGGATGATCAGTAAACGATCAAAATGTTTTTCAACATGACACCAAATTGCTCCTGCTTTCCGCTCTGTTATTTTATGATCAATAAAAGATCTTGATAAAATCACATTTAGATGTAGTGCAGAATCTGTTGATGTCCTTTAATGCAAAAGAGAATCTGGCATCCATATGGGATCTTACAGGCGCCAATAAAAGTGAAAGGTGAGTAGGGGAAAAAATGTCATAAATCTTTTGTGCTGGGGTGTGTTGGCATTACATGAAGTAGGAAAATAAACATTAGTATTATTTTATGAGTTGCAGAGAAGATTTCGGTTTTTTGATGGCTTCTATAGCATGACAACTTGGCGAATTATCTTCTCTCAAGTGAGGTTTTTAGCATGGGTTGTCACTGGTATCACTCATATGATCACAGATGAATGTAGAGATAAATATCTGTATCTAAAAGCAATATTTACTCAGGCACATAATCTGGCATAGGAAAACAATCAGGTGTTTAGTTTTCATGAAAGCAATTTGAATGTGTTGAAACTGTAATCCAACACAACTAAGGAACATTTCACCCTGTTATTACAGATCTCGTATAAGTGTGCCATGTTCCATGCGAATATATGCACAGATGATGTCAGTATTGCGATACTGACATCACTATTGGAACTCCAAGCTTGAGTGTTGATTCCAACTGCTACCAACAAGTCAGGCTTATGGGCTGCCTGAGTGTGAATAACAATTGATTAATCTGCATTCATTGTTATGGTTGTTTGATTCAGTTGGAGCAGGTGAAACTGATATGTTTGAGCCACTTGCTTAATCCATCATGGACATTCATGGTGTCCTGTTGTGAAATTTCTCCTTGAGGGCAGCACCTTGTGGCTTTTCAGCCTTTTAGGTGAGATCTGCGCCAAAGAAACTGTTCAGAATTGACGGCTGGAATGGGGATGATGGAAATATTTTTTGGAAGTGAACGTGGCGGTGTTGCATGGGCATACCAGAGGACGAGAAATGGGGGAGGGGTGGTAGTTGCTCCCCAAAAATTTGGGGAAAGGCCAGACAAGGAGGCTAAGAATTCGATCATCAAATAAACATTATTGGAAATCAGTGATAAGGATGCCTCCAGGCAAACCCCCCCCCCCTTAGGTCTTAAATTCTGAATGGTTCCTGAGTATATTATTTTTGCCAAGATAGAGCAGCACACGATGACCTCTCAGACCAACAAATGAATGTGAGAGTGAATGAATTTTTTTTGTTTACTGTTGTAAAAGTGCCAAAACTGATAGCAGTCATACACAAAATCCATGCATTATATATAGCTGGATATTCACTGTGAGTTACCCTCGTCCCTAAAATAGCCTTAAATATTATGTAACAATGAATCTGAGCAAATTAGCAATGTTAGCAAATATGTAAGTACTGTATGACCATTATAAGACACCGAAAATGAACTTACAACAAGATTTGAGCAATTGTTGAGGCTGTGTGAGTCAAGAAATGGCTTAAAGCACCTCTAAAATGATGAGGGTAACTGCTTCGCGTGACGAGGGTAACTGTAACCATGCACCTTGCCATGACGAGGGTAACTGCCCTATAATGGCTCACAGTCATCAACAATAATAAGAAGTAACTTAACTGTACAAATTACTCAGATGTGCCAAACTACATAACATTTCAACTGAACAGTTTTTAAAGTGTGAAATTTCTTCAAGACAAATTTGTATGTCCTTGGGACCTGTTAATCACACTCTTGAGGCATATTTAATGGCATAAATAGCTATTATTGAATTATAACCATAACTACGAATCTTGGCATAACCTTTTGTTCAGGGGTCCTTACATTAATACAAAAATTATCAAGCAGTCCCAACATTTCCTGAGCTGGTTGTTGCCCTAAGTATAAGACAATTTTAGTTAGGTGTAATTGGCTAACTGAGAGCCTATCTCTATATTTTTATATCAAATTTTCATTCTAAACATTAATTTATATTGATGTATGGTAAACCGATATCTTGCTTTTAAAAATCGGGCAGATTTTGTGTATTTCACAATTTTGTATCTGTATTTTAAAACGTAAAATTCAGCATGATTTTAGGTACAAAATGGTTGGCACTTGTAGAATTTTTTAATGCACAATCAGCTCAAAATTTGGCATGAGTGAAGTTCTATCTTGGGCACTTGTTATGCTTATCATTAAATAGCCAGAAAGATTGATCAATTATAGCCTACCAGTTGTGATGTCCCTGACTCCCTGTCTGACTCAAAGATAGTGTTTTTTGTGATACTTTATCATCCATTTCTATGTTACCTATCTGCTTCTTTGAAAAACATGTTTTTGGGATTTTCGCTGGATCTGTGCACCTTTAATTAAGTAATTAAGCAATGGGTTCAATATGTGCTGTTGTAATGCCCATGTCACAGTGGAGGTCAGATGTTTGCATTCAGTTTGAAACCATCCATGGCATCCATGTTAAACACATTCCAATAAAAAAATTGAGTTGCATGCTAATAAGAATATTCATAAAACCAGCTTTGTTGTATACATGTATATATATGTATATATATAACATTAGTGACAGATTGTTTGTATGACTCCATGCAGGAATCCACGGACTTAATATATTGGAGAGCAGTTTCAATTATTGTTGCCTCATTATTGTCCTCCTCGGGTCCTGATTAGCATACAAAGTGAATACACGATACATGGAATTATTTATTTATTAGCCCTTCGTTGCGTGGGATATATATCTTGAGCGGACTATATCTCACTGAAATATGGGCTGCTGACATCAACTGATTGTTAATCATTTGAAATTTTCTGAGCCACACTGTAAAACCGAAACCGTTTGTTTAACGGCATTACCGGCAGCAAATTAGCCGGTAACTTGCCGTAAAATCAACGGTAATGCCGTTATTCAATTTACGTCAAGTTGCTGTGAATTTAACACTCTCATGCCGTAATTTGATACAGACGGCAAATTGCCGTAGCTGTAATTTTATGCTAACGGCAAATTGCCGTACACTTTTTCTTAACAGTAAGCTGCCGTAAATTACAAATTACGCCGTTACGTCATGTTACGGCAATATTGCCTTAATTTAACTACAAATTTTCAAAGCTACTGTAGGGATGACAGCAAGATGCCGTAAATTTAATGGTATGTGTGATCAGTACCTTCATATAAAAAGTTAAGCGTACTGCAGATTTTAATTTCAGTGAATATCCCTTATGGATTATCAATATGTATATTCATTGCAAGGTAATTCAAATTAATTGGCAGGCTATCCTCACTAATGCTATTGTTCGCCTGTGATTGCAGTTCACCAGATGTCACCTTCGCTCTTTCAGGGAATTACAGTTAATTTCTGCTTTATGCATTGATCATTTTTAGCCTCATACTTTATTGCAACATTATCATTTGAGAAAGAATCAAACACAAAAGAAAGCTTGTCATAAGAACACATTTATTAGCAGATATAAACAAAAAAACAATTATTAAAATAAACTTTAAATTTTGATTTTATTTCTCATTCGTCCAAAAGTCTAAAAGAATATTTATCTAAGTTGAAATTGAAATTTTGTCCATTGGATCTTTCCTGGGCCGAAATGGATTTTTTTTCTTCTTTTGGTTTGCCTCCAAACTTCGAAGCAACGGATCTCTCTTTTTTGTCACCTGGTTCCTGAAATGTGTAAACATAATGACAAGTTAATGTACAATTTATATGCATGTTGTTTGTCATTCTCAGAAAAATGACACATTCCTCTTAGGTCAATTTTATAAGAAGGGTTCATAATTGATTATATAATTAGCAGGAGAGAGTGTGCATGTTAAACCATATTAAAATTTAGTATGCGAGGGGTGCTCATAAAATTTAATTATTCTAAATATATAATAATGAATTCTTCACTGGGTAATAGTTTTGATATGCATTATGCAGTTGTAAAGTATTGGGTAATTTGGAAATTTTAAAGTTATGCTTGTTTCCATCAAGGAAAAATGCTCAAGAGAGATTCAGGACCACTGACATTTGAGACCAAGATAGCTGAAGACCGTAGCTTTATTATTTATATGTATAGGATCGACAATGTTTGATTTATCTGAAAAAAAACAAAACACAAACAACAAGAACCGATGACTCAATGTGCAGTACGGATGCATATTACTGCCAATGATATTTTTTATTTTTGGTTTATTCCAAAAACTTCTTGTTTAAACCAAAAACTTTTTTTAATTTAAGAAAAACCGTTTGGTTTAATCCAAAATTGCTCGGTTTATTCCAATAGCTTTTTGGTTGAAATTCAAAAGCCATTTTCGTTTAGTCAAATAAAAGATTTGGTGTAATCCAAAAACCTTCATCTAATTTAAAGAGTTTTTCATTTGAACCAAAAAACATTTTGATTTTTATTGAATATTTCGTTTAATCCCAGAGTTTTTTCTTTTGAACCAAAAATCTTTTTTATTATAAAAACTTTTTGAGTAAAATCCGAAACCCTTTAGGTTTTATTCAAGATTACATTTTTGATATAACTTTTAGTCTTAGCAAAAAAGCAGGAACAGTCAGGAGAAATGAGTTGGGAACAGTCATGAGGAAGCAGCTGGGGAGAGTCAGGAGGATGCAGTCTGGGGTTTGGTAATCGAGAGGATGCAGAGGGGGGAAGTTGAGAGGGAAGTTGCAAGGAGAGTTGGGAGGGGCATCAGGAGAGGAGTCAGAAGGTGAGTTTGGAGGATGGATTTGGGGAGAATCTGGGAGAGTCATAAGGAGTTTGGATTGAAGGGCAAGTCAGGAAGAGCGAGTGCAAGAGTTGCTAGAAGGGAGTAGGGGAGATTCAGGAGGTGGGGTATCAGGAAGAAGGAGTTGGGGAAAGTTGGCAGGACATAGGGGGAATCAAAGGGGAGTCAGTCGCGGGAGTTGATAAGTCGGGGGGAGGAGGGAGTTGGAGAGTGTTGGGAGTAATCGGGAGGAGGGAGGCAAAATTGGGAGGAAGGGAGTTGGGAAGAGTTTCATGGAAGGCAGTCTGGAGGAGAGAGTTGTTGAGAGTCAGTGATGACAGTGATGACAGTGATGAAAATGGAAAATTTTTTTTGTCAGGGGAGCTATCAGCTGTTGCGGCACAGGCGCGCCATTCCAAATTTTTAAAAGGGAGAAAAATTCTCAACCAGGGTTTATTTTTGGCTAAATTTAGGCCTACCTGGAGGACCGAAAAAGTTAACATGATAATTATCTGTTTCTTCAGATGATTGGGGGAGCTGTAGCAGGTCACAGCTCCCCCTGTTTTTTTTATCAAGGGAGCTCAGCTCCCTTGAACTCCACCCCCCCCCCCCCCCAATTCCATCACTGGCTTCAGATGAAGGAAACTGGGGAGAGTCAAGAGTATGGAGGTTAGTCTGGAAGAGTGAGTTGTGGAACGTTGGTAGAAGGAAATTGGGGAGAGTCAGGAGAAATAGTTGAGCACTTTGCAGTCAAACCTAAAGCAGGAACCTTTTTCATACAAAATAATTTTTAAGTAAAATCAATAAAAAAAAGGGGGTTTGGTTCAAATGAAAAACTTTAATCGAAGAAGCTTTCGGTTTAATCAAATTTTGGCTTAATGCAAAAACCTTTCCATCTCAGCAAAAAAGCAAAAGGGGTTAAAGGAGAGTAGAGAGTCGAGCAGAGTCAGGAGAATGTAGGGATGAGGGAGTCAGGGAAAGTTTGGAGGAGTTTGAAAGGGGAAACAAGAGGAGAGTCAGAAGGAGAGTTTGGAAGGGGGTCAGACAGAGTTGTCAGGAGAGTCAGGAAGTGAGAGTTGTGAGGAGAGTTGGGAGAAGAGGGAGAGTCAGGAGGAGGGATTTGAGAGTTGGGAGGATGGAGTTAAGAGTCGGAGTTGGAGAAGGAATTTGAAAGAGTCAGGGGCTAGGGGAGAGTCGGGAGTTGGGTAGAGTCAGTAGTTGGGATAGTCGGGAGGGGACACCAAACTCAAAACTCCCAACTCTCCCTGATTTCCTTCTTGCGACTCAATAACTCCCTAATCCTGATGCACCTCCCGACTCAACCCCAACTCCTGACTTCAAAAATCCCCTCTCCCCTACTCGGTTCTCCAGACTCTCTTACCAACGATGTAGTCAAGGTTGAAGCATCCGAGACCAAGGCCAGGCCAAGGATTCGGCATCCGAGAGCGAGCCAAGGCCGAGGCCATCAAAACATAACCCAGAGACGGGCCTTGAGGATGAGTCTTCTCGAGGCCACCAACACTGGCCCAAAGACACCGAGACTGAGGCAAAGCCTGTGATTTGGCATCCAAGACCCAGCCAAGGCCAAGTCCATCAAAATATAGCCCCGAGGCTAACCTCGAGAACAAGGCCGACATCGAGACCTCCAACAATGTCCCTTTCAACTCTCTTCTTGACTCCCTTCTTCCACCTTTCCATGACTCCCTCCTTCTGACTCTCAACAATTCTCTATTCCTGACTTCCCTCCCAACTCTACCTGAACTCGCCCAAACTCCTGTCTCCAACTCCTGTTTTCTCCCAAATTCCTTCCCTGACTCTCCTTCCAACTGCCCTTCCAATTCTCAACTCCACTTCCAACTTTCCCTGACACCCGACACTCCGATGAAAATTGAAAATTTCTTTGTATCAAACCCGAAATAAAAAATCTTTGGCAGTAATATGCTTCCACTGTCTGAATCTGAATCTATAGCACGGCCGATTTTTGCATGGCAAGTTCAATGTGTAAAAGATTGAATTGACATTTCACATTCCCACATTATGTTTTTCGATTTTTTTTCTCCCATTTGCCTTATTCATTTTGCTTATGTTACTTAATTGTGGGTGCAAAAGTTATTGAGTTATGATGAGATTTTTTATGTTTAAAACAAGCATGCCAAAAGAAACAAAAACTTCACACGTCTGATTTCCAGCCATTTTCTTTGCATTTGCAACCAAAAGCCATACTATTTATCAGCGCACGGCACCTGTTCAATATCAGTCACTGATTTTGCAACTGGATAACTGTGTAATATCTCATATTGAGATTGCCTTGAAAAAAATTGTTATATTTGGCATACAGTGTCAGCCCAAGTCAAACAGTGACACAACTTACCATTTTACTTTTTATGATGTCATATCGTATAATACATTTGGGCAATATCTCTGAACCAAGTCATCACAATGGAATCCAAATTTAAAGCTGTCCATCCTGGTTTCAGGCAGCAACCTTACAATTCTCTTTCTGGAAAAATAAATAATTATTCTTATTCAGTGTTCGGAAAAAAAATTAAGTTTAAAATATCTTATACTCTGACATGATGTTTATATAAATGACTTACACATTGTTTGTATGAATATTGCTGGTCATTGGCAGAGGTGAGAAAGTGTGGGTTGAAATGCATTGGTGATATTTCTTGGAGTTGTTTACTTCAGCCAGGAACGACGATGTGTCTAACTCATCAGATGGAATAAGATGACTTCAGTAGGAGAGTTTCGGATGGTACTGCATCTTGACTGGTTGCAGAAGGACAACATTTTGTAGTCACTTTAACTGGATTTTATAAAATCCCCTGCAACAAAAAGAATTGTTATAATATGGCAGCTGTTTGCTGAAAACTTAATGACATCAGTAGATAACATAGACTAAGTCTCTGTGAAGGAACCTAAATCTTGTAGGCAAACCGCAAATTTTTTAAACTCTCAAAAAATATTAAACCTCCTCAATTACATTGAAATAGCTTTGGAGTACTGTTGATCAATAACTTTAATGTATAACGGATACTGGGGGTAAGTTGTGCCAAAGGGCAACTTGTGTAGCCCACTTTTGGAAGAATTTAGTGAAGAAGGCAATGCCATCCATTTAAAGGGCTCAGCGGTAATGTATGGCCTACTGACCTCAGGGACACTGGTTCGATTCTCAATCCAGGCAACCCTTGTCATCTTGTGCAATGGTGCACCTTGCCTCATTGCTGTAGTCCCTAATCTAATATTAAGCTAAATAATTGCATATATACAGGATATAAACCTGAAGGATCCTTCCCTTGAAATGGGTGAAACACAAGATTTTTTTGGAATAAAGTTGGTGCTACAAATTGCCCCATCAAGTGACAAAATGAATTGTACCAGCGACTTACATGTAGTTGTGCCACTTTACCCACTTTTCTCTAAGGCCTACCGTCATCATCCATATACATGTATTCCAATGTGCTAAAAATAACTTTCCCAGTCTTCCTTCTCTATCATTAATAGAAACACCCTCATCTAATAACAAATGAGGGCAGTGAGCCCTCATTAAGGCTGAAAAATGTGTAATGATTCCATCTTGACAGACATTTTTGAATCAATGGATTGATTTTTCAGGGGCAGGAAGATCAACTAAAGCTGTGTATTATTCACATGCCCGCATGCCCAATGAAAGGACAGAGCGAGTTATACAGGCAGATCCTATAGAAATGCCAAGCTCTGCTTTTGGATCTGCGGATTCTTTTTTAACATAATATCATATGACCAGTATTCCAAGTGCATTTGCAAATCTTACTATTTTTTGTTACCCAATGACACTCAATATGACTACATACACAATTTAATGTCTTGCCATTGCTGTCGAATTGCACTTTTACAAAAAAAACTTAGGTTTTAGTATTGTTCCTTAATGGTTGGACATTTTAAATAGCTTTACAGTAACTGTGTTATTAATATAATGTATGCTAATAATTTATAATTTATGAAAGGCTTACAGGTCGAGCATAAAATTGAACTGTGTCGGGAGACCATTGTATGTTGTGCCATTTTTTGCTTCAGGGAGATTCCCAAAAAAACAAAGCTTGATCATGTAATCTGATAATTATATATCAATGATATAACAAATTGGCCAGAATCAAAGCGAGTTTCGGGGCGACCAGACCATAAAGAAGATCATGGCAAGTGTTTGAAAAAAGCAGGTCAAGTACCCAAGTGCTGGGGTAAGTTGTGCCAGATGATGGTGAAAATTGTTCGATTTAGTTTATTCCATAAAAACCTATCATTCTGCCTATTTCTTCCGATATAGCATGAGTTCAGCATATGTCTGATATGCTACATGAAACTTATTAAACAATTATAAGCCATTTTACACAAAAATTCAAAAATGCTGCAAAATCCAGATTATTAATTGTTAAGAGGAAGATTATAACACTTTTAACATTTCTTCTCAGTGTAAGTTGTTTCAAAAGATGTCTAGGCTTTGAGTAAAATGAAGAGAAAAATAGGTTTAAAAAAAAATTAAATCCTATGTCATGCCATTGGCACAACTCAACCCACTCCAAATTACACTACTTACCTTAAATTGTTTTTCAGAAGAAAACTGGTTGTAAAAAATAAACCAACAATGGAGAAAACTGGTTGTCAAAAGTAAACCAGCAATGCAATATTTCAAAATCTGACTACACAAATATATCTAGATATACACCTTAACTCCATCCTATCAGAAGGACATCATCTTATACCAATACCAAATGACTGAGAACAAGAATGTCAGTCCTCCGTACTTCCAAGTTTTCAATAACAAATTTGAACTTATGAGTGTTGCTTTTCGTAGCATTATATATTTGGCAGTTTTTCTTTCTCCATGGCTCATAATGACATTCACCAAATGTGAATACATGAGTGGGATTGCCTTATTCACCCAGATCTTCAATTCACCCCAACGATAATGCTTTATTGAATCATTGAAAATAATGAAACTCATTTGATTTACAACAGTGAGTGGTACAACTTATCCCATGGTACAACTAACCCCATTCTCCCCTACTGCTCATAAAAAGACCTCCAGTGAGTAGCACAATTTACCCCATTACCTCCTATTAGACTCCTGCACATAAAAATATTGTAAAAGGCTAGCTATTCATATTAGTAATGCATAATTTCACAAGAAAATTAATTTGTTGAAATATAGCACTATTTTGAATTAATTATTTTGCAGTCAGCCCCACCCACCTCTTTCACTTAATACAACATTCTCTGGGTAGGTTGATACTCCTGTGTTAATAGGCACATGTATATTTAAAGTGATATTACCTTGAAACTTAAAATTTCCTTGTGAATACAGATCTTCTCAAGTCTCTCATACAGTGTTCAGTGTTCAACCGGCAATATAGTTGACAGAAAATATCATTAAGGCAGACTTAAGTACAATAGATTTAAGTTGTCTAGATTATTGTTATAAATTATAAACAGCCAAGAGTCATGTTTGCAGAAACAAACAAACAAACTGCTTTGACAGCATTGTTTGTGTTGTGGTTCAGAACAGTTAGCCTGCTGCAACAAAATTTCTACGGTAAGCTGCTGTAGTGCATAATTAGGCCTGTACGGCAACTTCGTAAAAGTAACAGTTACCGTAAAATCAACAGTAATTGGCTAATTGCCGTTTTCTTGATCTTACGGCACATTCCTGTTGGTTTTGCGGTAGTCAATGTCACATTTACGGTTTACTGTTGAATTAACGGTAATTTACCGTTTTTAAAGATTTACGGTAAGATCAGCGTCAGTTTTACGGCAATTTGTCAACGGCACCTACGGCATGGGTTTACAGTGCAGATAATATTATCCCACCCGTAAAATTATTGTCAAAACCATTGAAAAGGACCCAGTTACAGCAACAGGGCCGAATGCACAGCGATGGAGCATGGTCTACAGGACTACAAATGGCAAACAAGTTCGGACTTCTGTGAGAAAATATGATTTCTTCAAAATGGCACAACTGAATATCTTTGAATTTGGTAGTTATATTGGGTAGAAATTTAATGAGCATACCAAAAGCTGGGGAATTCAATGGCCTTCAATATGAAATGCATCACTGGCGCTGTTGTAACAGATAACTAAATAGCTCCCATATTCGAATATTGAAAAATGTGGCTTTTGGCCTGAATTCATACATTTCTGGAAGTGTGGAAATAATGAATTTTGATGGATAAAAATTGCTCAACGGGAGTAGATTGGCTTAGGAGTAGAATTTAAGGTGTTATGGGTTTACAGGAAAAAACGTATAAGAGGGAGGTGATGCACCTGTTACGGCTATTATCATGGTTAGGTTACCTTTGATTGAAATGAACTAAACATGCTCAATCTTCATCATTTCATGTAGGCCTACAATTTGATACAACTCATTATCCAAATGTTACTCTGATAAAATAACCTGGTAAAAATCTCACTGGTGGATAAATCTGAAATTGACACAAAGCACATGTGTCATCATGTGAAGTCACGCAATGGTCAGACTCATCCCACAGAATTAATTTACCAGTTCCAAGAAATTTAGGACGAAATTATGAACAACCTATCAGGCTCAGTACTTCAACTCACTTTAAAGTGTGCAATCCAGGTATTATCAGTTACACCCTGCTTGTTTCGAGGGTACGGGAATATACACCACGAATCACTCCATACACCACGAAGCCGAAGGCTGAGTGGTGTATGGAGGCCTGAGTGGTGTATATTCCCGTACCCTCGAAAAACGAGCAGGGTGTAACGGTTTTATCCTCAGACTTCTTGTTTTATTGATGCCCATAGATTTTCTTGCAAACTGAGTCTGAAATGTCTTTCAGTAACAAAGCAACAGCATTGTGACGTCATCACCAGTGCTATCACCAGGATGATGTCACAATGGCTCAAACAATGGCATTGTGACATCATGACTATTATTGCTACAAGGATGACGTCATAACAATCCTATGGTTGCAATTGTGACATCATTGTTTATCTCATACACCCTGTCTGGTGACGACAGACAGGGTGTACGGTGTCATACACCGCGGCTCTCAGCCAATCAGAATCAAGGATTCACACTGGACTGAGGATAAATAATCATACCTAAAAGACATAATTTAATTATATTCACCATGTTCACGCAGACAAACTCAACAAATGTCACCCAAAAGAATGAAACAGACATTTAAACAAATACAATACATTGTTGCAGATAACTACATAGCTCTCATATTCGAATATTGAAAAATGTGGCTTTTGGCCTGAATTCATACATTTCTGGAAGTGTGGAAATAATGAATTTTGATGGATAAAAATTGCTCAACGGGAGTAGATTGGCTTAGGAGTAGAATTTAAGGTGTTATGACTGTTATGGGTTTAAAGGAAAAAACTTATACGAGTGAAATGATGCTCCTGCTACGGCCATTATTATGGGTAGGTTACCTTTGATTGAAATGAACCAAACATGCTCAATCTTCATAATTTCATGTAGGCCTACAATTTGATACAACTCAGTATCCAAATGTTACTCTGATAAAATAACCTGGTAAAAATCTCACTGGTGGATGAATCTGAAATTGACACAAAGCACATGTATCATCACCTGAAGTTCAGTAATGGTCAGGCTCATCCCAAGGAATTGATTTACCTGTTCGAAGAAATTTAGGACGAAATTATGAACAACCTATCAGGCTCAGTACTTCAACTCACTTTAAAGTGTGCAATCCAGGTATATAATCATACCTAAAAGACATAATTTATTTATATTCACCATGTTCACGCAGACAAACTCAACAAATGTCACCCAAAAGCATGAAACAGACATTTAAACAAATACAACACATATTTCATGAAAAAATATGATATACCATACAGCTGTTGATAGTTCCATCCATCCAAATTGGATTGGATTATCTAATCATTATCTTTTGGTCAATAATAATCATAAGCTATATGATTTTCATGCAGTTACCTTAGTCATCACTCACAGTTACCCTTGTCATCCAATAAACAGAATAGCAGTTACCCTCGTCCCCTTTTAACATGGGATCCAATGGGATGACCTAGTTTTTTCAATAAAATTTTGACAAATTGAGACGAGGGTAACTCAGTTACCCTCGTGCAGTTTTGCCACAGTGATATTGTAACTTTTGGATTTATTCAAAACATTAAACCGAATAATCAGTGTTGTGCAACAATCTAACAGGTTATTGTGGATTTGTAATGGTGTGATCAGTATTGGTTCCAAGTGACACAGCTGAAACTGCGAATATGCCCACTGTGAAATTATTATGCTGATACTGACATCACAAGAGCACTATGGCAGTTAAAAAGAACATGGCACACTAATACGAGATCTGTAATAATGGATCTTTCGGTGTTTTCAAGACTTTTTGAATCGTTTCTTGGAAGCAGAAAGAATTCTGAGCATAAAGTTCCCAAAAGAAATGTTTTATTTGTTTTCTGAAGCATCTGATTTAAAAACTTATGAGAATGTTTAATTTTCCTCAACTATCCTTCACTTAAGTTAGATCATGAAATAGATAGACCATTGAGGATAATAATAGTACCGACTAAAAAGATCCACTTCATTAAAAATCTTTATTGTGATTGATTACTTATTTTATTTTGTCACATTACTTTGATGCAGACAGGCATTTGCATGAATTAAATCAGATGTTTTCATCTTGTTCATTCTATGGAATGTTAAACAGTAAACCAAAATTCAAGTAGTTACGAATTATTCAGGAACCTCTGGTCCATTATCTGTTACAAGAGCTTGGCCCAAGAAGTAATGAATAAATATTGAAGAGTTGCGTTGCCTTTTGGTGGCAAACTAAGGATAAAACTTCATGAGGGAAATATATTACGATACCAGGAAAAATCCGTGGGTGCTTCGAATGTCAAATGCCTATTCATGCAGCATAATGCAAGAACAAAGGCAATTTGTTTGTAAAAGAAGTTCGACGAGAAATGTGACCTGCTTCACCTTAATGAGTTCAGAGTTGGTCACCTATCTTATATTTAGTTGTGAAAGATGACTATATTCTGCTGAAATAAGGTTTCTTTTGATATCTCAATTCTATCCAAAAATATGTCACCTCAAAAACAGGTGACAGGAAATATCATAATTCTACAGAAAAAGCTCTTAAATTTTAGATGAAGAATGGCACCGGATTTAAACAAGCAAAACATAAATTTCTAGTAAAAATATTTATAATTGAATATTTTCAAAATAAGATTACTTTGGCAAAAAATCCTTACGAGGAATCTCTTACTTGCCAAGCACAGACACTGATACAAAGGCACACAATTTCATTTCTCGCCCTTATGACATTCAACTGGGATTTTGCCAATAAAGGTCCACTGAAAATGTTCGGTTCTCATGCACCTGGGATTCAAACCCATGCAGGAAGAGACCTTCAGTGGAGCAGACAGACACCATATCCACTAAGGGACCCAACGCGGTCAGTGACATTAAAGGCAATAAAACGGATCAATCCAAACTCCACACGGGATCATATTTCATAGCTTAATCTCTTCTCCATGGTCTCCCTTGGCCCTTTTTGCACCAATATAGAGGATGGAACAAAATTAGTTTGGGGCATATCAAAAGAAATTTATGTGCTGTATGGGTATATTTACACTTGACAAGCAGTGTCACTCCTGTGGCTTAATTTGCTTTTAGGTCTGAAGCAGGGCCATAGAAGGGATCAGACTGAGTTCAAATGCTCCTATGGCTATTTACACAGACATAAAAGAAGCTGTCAAATTCAGCCAGGCTTTCAGCTCAAAGAAGTGGAACCCTTTGCTCTGCCTTTTGCACTGTAGCAGTTGACCTGCTCACTGAATTATTAATTTCCCAATGCACTCATGCCTGCAAGTTTATGTGTGGCATTGTGGACACTCTGAAAAGTGGTCATGAGTGTCATGACATTGAATTATTTAGAGGTTTCTGGTCTCCGGGGATATTTATCTGGGAGTTTGTTACTGTAGGTCAGGAAAGACAGTGATCTTGGTTCTGGGCAGTCCCTGTTTCTGGGTGTCTTTTGTTTGTCCCACTCATTTGTTTTTCAACAATTAAAATTTTTCATATTAGCTGGCAAGCAATACAAAGACTAATTTAAATTATTAGTCTTTGTGTTGCTTGCCAGCTAATATGAAGTACCTCTTCTGTTTGAAATGTAGCAACAAGTGACATATTATTGGGGTGGGATATTGTTCTGTTCACAGGCATATTTCGCAGGGGGTCAGGGCTGCAGCCCCCCCCCCCTGGCATCAGGGCAAATGGCTCATCAGGGCAAATCCCGACCCAATATAAGGGCAGATCCACTGCCCTGGTCACATTCACGCCTAGTTAAAATTTCAGAGCAAAAAAGTCACAGCTCCCCCCGCTCGAGACAGCCGTCCCGTACGCCTATGGCGAAGCTAACATGGAAGAGATAAGACATATTATCCACATGTCATCCCCCCCCCCCGCGAACTTGGTAGAATCACATTTAGATTAAATCCGGATATGCCTCTAGAAGGAACTGTCCGCAGTAATGATTTAAAGATAGCAAATCGCAGTGTCAAAAATATATACAACAATTTTTCAGCTAGTACAAAATTTGCTCATGGAACCCAAATTGCGGTCGATTACTGCTCTGTTTTTTTTAAATTGAAATAAATGATCTTAGTAGAATCACATTTAGATTAATTTTAGTGTTGCATCTGTTGATATCCAGATGCAAAAAGAGAGTCTGCACTCTAAAAAATTTCAGACAACATTTTTTTTAGATTCAAAATGGTTTTTTGAAAAACCAAATTTCAATGCAAAAAACCAACATGGATTTTTCTTACAATCAGAGGTACTTCATATTAGCTGGCAAGCAACACAAAGACTAATAATTTTAATTAGTCTTTGTGTTCAAAAAACCATTTGAATCTAAAAAACCAATTTTGTCCCGACATTTTTTAAAGTGTGGTATATACATGAGGTCTTTCAGAACCTACTAAAACTGAAATAGGAGTAAGAAAAGATAGTCATAAAAAGTTTTTATTAGGGTGTGTCAGCAATGACGTGAAGTAGGAAAATTAGTATAACTATTATTTTATGACTTGCAAAAAGGATTTGGTTTTTTAGCCTGACAACTTGGAAAATATCTTTACTCAAGGGAGGTTTTCTGTATACGGCACTGATAAATGCAGTGATAAATGTCTGTGTCTAAAAGTAATGTTGACTCACACACATGATTGCTATTAAAATACATACACATGAACATACATCTGGTATAAGAAGATCTATGGTGGAAATTACTTGCTGAAATAGTTTTCTTGAGCAATATGGTTTCAAAATCTGAATCATAACATTTTAGAGTTCTATTTTTTTTTTCTGAACTTTATGGATCAGTCACCCTAATAGTCAATTTGTTTTTAAAGAATCACTTATTTACTTAACTTAAAAATGTCTAGAAATTTATAGAAAGTTATACAAATAGTGATCGTCTTATTGCATTTTTATTGTTATGAATGTTCTTAATCTTAGGCTTGAACACTTCTTTAAAACCATTTTTCAGACTTCATCATCTTATTTATCCTACCCATGTTTTACAGCATACCAGAAACCCACTGCCAATACAAAATTCAAAGTGTTACATATTATTCAGGAACCTCATAGCTAATATCCTCTACAACAGTTTTTCCCAAGATGCCATGAATAAAGATGGAATAATAGTGTTGCCTTTTAGTGGCAAACAGAGGATAAAAATGCATGAGGGGAAATTTATAACAATGTGATGAATGGTTGTGTGTGCTTTGAATCTCAAATTCATATTGGAGAATTCTGATAGAACTTAGGTGATCTCTAAAAAATGTTCAACAATCAATGGCAATGACGATTCTGATAAATATTATGTTATCAACTTCTTGAGCAGTTATGTATGGTACGTATTCAAATAACCTTTTTCACAAAACAATTAATTCTTTAAACAAATTATTTTGGTATTTGAAAGATCAGTTTTCTTTTTGACATCATCTCGGGCAACTTCCCAGCTGAGTAGCCTATGTGGTCAGACTTCAAAACTTTTCCATATTGGTCACACTTACAATAATCAGTCTGGGAGCTATTTAATATTAACTTATCCCTGAACACAATTTCTTTAGCAATCCACTTGGGTGTGCATCTAAAATTTGAGTCTTTGATACTTATACACCGTTTGACACCTTTGTCAGCCATAACAAGCCAGTATTTCTGTGAAATATATCCTCTGTTCTTTGGTTTCCTCTTATTCGGAAATATTTATATGTTATAAGTGTTGTCTCACGATATAAGCTGGTTATTCACGACAGTATCATTAAATTAAATATGCGTTTCTCGTATGTGCAGCTCTGGCTAAAGCTTGTGCTGCATAAATCACATAATTATTCCCACTGTCTAGATATAAATTACCTAAGCCCCTTTAAATAAAAAGTTTGTTTGGATTAATTATTGATGATGCATCCAATAAGATTGTTTTATATACTCCTACTGCTGAAGTTGTGAGAATAAAGCAATTAAAACAATGGATCAGTCCAAACCCCACGCAGGATCATATTTCATGGCTTAATCTCTTTTCCAGGGTTGCTCACTTGGGTCTCCGACACGGTTACGCAGGTCAAAAGATGTGCTGGGTCAGAGGCCTCCCATGGCCTTTTCACCAATATAAAGGATGGAACAAAATCAGTTTGGGGTATATCAAAAGAAATTTATGTGCTATATATGGAGTTATTTACACTTGACAAGCAGTGTAACTGCCATGACTAAATTTGCTTTTACAAGGTCGGAAACAGGGCGCAAAAGGGGTCAGACAGAATTCCAATACACCCATGGCTTTTTACACAGACATAAAAGAAGCTATAGAATTCAGCCGGGCTTTAAGCTCACAGAAACGGATCTTTTTGCTCTTCCCTTTGTCTTGTTGCAGTTGATCTGGTCACTGAATTATTAATTAACCAATACACTCATGCCTTCTAGTTTATGCGCGACATTGCGGAAACTCTGAAGAGTGGTCATGAGTGTCACAACATTGAATTATTTAAAGGTTTCCGGTCTCATGGGATGTTTATCCATTGTGAGTCTCTTGCTGTAAGAAAGGAATGGTTTTGTCTGGGTAGTGGTTGCTGTGTCTGAATGTCTTTTGTTAATCCCATACAATAATTTAGTCTTTGTGTGGTCTGCCAGTCAGTATAAAGTGCCTGTTCACAGTGGTCAGGTTGTAACATTTAAATTGTTCAAAGTAGCAGTTTAAAGGGGGCAAAACGCGCCATCCAAATTTAAATGCGGATGGGGAAACTTTACCTTTCAACATTCATCAGCAGCTTCACAAGACATTGTTGATGGTAAATATAGGATACAAACAAAAGAATGTCCTAAATGTAATTATGTTCCTGATTGATGGTTCTGTGGGGAACTCACTAATGTAATTTCTTCTCATATGTGTAGAATTTTCTCTACATGCTTAATTATATAAAGCATGTGGCTCCTGGCAAATGTGGAACAATGGTATTTTCGTTAAGCTTTATAGGAGCTCTTTTTTTGTTCTTTGTTAAGCTTTCTCAAGGAATCCTGAGCACTGGAATGTGTCTCTAAAAAAAGAGAAGTATCATTTTCACAGTGTAATAGTCCACTCCTGTTGCGTAACAAAATTTACTGACTTTAGTACATGACTACATGTCAAAGTTACCATTAAAAAAAATCCCTGCAATAAAGACCACAGTTTTCTGCCATGAAATGACAATTTCTTGTATTCATAACAGCAGTTGCTGTTAAAGAGACCCTACTCGTTTTACACTGAGAATCACGCTTCATGAGTCGGCATACTGATGATTTGCCATGATCAAACATATTCTTTCAATGTTCAATTGTTTCAAGGAGAATCCCGCTTGTTGGTGACAGGCAAATGAAAGGATTACACATCTGGTTTTTACTCTAAAATCAGTTATTATCGTTTTCATAGCTAGTCTATGTGTTTTTTGAAAACTTCTTTGCAGATAAACCGTGACATCATCGGGTATCTGTCAATGTGATTGGTCTGATCTTCAATCTGTGACATATCAGTTCAGAGTTGGACATCACAGTTAATTACAAAGGAATTTAAAACTGTCAGGCAATGTTACTATTTGTGTACAACCACAACAAACAACACATGTCTAATCTGAGTGTTGCACCTCATTGTTTTCCAAACAAAATTGTGTTGCTGTTTTTCACAGGACACCAGTCATCACACTTTAAAACAACATTTTTTGTCAGCAATTGCAACTCTCCTTTGAGGCTAAGTAGTCTGTTTGGTTCAGTTACAGTGCATTATGAAACCTACATCATCCATGTGTCACTGCACTTTGTCAGTTTCCTGAAATCTGTGCTTGTAATAAACGAAATTATTCAACTTAATCTCTGACATCACAGTTTTGGAATGAAACAAATTGCAAACTTGAAAAACACGTAGCTATGAAAATGATAATAAATAGGCCTACAATGGCCTTCTCTTGATCAATCAGTCTGTAAATTTCCCCAGTTGAATATAGAAAAGATGACACTTCATCGGCTATAATGAGTCACAAAGTGCATTTTTCACAATGAACTGGTCCTCTCTTTTTGCATAACTGATGGATGGGTTACAAGTAATGAGCATGATGATGTATCCAAACTGCCCAAAATCCGGGAAGGGATTGTTTTTCTCTTCTCTTTCCTACTGATCGTGTTCCAGCATAACAGAAACTCAAGATCTGTCCAGAATATGAAACAATTCGCATCATTCAGGAATTGCTGGGTTAATATCCGTTACAGGAGCTTTGCCCAAGATGCCATGAATAAAGATGGAAGAATAGTGTTGCCATTTAGTGGTAAACAAAGGGTAAAAATGCATGATGAAAATATGTAACAATGTGATGAATAATTTGTGTGTGCTTTGAATGTCAATACCTACTGATATTAAAGATATTTCTTATAACAAAGACAATTTCCTTTGTAAAAAAAAAACAGTTCACCAATACATCATCGAAATCGCCTATATTACATAACTCGTAGAATCAATTATATTTCATACTGGCCTTTTCAAGGATTTCTACGTGTATATGCCTTGTTTCTTCATAAGAAATTTTAAATGGTTAGATGATTATGATTTGACTGGTGTTTCCCATCTATCAATGGGTACCCTGCAAAAATCAGGGCAACTGGCAGCCTAATTTCGGGCAGTTAACATCATTTTTGCTTTTATTAGGTGAAAGCATGCCCTCTTTTGGCAGGGTCACTGCAGAGGACAGTGGTGTTTCCTCCTTTTAGCCAGCAGTGTGAGTCTGCACATAAAATACAGTGTAAAATATGTTTTTGCTTCCTGGTATGTTATACATATAGATTTAGTCCTTCATATTTTCCCCAGCCAATAGTTCAGCTTACCAGCCTGCCGCCTATTTGATTTGTAAAATGTAAATGTAAATTTTTTTAATATAAAAATAACACAACTTTTGAGGGCGCTATGCTGTTTGAATGGCCCAAGGTCATGTCCAGCCGCCCAAGTGATTCAAAGCAGCACGAGCAGCGCGAGGGCTGCTGTGCAATCACGAGGGCTGCAGGACATGACCGAGGGCCATTCGAACAGCATAGCGCCCGAAAAAAAAGTAGTGTTATTACACTGAAAAAAAGGTTTGTGTAAAACAGACAAAACAAACGTTAGCTGGTGTCCGTCCAAAATTTTGTGTAAATCCAGACAAAGGGTATGTTCATTTCTGACATTTCATTGTCAATCTTGATCAATTTTTTGTGTGATTTGATCAATGAAATGTCAAAAATACACATACCTTTTGTGTGAATTTACACAAAATTTTGGACGGACACCAGCCAACGTTTATTTTGTCTGTTTTACACAAACCTTTTTTTCAGTGTACTATTATTATCCACTTACTAGGTTTTTCTGTTCTGATTTACCACCAAGACCTGTCAACTCAAGATTAGCGTCAAGTGAAATAAACAAGGGCCGTTATTGACTATAACGGCCCTTGGCCTTATAAACAAGGGCCGTTATAGACTATAATGGCCCCTGACTTTGTAAACAAGGGCCGTTATTGACTATAGCGGCCCTGGTGATGTAAACGAGGGCCGTTATTGACAATATCGGCTCTTGGCCTTGTAAACAGGGGCTGATATGGAAAATCAGAGACCCTCAAAATTTTGCTAATGCTCTAGTGAACGGCCCTGCAAGTGGATAATAATAGTCCATTACACCAATGAAGTCAGTCTCAACAGACTTTACAATTAAACCCTTGGCAGGCCTGTTCAAGTATGAGCCTTTCTCAACTCCCCGGGGAGTATACAGCCAGGCAGCCGTTTCCAGCGCATACAATGCTAGGTCACTCTACAATCGCCATCACTGCCTATAGCTAAGTACCCATTTAGACCTGGGTGAAGTGAAGCAAAGGGTTATGGAGGATCTGCTCAGTTCCTCCGTGCCATGGGCGAAAGTCGAACCTGCAATGTCTCAGTTGCCAGGTGAACACCTTATGCACTAGGCCACGGCTCCTCTTAATTTACCCATATTTACTCATTTGGGACACCACAAGGCTCAGTCTTAGGCCCATTACTCTACATATTAGTTGCAAATGATATGCCCAAATGTCTGAAATTTACCAATAGCATCATGTTTGCAGACGATACAACTATATACATATCAGGTAAAAATTTGAAATTTCTTTACAGAAAAATGAATGATGACTTGAATAGACTTGCCAGGTGGTTCAGCAAAAATTCGTTGTCTTTAAATATTGAGAAATCGTACTATGTTTTGTTTAAAACAAAGAAAAAGCTCGCAAACTATCAAGGTAACATTGTAATGGAAGGGGTTAGAGTAAAGAAAACTAACAGTGTAAAGTTCCTTGGGGTGCACCTTGATCATCATTTGGATTGGAATGCTCACTGTCAACATCTGTTAACCAAATTAACTATGGGTACTTACAGTTTATATATGATAAAGAATATGTTGCCGTATTTTTCCAAAAGACAAATATATATAACAAATGTAGAAAGCCATCTCTTATATGGGATATCTGCTTGGGGTCCAATGTTAAGCGCAAGTAATTTAAGAAAATTGAGAGTAAAACAAAATAATGCAATAAGGGCAGTCTCGAACATTAGACGTAGAGTCAGAATTCAACCATACTACAAAAATGGTAGCCTCCTGAAACTGGATGATCTAATTGAAAATTCTCTACTAAAAATATCATACAGATACACCAATGAAATACTGCCCCAAAGAATTGTGAACATTTTTGAATTTAGCAATCATCGCCATAATACCAGAAACAACAATAATCCGAGAACACCCCATCACTGCTTAGAAATATACAATAGAAGCTTTCTAGCACCACATTTATGGCAAAACATGCCTCAAGATGTGAAAGATAAAATAACCATAAAATCTTTTAGTAAATCTATTGCACAAATGAAATTACAACATTATTAACCATATATTTGTATTGAAATTGAAATAGACTGAGGTCGGTACAGGCCCTCCTATTCGAACAAGCGGGAACTGACCTGTGTAATTTGTTATATTGCTTTCAGCACTAAGCATAGTTATATCTATTTTAGCTATAATGTAGATTAAGGCATTAATTTATACAGGGAGATCAGACATGTGCTGTCCTGGCTATTCCGACTCTGCCGTTCAACTTTGAACCAGATGAGGGATAGTACTGGGCAGCACGTGTAAAAAACTGTATTTATTGATGTGCTGTAATGTAGTCATACATATTATATCTTAGGTAAAGCATATGCTGTCCTGGCTATTCCAACTCTGCAGTTCAACTTTGAACCAGATGAGGGATAGCACAGGACGCCAAATGCGAAATGTACCAATGCATGTTGAGAGTATTATGTTTTATTGTCAAGTCTCGATTTGAAGTGTATGAATGTGCCATTTGATGTATTTTTATGTGTATGTATTTGTAATAATTATTGTAATTTTTGTGTATATTTTATGTTTAAAATAATTTCGTGTTGTTGTGTAGATATCTTTATAGGCCTATATATTATATAATTTTGGGGTAAATTAAGGGGGGAGGGGGTACACCTGCCCTATGGGTTACGGCAGTTCAACTGTTCAGGTGTCCTCCAGTACAACATTTTATTTCCTTAATTCTATACAGTAATGTACATACTTTTTGTAAGAACTTCAGTTGTACAAATAAACATATTCTATTCATATTCTATTCTATATTTGTCCAGTCACTCTCATGAAATGTCTTGAGGGAACCATTTATTAACTTATCATTGACTGCAATATGGCCGGAAACCAACGTGTGTGTTTTTTGAAAGATATTTAGTTTTATTTAGAGTAGTATTGTTTCATGGAATAAGTAGACATTCTTTCATATAAAATCATGACGTGTAGAATTGTGAATATAAGAATGCAATGAAAATAATGGATTAATCAAAACCTCGCACTGATAATTTTTCATGGCTTAATCTCATTTCTAGGGTACCAACTGGGTCTCTGAAAGGTTAAAAAGGTCAAATCAAATTAATGGCCTTCTTTTCCACCAATGTGTAGGATGGAACCAAAGTTGTGAGGGCAATACCATGGCTTTTTTGTACAGACTTGAAACAAACTGACAAATTCGGTAGGGCCTTCATCTCAAAGACTTGTCCCTTTATTTACAGGGAATAGGTTGTAGCTTAAGTGTACATAGCACTCAGAGCCTCACTAATTGATAGCAGTATTACTTTGTCCTGGCATTGCAATGTCACCTTCATGTGCTAATATTCTACCAAAGCTGGTACATGGTACATACCAAAGCTGGTACCGGCGGGGCACATTGGGACTAGGCAATATGGGATGGTGGGGTTTATGTCAAATGTTTAAAATGTTTGAAGTCATCAACTATTGACACTACAAGGTGTTATTGCACTGTATATGTAATGTCTAGTGCAAATCGTGTGTAAAAATTAATGTTGTTGTTTTTTTCAATGCCGTCCCACTGTGCCCGGGGTCAGGGCACATTGGGACGGTTATGATCACGTAACATTTTGCTGCCAGCTGAAAAAGAGTGGGTGCAGTCTATTCTCTTACGCCTTGTATTTAAGCTCAATAGCATCGGTGATATTTATCCAAACCTCAGTGTTTTCAGCATTGAGTAAAATGAGTAGATATAAAAAGCGTCCCAATGTGCCCCGGTCTCCTCTACAGGTTGTAAAGTCCCAATTGTCCTTTCCTTTGTTCGACACTTTTCAGTAGACCTGTTCATTGAATTATTAACTACCCAATGCACTAATGCCTCATAGTTTATGAACGACATTGGAGACACTCTGAAAAGTGGTCATGAGTGTAACGGCATTGAATTATTGAGTTCTGCAGTCTCAGCCTGAGACTCTCAGGTAAAGTTTATCTGAGAGTGCCTTTTTTTTTGAAGAAGAAGAAGAAGAAAGAATGGCTGTGATCTTCGTTCTGTTTGAACACTGTTACTCAATGTCTTCTTCTAATCTTTCAAATCAATTATTCAAAATTTAGTCTTCGTGTTGTTGGCCGCTCGTTTTCACCCAGAGAATCTACTTTGCCTTGCGGAAATGCTCGTTTTCAGAGGGAAACAAAGTCTCTTTAGTCTCTGTTCAATTTGAGTTTGTTATGTAGCAGTTATACTTATATATAACTCAGTGATTTAGATGAAGCAAAATATAGCTCAGTGGCATAGTGGTTGACATGTCTGTTCAAAGGATGTGGCTCAAACTCCAACCCATCCCTGCTGATTGATTGCACCATGACAAAATACTAGAGAAGTAAACTGAAGGACAAAAATAAGTTATCACCTCTTTAGGAGACTGTGGTATGAAGTCCTGGAGGAAAACTACCTGGATGGCACATGAAAACAGTTTGTAATTCTGTACTTTTTCAACAAATCAGATCAAACAAGGTCTGGGCTGACCCATTTCACTGCAATAATGAATAAACATCAGGAGGTCAGAAAACAGAGTTCACAGATCTGTCAAAACAGGCCTTTTGCATGGATGTCTGGCTGGCAGGTCTGCTTACAGCGCTTAGGGACCCATCTCATAACTATTTTGGTACTGACTCTCGGGTTTTGAGAGCCTGGAATTTCAGCAACTGTGGTTGTGGCGGTCTTGAATCGGTCTTGAAATGGTCACCCAGATTCTGATGGATGTTGTGCCTGTCTTGATCATGGGTTGTGACTGCAGGTCTGCCTTGCTTTGGAAGGTCCTTCATTCAGCCTGTTAGACCAAACTTGGTCATGAGCTTGCTGATTGCTGGCTGGGAGCAGCCCCTCTGATGTGCAACCTCTTTCTGGGACATGCCAGCTGCCATCCCAACTACTGGACCCCATTGCTCAATGGAGAGTCTACCCAATGGCAGTCTGTTGACGTATCTCAACTCAAGAAAGACCAAGGACAACTGATCTCAAGTATTAGCCTAATTACTGCATTTCATGACCTGTAGCAATGCAGAGGCAATGACCCATGATAAGAATATATAAACTTGACTAATTGGTCATTGTGAATGTCTAGAACATATAACACCCCACAAATAAGTTTGAAGAATTTTTTTCTTTAAATTATTTCAAATTGAAAAATGATAACTTATTTTTGTCCTTCAGTTTATAATGAAAACTCATTTGGCAAAACCGTTTTCTTTCAGGCAGAATATCAAAATGTAAAATTTCACTCTCCTTATTCTATAAAACGTAACATAAAGGACATTCTTGCATAAACCTTTTTAGCTGCGATATGAAACATACTGCGCAGAAACACTTGTCAATGAACAATAAGGGACTCACTCTGCCGGCAGACTCACTGTGCCCTGCTCTCCGCAACAGCATGCACAGTGTTCAATTTAAAATTTCTTGCAACTGTTCTGAAGACTGCCTTTAAAATCATAGTCAGGCTATGAATGTTGAGAAAATTATAGATGTCACTATAATTTTCAAAATTTCCCATCTTTTTATTGCAAAAATACTCTTTTTGCAATTATCCCAAGGCTGCTAAGATAGGATATGATTACAATTAACTTCTTGGGTTGAAAGATAGACAGCTGTGGAACAGACAAAACACTGGCATCATGTTATCCATGTCTGTGATGCAAAGCTGAGCGAATGAACCATGCCTGTGCACAGATCTACAGCCATGTCTATTAAGTGCTTCATTGATCAACTTAATTGCTTGCTTATTGATTGTTTCTGTTGTTCTATTATACCATGCAACACAAATTACACAATCTAATAGGCTTATAGCTCTTAAAACTGTGTCATGCATTTTACATCAGTTGCATACTATCAACAAACTGAGTTGGACGAAGTATGTGATTCATTGATCAGTATACAGCTTGACATGTGGATTTGGCATTAAATTATGAGGATTCGCTCTTTTATCCCAAACATCTTGAATTGCAGGTATGTGTCAGCTTTAGTAACTTTTGATGCAAACATGTTACTATGATGTTAGATGAATTATTGTGTGAAATTAGTGATTGACTACCACCAGGGATTTTAAATTGAAAGTGATTGATTTTAGGTGTTTTTGTAACTATACACCTAAGATAGTGATTTGATATTACTGGCGATTAACGGGGTCCATTCAATGATATCTACTTAAGGGTGACCATTTAATTTCCAGGGGGGCTTAGAGTTTTCCTCAGAGGGAAATTATTTATTTCGCGGTAACGACGGCAATATTTATTTATTTCAAGCACCCTCAGTCCCTGAATATTCATTCCTAAATCAAGCAATGAATTATTAAGAAATACCCCTCGAAGAAATTATTTCACAACTGCCCAAAAATCATTTATTTATTTCACTAGAACTGAGCAGGAAACTGTTTATTTTAAAAAAACTCCTAGCCCCCCCTCCTTGATATTTCATGGTCTCTGCCTTATATAACACAATCAGGAACCATAGGAGACAATTGGAAGGGGGGAGGGTTGGTCTAGTGGTAGCGTGCTGGACTGCCAATCCTTGGGTCCTGGGTTCGAATCCAGCTCTTGCCGGGTCACCTACGCTTATGTTGGATGGCTGTTTCAATCATCCTTCACCTCATTGCCATGCCCTCCTCCTGTCCTAATTAGCCTATCAAGTGCATAAATACAGAACGTAAAGCCCCACTAATCCTTCCATCCAGCGACCATTGGATATTCAGGAGAGAGACTGAAACTTTTTCAATGTTGATTTATTTATTTCACGAAAACGCCCAATTTACTAATATATTTCGAACACACTATTTCAAAAATATTTTGTAAATCGAGACATACAATGCGAATAAATTCATTCACAAGAGACCATTTTTTTGCCTGGAATGATATTTTTCGTGCTTTGAAATATCTCTGATTTATAATTATCTTTCACACAAGTAGCCCAATGTCATTCAAGTGGTTCCTAACTTTCAGAATTTTATTTGCAGGGTGGGAGTGCTTCCATGCTGTGGCTCGAGATTGTTGAAATACCTTCTTGCCTTATTTTTGTTCTCGTTCGCCTTTTATGTGAGTAATCTGGTTGATGATCAACTCTACAATATGTCGAGATCCACATCATATGAGAGACTGATGCTACAAAGTGTGATATTAAACTCAACTCCAACTGCGAGCACTATGCCACAGAATTTGCCACAGAATTTGCCACAAAATTTCAGATTGACAGACAAAATCACCATCCTCCAATGGGTGTGCATTACAAGCCAACATCCGACGATTAAATTCAAGCGACACTCAAGTCGGTATATGTGGTACGTTGGAAAAAATACTGGTATAAGAATGCCGGAGAGGAACTGCTACCACCCACAAAAAAGAATTGAAATATTTGGTGCTAAAAGGCAGATTTCAAGAAAAGTACATGGCTTTGATGTATCATGGGTCGCTACGCCAATACCACATGATTATACAAAGGATAATGCAACTGCCTATTTCATCGGTTACGATGAATATTTTGCACCAGAAAATCTTTACCACTTCCTCAAGCAGTTTGCATTTCCCTTACACCATCTAGCTTCTACAATGAATAGGCTTGGCCCTGGATCTAAAAATGTTCCATTCTATCACAAACCTTGGGGTAGATGTCCTGGCATGTTCTCGAGATTCCGCACCAAACCGCTTGAACGTTTCTTCCGTATGTTGCATGTAAGAAACAGCGATATGAAATCGAGCCCTTTCGAAGATCAGCCTCATCCGGATAAAGTGTGTTACAAACAGGCAGTGTTCACTAATAAAATATTCACAGAGCATGCTCACAAAGCCATCAGGTACATCCAAGACAAACTGCGAGTCGACCGAAAAGTATGTTCTTCAACTAACACTGTCGTCATCATCAAACGAAAGCGACGACAGATCCTTAACCAAGAAAAACTATTAGAGATTGCCTTGGATCTGGACTTTGATGCAAAACTAATAGCCTTAGAAGACTTGTCTTTAGAGGACCAAGCTCAACTGATATACTGCACTCATATTCTCATCGGAGTAACCGGTGCTGGATTGCAATGGGCTTACTTCATGAAACCGAATTCACGCGTGGTTGAAATCGCTTGGCCTGCCCAACAGTGGCCCTTCTTCTTCTCCAGTGATGATCCAAGTAAGTTGGGATTTTATGTATTCCTGTTAAGGTATTACAGCTTTTAAAATATGTTTGGTTACTATCACCAAAACGCAAAAAAATGCTCCTTCTGAGCACATAGCCCTTGTCATGTTTGATTGATACATACATGTATCATATTCTTGCTCTGTTACAGTAGACAAATTACAAGACTTAGTGCTTATAGAATATATATATATATTTTTCGACTAGTGGAATGCTTATTTGGAAAACTTTGTCCAAGAAGTATTTTCTTTGTTCATCCATCCCAATTGACTTTCATTATTTTTAACAATTGCCATTTTCTTTAATTTGCAGAATACAACACCGGAGAAAAAGGAATAATGCCTTTGAACTTTTTCCAAATTGCTGTCAACAACTGCAAAATCGTTCCAGAAAGGATAAATCATTACTTAGATGAGGCATTCCATAAAAAGAAAGCAGTGCGAAAAGGACTCGCAAAATTGATCATCGCAAATCCCAAAAATTATAATTTTAGACGCAATCGCATCACAAGTTTAGGAAAGTTATGTGATGTTGTAGTGGATGAGAATAATTTCAGAGATGTTTTGTTAGAGATCAAATCTTCAATAAAAACTGAACAATGAAAGAAATGGCCACATTCATCTTTTTGCTTTGCTGGTTAAAGAGTAGTTGGGTCGCGTGTTATATCAGAGATCTGTTTCCAGCTTCCTTTGCGTCATGGCCTACCAAGTGCGCAAATACTGGATGTGAAGCCCCATTCATCCATCCATCCCAAACTGTCACACGAGGGTCACTAATCAGCTAATTGCTTTAGCCAATAATGTAGGCCTATGTTACAGCATGTATACATTGGTCAATTTCGTACAACATTTCAGCTCCTGACTGACATAACAGTCAGTTGCTTTCGAGTTGATAAATTTCAGTAATGCTTGTTGACAAATTAGGTCAATTTTAGATTGTGTCTTCATTAACTCTTCATGAGAATATGAAATTAGCTTTAATGTCAGTGCCCATGGAAACACTGACACACTTATTCTCTCCAAATATTGAATTATTCATTCTGTATAATTTACTGTGCTCATTAACTGCTTTACGATAGGTGTCAGATATTTGTACAGAATAACAAGAGCACTGGCAGTGGCTCATTTAAATTATTGGTTAATGTCATGTTATTATCTGATGCAAGATCGATTGCTGAAGTTGTTGTTTTCGAGGATTTAATTCCTTGAACACCTATTACAGATGATTTCATATTTGTAGACACTGAGATTGAATTTGAAATTTGTTCTAGTATTAGTATTCTTCAGGAAAAAGTGACATCAACAAATTTTTATATATTTTTTCCCTATAGAATACATGTCCTAGAAACAAAATTACCGTCAGTCTCAGGTCTACAGATATGAAGTCATCTGAAAAGAAAGATCCTATTAATTTTAGATGTAGAGTCTAAGCACGTTTAATATGCCTCTGCGCCCTGTATATTAATGTTTTTCCACTAATATTGCAAACTTTCCAGTTTGGAATTAATAGCCCTGGTCACTGGTCAGTCTTGTTTGATTTAGTCATATTGGTCACAGTCATGGAAGTCTTTGGAGAGGCATTTATCAAACTTATCACTGACCACCATTCTCCCAATAAACCACTAGGGTGTATTAGCTGCCTGCTTGTTTATTGCATAGTATTAAATACCATATTAACATATACTGTTAAACCCCGCTTGCATGATTTTGGAAAATTTGATTTTCATGAAAGCGACAAAGAAATCCAACCTTGGTTAAACCGTATGATATTACATGGCATAATCTGGTTTACAGGGTTACCCAAACCAGCGACACAACCTTTGAAAAGACCAACCCAACCGAAAGGCAGGGTCAGAACACTTCTATGGCCTTTTGCAGCAATATAAAGATGTAACCAGATTTCAGAGGCCTAATGCTGAGAAATTGTAGGTTAATGTGAATTATATTGGCTTCCTTCAAATTTAAAATGTTGCATGTTAGGTATGGAAGTGCAAAAACACTCTCAAGCCTTTTTGTACAGATGTGAAAGAAATTGAGTGGGCTCTATCAAAAAGAAACTGGTCATGTCACTGGTGTTGCTTCCGCCAGACGCAAAAGTTTTAAAAATTGTGTAGGGGGTTGGTCTGGTAGTAGCATGCTGTGCTGCCAATCGCTGAGTCCTGGGTTCGAATCCAGCTCCTGCCGAGTCACCTGGACCTATGTTGGATGGCTCTTTCTGTCATCCTTGGCCTCATTGCTGTGTCCTACTTCTGTCCTAATTATTATACCAAGTGCACAAATACAGGCAGGACATAAAGCCCCCTAATCCATCCATCCATTCGTGGTTGAAATAACTGCAAAAAGCCTCATTGCTGTGTCCTCCTTCTTTCCCAATTAGCATACCAAGGGCATAAATACAGAACGATGAGCCCCAATCATCCATCCATCCCAATCTGTCACACTAGGGTTGCTTATCACTGAAGCCAAGAATGCGGGTCTATGTATTGGGTAAATTTCATACAATGACAGTTTGTCAAATCAATACTCATTGTTCATTGCCATAATGTCAGTTTACTTTGATAAATTTCAGTAATGCTTGTTGACAAACTTCGTCAATTTTAGATAGTGTCTCATTAACTCTTCACGAGGATATGAAATTAGCTTTAATGTTAGTGCCTGTGGAAACATTAGCGAAAAGTGATCTTTATATTTTGCTGATTATTCAATGACTTGCAGGTTATTATCTTCTGCAATAGCTTTAGTAGTTTGTTTAATTGTTTTTCAAAGATTTAGCTTAAAAATACCTGTTCGCATCAAACGTAAATTGGAGGTGCCATGGGCGAAACTGGAAACAACTCCCTTACTTAACTCCGCTACCCACATTAAATAAAAGTACCTTTGCCTTTACCTTTTATTTAAGAAAAGTCCTCATCACTCAATTTTGAGGCTCAGACCATTTTAATGTGCCTCTAAACCCTGTAGTAATAGCCTGTGGTCAGTCTATTTGATTTAGGTTGCACACACGGAAGTCTCTGGAGAGGCATAATTTATCAGAGTTATCAGTGACAGCCATTCTCCCAGTGAGCCACTTGTGTGTCTTGACTGCTTGCTTGTTTATTGCTGAGTATTAAATAACATTTTTACGTATATACTGTTAAACCCCTGTGGTACAAAGTGTATTTTCTTGGAAAATATGAATGTTATGATAGCTATTAAGAAATCCAACCTTGGCTGAACCGGATGATATTCCATAACATTGCATGGCATAATCTGGTTAACAGGGTTACCCACAACAGCCACACAGTCTTTGAAAGGCCAACCAGACCAAAAGGCAGGGTCAGGACATATTGCCAAAATCAGAGATATTTGAATATGCTATATCTTAAGAACTATTAGAGATAGAGACATGGAATAGTGTAAAAATGTCCGCAATACCCAAGTTTATATTCAAGTTTCATGCACATATGAGGTCTATATCTAATAGTTTCTGAGTTATTTGCAAAAAACCTGATTTTTATGGCGGCCATCTTGGATTTATGCTAATTTGGGGGTGTTCCACCATTTGGATTTTCCATGACTTTTAGTATGTCTTACTTGACATATTTAGGGACCAAATGCCACTGGAAATTTCTGTTGCAATTTGTTCTAGGTCATTTCGCATATTGACTATGCTACAATCTCACGGCACGTTACGGAGCACTTCAGACGTCGGCAGGATGGTATTTCCTGGTAATTTGGATGAATTTGGGTGATCCGCCGTCGACTTTTCACATCCCCCCAGGGGTAGTTTTTGTTCCCCTCAGGGGTTCCTAGAAATGGAAAAACTGCGCCGTGGATGTAAAAAAACAGATTCAACAGGTTCAAACTTTTTTTTCATGACGGCGGAACAGAGCCCAAAATTTTCTTGAATTTTGGATGTCCGGCGGGGATTTTTTCAGTGAAAACGTCTCAAAAACATCTCTGGCGGGATATTAGGACATCCCCTGCCCCTGAGGGGACCTCTCCTGCCCCTGCGGGGACCTCTCCTGCCCCTGGGGGGACATTTGAAGCCTCGCCGGCAGTTTTTGACATCCCGCCGCGGTGAAATAGGTTCCCTGAGGGGCAGTTATAGGTTCCCTGAGGGGAACTTTTTATATCTCGGGGCAATATAAAAGTATCCCTCAGGAGGACGAAATTCCTTTCCCCCGGGGAACTTTTGGGGACGGTGTACAACTTTTCTTCCCTGCAGGGAACAAAAAGAACCCCGCCGTACGTGATATGCTTTTAATTAATTATGTAATGGTTTTATAAACATTGTATGTCGCCGGGATGGTCATTTTTTTCCTAGAGTTCAACTCAAGCTACCCCTCAGTGGTAAAAAAGTTCTGCGTAACGTGCCGTGAGAACTAGGCATGACACCTCCATGGCCCTTTGCACCGCTATAAAGATGTAACCATATTTCGGAGGCCTAATGCAAAGAAATTCGGGACTAATGTAAATCATACTTTTTTGGATTCCATCTCCTTTTAAAATGTCACATGTGAGGTCACAAAAGGGTAAAAACACTCTCATGCATTTTTGCACAGACATAAAAGAAATTGAGTAGGCTTTTATCCAAAGAAAGTGGTCCAATCGCTGTTACTTTCCGCTTCTGTTTGGACTGTCAAATGTATTATTCAAAATCTCAATTTTCTGAGGGATAGTTGAGGTTCCTAAAGTACCTGCCCCAGCATTTATGACTTCTGACATCGGGTAGGATCAGTTAATCACCAGTAATGCACTAAAAAAGTTCTTGACCAATTGACAAGCAGGTCATTATCGATTGTAAATATTGGACTCAAACAAAAATAATTTCTAAGCGTAATCACTCATACCTGCTAGTCTAGTCCTAGATGTCACAATGATACAGTGTTAGAAATTTCAGTACAATCAACGGTTTTTATTCTGTAATTTATATGGTCAAACGGCCATGATCATGAAAAGGTAATAATTACAGCTTTCTTGATGTTATGATAACGTGTTTTATGAATTCAGGGTTTAAAAACTGTAACTGAAGTCTTAGCCTTCTTTTGTTTCCGTGCCCTTAAATAGGCTTAATTGGCAATGCCTCGTTCCTCGGGCTGACAGGAAATCTTAGGGCTGAAAAGCAAGCCCTTGGGCTGTCAACCACCCATAACGCCCTCCACAGGTCATGTTATTGTTATATTAGCTGCCTGCTTGTTTATTGCATAGTGTTAAATACCATTTTAACATATACTGTTAAACCCCCCATGCATGATTTTGGAAAATTTGATTGACATGAAAGCGACAAAGAAATCCAATCTAGGCTAAACCAGATGATATAATCTGGTTTGCAGGGTTACCCAAACCAGCGACACATCCTTTGAAAAGACCAACCCGAGCGAAAGGCAGGGTCAGAACATCTCTATGGCCTTTTGCAGCAATATAAAGATGTAACCAATTTCGGAGCCAAATCATGAGAAATTGGAGGTTAATGTGAATTATGCTGCATTGCTTCCTCCAGTTTTAAAATGTCACATGTTAGGCATGGTAGTGTAAAACACTCTCAAGCCTTTCTGTACAGATGTGAAAGAAATTCAGTAGGTTTTTATTCAAAAGAAACTGGTCAAGTTTCTGGTATTGCTTCAGCCAGACCCAAAAGTTTTAAAGATTTTGGAAAAGGGTTGGTTGAAATAACTGGAAGTAGGCCTCATTGCTTTGTCTGCCAGCTTTCTCAATTAGCATTCCAAGGGCATAAATACAGAACGATGAGCCCCAATCATCCATCCATCCCAATCTGTCACACTAGGGTTGCTTATCGCTGAAGCCAAGAATGTACACATTATGTATCAGGTCAATTTCGTACAATGACAGGTTGTTGAATCAATTGTGATTGCCATATTGTCAGTTTACTTTGATAAATTTCAGTAATGCCTGTTGACAAACTAGGTCGATTTTAGATAGTGTCTCATTACACTCTTCAATAGGATGTGAAATTAGCTTTAATGTTAGTGGCCATGGAAACATTAGCGAAAAATGATCTTTATATTTTGCTGATTATTCAATGACTTGCAGGTTATTATCTGCTGCAATAGCTTTAGTTATTGTTTGTTTAATTGTTTTTCAAAGATTTAACTTAAAAATACCTAAAAGGTAAATTGGAGGAGCCGTGGGCCCAACTGAAAACAAGTCACTGACTTAACTAAGCTATCCATGTTAAATAAAAGTACTTTACCTTTACCTTTTATTTAAGAAAAATCCTTACCAATCAATGTCGAGGCTCAGACCATTTTAATGTGCCTCTGAACCTTGGTAAATCACTCGTTTGTAGGCCTTTACAAACTTCCCAGCTTGAAAGTAATAGCCTGAGGTCAGTGTATTTGATTTAGGTTACACACACGGAAGTCTCTAGAGAGGCATAATTTATCAAACTTATCACTGACGGCCATTCTCCCAGTAAACCACTTGTGTATCTGAGCAGCTTGCTTGTTTATTGCTGAGTATTAAATAACATTTTCACATACACTGTTTATACTTTTAAATCCCTAAATATTGCACAAAGTGTATTTTTTGGGAAAATATGAATGTTATGATAGCTATAAAGAAATCCAACCTGGCTAAACTGGATGATATTCCATTACATTGCGTGGCATAATCTGGTTTACAGGCCCAGTCAACAATTTGACCTCACTGTGATATCTATGTGAGCTCTTCAACGATACCTTGAAAGCTCACAGAAAATACCTCACATCAACCTCATTTTGAAGCCAGTCACTGAGGGTGATTTGAGCTCAAGTGTTGAGGTCACACTGTAAGTTCCCTGTGAGCCTAATTTGAGGTCTCATAGTGAGATTTGTGTGACCTTCTTGTGAGCTTTCTGTGAGCTCTCTGTGAGCTCTCTTTGAGCTAAATATTATGTGAGCTGTTAGCGTGAGCTCTCTGTGAGCCTTTTCTGAGGTCAATTCTGCAGGATGAACTTCCTGTGACCTCTGGAGGGTGAACTACCTGTGACCTCAAATCACCCTCATTGACCTCTTCAAGAGTTAGATAAATACACATAGAGAATAGCAAGTTTGTTCCCTCATTTTATTTGTCAAATCACATTGCTGGATGGGGGGGGGGGGGGTTCATTCAATCCTCTTCATTCCTGCAGTCCAACCCATAAATATCAGCCATCAACCTGAAACATAAAATAAAAGGTAATACAAATAAATGTATGTGCTACATATATCAGCAGTTTGAATAATGTCCCAATCGGCTGAATTATCTTATACTATGAGTGTGGTTGATATATATTTTCTAATTATTCAAAAGTACGTACATGTTCAATATACTACAGAAACAGTTTAAAATGGAAAATATTACCAGTTCATAGTATACATATCAAACTGTGTGTTTCCTTCGTGTAATGGCTCCTGATACAAAATGGCAGTTAAAATATTGTGCCAAAATTGCTGTACAAAACACACGCTGCTGTCAATTTTTCGGAGGCATAATTTCAAGGCTGGTAGAATCACTAAATGTTTAAATCCATGCTAACATAATTTTCAACATTACAAACTATGTAAAATCATACTTACAGGCATTATTTCATCTCCCAAATGTCCTGGTGCATGTTGATTCAAAATGGTGGATGGAATGCTGTGAAGGTCATGTGATGTCACTTCCTGTCACAAAGAGCTCACGATGTGAGCTCTCTGTGAGATCTCTATTTGACCTTTAGTGATACCACTGTGTGAGCTCCTTGTGACTTCTCTGTGAGAACTGTTAGTGACACCATCATTTGTGAGATCACTGTGACCTCACAGTGAGCCCCCATTTTGACCTCAGTATGTGAGATTTCTGAGAGCTCTCCATGAGGCAGCAATGCATGAGGTCACAGCATGAGCTCTCTGTGACATCTCTGTGTGAGTGACTTGTGACCTTTCTGTGAGATCTCATAGTGACGCCATCATTTGTGAGATCACTGTGACCTCACAGTGAGCCCACATTTTGACCTCAGTATGTGAGATTTCTGAGAGCTCTGCATGAGGTAGCAATGCATGAGGTCACAAGGTATGAGGTCACTGTGATGTCTTGATGACGCCCTCAAGCATGACATCACCATGTGAGTTTCTTGTGATCTCACAGTGAGTGCTGTGCGGACTCAAATGTTGACTGGGGGGACACCCAAACCGGTGACATGGTCTTTGAAAAGGCCAACCAGACCAAAAGGCAGGGTCAGGACACTTCAATGGCCCTTCGCACCACTATAAAGATGTAACCGAATTTCAGAGGCCTAATGCAAACAAATTGGGGGTTAAAGTAAATCATGCTTTTGTGGCTTCCATCTCCTCTTAAAATGTCACATGTGAGGTCACAAAAGTGTAAAAACACTCTCACGCATTTTTGCAAAGACATAAAAGAAATTGAGTAGGCTTTTATCCAAAGAAAGTGGTCCGGTCGCTGTTACTTTCCGCTTCTGTTTGGACTGTCAAATGTATTATTCAAAATCTCAGTCTTCTGAGGGATATTTATGACTGCAAAATTTGCAAAAGCCATTTTGTTTTTCAGTACTTTTCACCTCTGCAGTAACAATTTTATTGGTCAGAATGCAATAAATTAGTCTTCCAATGGATTACCAATAACATCTTTGTTGAAATCACAAACAAATATCATGTTTGTACCTGTTATGCCAAGACAAACAGTTTGTTTCACATAGACATGTGGCTCAGCAGTTATTGCTACACCTCAAATGCAATTCCTCTTCTGTGATTGGTCAGAATGACATCACATGACAGGGATCAGAAAAGACTGTTGCCCTCTCAGAGGGCATCAGTTCACCGAATTCACATTGAGGCTGATTGCTGATCAAGATGGCTGTACAGAAGTTGGTGTTGGAACCACAGATGTTACCTGAACCTTTTTTTATCTGATGAAAATGCAAAAGACAATTTGATCCAAGACATTGTTGCAGCTTCAGTTGTTTATTAATCAACTGAACTGTGTATTTGTGACCATTGTGACGCCACTGCATTGTGATGTCATAGAGTTGTGACATCACCACAGTGAGGTTATAAATAGATCATTGCTCTTCACAAAATTAAATGACAATAGAACATGTGGATAGCATCATAAATTTATTTGACTTTTAAATCTGGATGACCACCTGATCAATGTCAAAACTTTGATGGAGAAATTTCCTGTTTCTCCAAAGTTATCTTTTTTGTCAGAATTGCATTCAAGGTATAACAAAACAATTATTGACTGTTACTTCGGGCAACAGTGCAATCTGTTTGACCCTCAGGAGTGACAGTCACCTTGCTGTTTCCCTCGGCCTTCGGCCTCGTGAAACAGCAAGGTGACTGTCACTCCCTTGGGTCAAACAGATAGCCCTGTTGCCCTCGTATCAGTCAACATTTGCATAATGTGAAACGCTGAAAGATGAGCTGGGAAATAGTCATAAAAATGTTCTATGAGGGTCTGTTGAAATAAAGGGAAGTAGGAAAAACAAGCTGTGATATTATTTATGGATCTGCAAAAAGGATGTGAAGATTTTTATGAGTATGGGCAGTCTGACATATTTTGGCCGAAATCTTGGAAGAAACAAGTATTGTTGTATGCAATGATTTTTCATAGGAGTTGGATTGAAAGCAACAAACAAATGTTGGCTTCTGTAATTTTAGACTTCCTGTGTGTGTGTTATGTACTTTTTCTAGGACATGTAGGTTATTCTATATAGGAAGGAGTGCCATCCAAACACTTTTGACATCACCTTGAAGCAAGTAAGAAGGCCAAAGTAACTATTTATGTCATGTCAATTATTTAGGATTATAAGTCAAAGAACAGATAAAATCCACCTAACAATTGCTTCATCTAAAAGAGCTCTATCAACTGCTATAGAAAAGCAATAATGCATTCAGGCAAGGAAGAAAATATGATTATTTTTATTATTGTATGGTGTATCACGTTGTCGGAATATTGGTTTTAGATTCTCAGTTGATAGATCAGAGTAGGGGCTGAAGTTTATTCATAGCAAGGTAAATGAAATCTCAAATATAGCCAAAAATAATGGCTCATTTGTGTAATTTGACACGTTTATGTTGCCATTATAGCATCTTAATCTTTCAAAGTTGACAGAAATTCCATTGAAACTGTAGAATCAAAAGCTAGATTTCATGGAATGTCTGGGGATCCCAGAATTACAGAAAATGTAATTTATGGCTGAATCAGATTAGATTTTGAAATCAGCAAGATTTGAATTAAACCAAGCCAGCTTGACAGTGTTTTGTGTGATTATTTATTTCTAGCATGTGACATCCCAAAATGTTCGTTTCTAAATTAAACAACATCATCTTAAGAAATACTCCCAGTGTCTCCCACCAGAAGTAGTTTATTTCAACACTGCATAAAATTAATGTATCTATTTCACTAGAACTGGGCAAGACATTATTTATTCAAAAAATCGTTGTCCCCCTCACACTTACATTTTAACTTCTGGAACTGCCAATATATTTCATCCATCATATCAGAAATAGTAGGGATACCTGTGGGAAGCAGTACCTGTCACATTCTTACCTTCATTTATCTCACCTTTATACCAGAACTCTGTAACTTGAGGCAATAACTGCCAAGAGGGTGGTACTTTTCATGTCTCATTCTTGTTTATCGCACCAGAAACCAGAACCCCTTCTGTTTCCTGGTGCTGAAGTGTACAGAAATTACTGGCCACTTCTCATGAATATTTTCTTCTGACATATATATATATCTTATTTAAGTGTTGATATGTGATGAATGTATCATAACATTACAAGACCACCAAATTCAAATTCAAAACAATTAAGGATGTATTTAGTCCCTGTTTCCTCAACTCAGTACATTGTACATAGATCATCATGAGCCATGATAAACTAAGTTAAGGGATCTTTTACTTGCAATAATTAACAAGCAATTACACGCATATTACTAGATGCTAAATTTTCTAAAATATATCATCTTTTCATATCAATGAGATTTAGGATCCCTTCTCAGTGGCATGGAGGCATGCTGGACCCCAGTTTGATTCCTGTTCCAGTCCACCCATACTAGAGATCCATGATTCCTATCCTGCTATCAAGCCTGGCCTATCCAGCTTTGTTAGTAGTATTTACTGATTTTGTGGGCATCAGTCAAATATATTTCCCTCTTATTTGATTTCTCATTCGTTAATATCTTACCGAGCACTAGAGAACTATAACAACCAATTTGCAATTCTCAAGCCATCTAAATCATTTAAGCACCTCTGCAGGATCATATCTCCAAGAAGGTTTTTTTCCATGAATAAAGATGATAGAATTTACTTCCATTTAGTTGCACAAAACAGATAAAAGGCATAAGGGAAATATAGGCAACAATAAGGTAGGGATTACCTGATTGTTCAAAGATTCCAATCATGTGCACATTTTGACATTTTTGATTCACTTCAGTTGGGCAAAAGTCAAAATTCAGCAACGCTGCTTCAGAAGGTATCCTCCGATGACATTTTTTGGCAACCGTTGCCTCATACATTGGCATAATAATATGACGATCGAAGAGCACGCCTAAATTTCTGACAGGATCGGTCACTTTTAATACAACACTTTTAGATTGACACGAAGGAGTTTTTTTAGACAGCATGTTGAGCCTGTGTCCTGTGAGTTGTAGTTAGGCATAAAACTCCAGGTGGCTCTGAACATCGAGAGCAGACATTCTCTCTGCTGAACCTTCTGGCCAACTGCTGTTCTTGTTGTCAACTCAGAGCTCTGCAAGTGGAGATGCAGGACAGAAATATGATGCAAAATGTCATGGGGATGCCGGATGACAGAAAACAAAGAAGAAGGCAGTTGAACAACAAATAGGGGAGACCGGGGCTAGTTGTCACAGCCCAGACCAAAGAGAGGCACATTTGAGGCACTGAATAGGCATATCTGAGGCATACCATGGAGTAGGTAGAGGCATAAGCTGAGATCACAGGAGGCGTAAAGGAGGCATATCAAACTCCTCATTAAATATGCAAGAGGCATATATGAGGCATTTTCGAGGTACATTTGAGGCATATAGGAGGCGTATTTGAGGCGTTCCAAAAATTTTAATAATGCCTCAAATATACCTCTAGATATGTTAATGATGTGCCTCAAATGTGCCTCATATGCAAATGAAGAGGCATCTTTGAGTCACATATGAGGTACGTTTGAGGTATAACTGAGGCATATTTGAGGCGTAGGCTCATCATGTAAGTGGAGGCACATTTGAGGCATAAATGAGGCGTATTTGAGGCGTTCCAAATATCTTAATAGTACCTCTTCTGTACCTCCACATGGAGGTACAGAAGAGGCATATCTGAGGCATGAATGAGGCACATTGACAGTTAAGGAAGTGAGCCAAATATTTGAATTTTCAAATAGTGCTTCTATCTAAAACAAAGGAAGGACTTGGTACAAAAGCAGAACTACTAAATAAACTTAATGACCTTGATGTAAATGTCAAATGGGTGGCACACTCAATCTGACATGCATTCAGGATTATTTGTCAAATTAAGGAAATTGTTATTTGACTTCTAACAAAAGAGCATGTTGTCATATGTGAGTGATAATATAGTCTGTTGAGCAAAACACAAAATTCTAAGAGTTACATCAGCAATACAACCAAATAAATTGAACAAATTGTTCAGAACACTTTTACAATAAAAACTACAACTTGCATATTTATAAAGATGACAAGTACAGTGAAGTATAAGTAAAAATGTGACTTACAACATTGGCACCATGCTCCCTAGTTGGGGTTTCCCTTTTCAATGCAAATTTAGGTCACCACAAGGAGACACCCTAGTATAATCTACAGGAGAGGCATGTTTGAGGCGTAAGGGGGAATTCAGGCCACACAAAAATTTGGCTATGTTGGAGAGGCATATTTGAGGCACTGGGTAGAAAAACAGAGTCCAGTTTGAGGCACATTTGAGGCATAGATGCAGGTAATGCTTTTTTTGGTAAGTCAGGGAGGCATGTTTGAGGCATATCATTATGCAGGGAGGCATAGATGAGGCACATCATTAACATTAGAGGCACATTTGAGGCACACTGCACTTGGTAGACTATGCCTCAAATGTGCCTCGAGTATGCCTCAAATGTGCCTCAAATGTACCTCTGAAAAATTTCTATGCCTCAAATGTGCCTCTCTTTGGTCTGGGAGGGGCAAGATGTCACAATTGACATTTTCTGATCACTTTGCTATGGATGTTAGTAGCTGCTTAGTAATTCAATAAATTTTGATATCCCAAGATTCTCGAAATGTCTCATTGTTACAGTATTGGAAGTTTCCTGACACCTGGACCTGGAAACCTCTCAGAGGCAGTCCAATTTGAATTAAAAAGAATTGTGACAACTAGCCCTATTCAGCCCAACTTAGTATGATAACATGATACAGTGTACATGTAATGGGGCCATTCCACGGAAAACAGGGAAATTTGTGTCTTCTCTATATAAACCAATCTCATTGTGCTCCTGGAGGGATTGAGGTCTATTAAATTAGCTTGTTGCCTCAATTATACCTACAAAATGGAATGATAAACCCAAATTCTCAATAAAGCTGAATGTGGAAAATATGCACTGTCCCATGTTTGGCTCAGTTGTCACAAAATGAATGTCTTTTTTTTACATTTCCAAGTTTGAATGACATACATATCTTCAAAAATGACTGTCACAAGGCAGTCAGTTCATTAAATTATTGCATTGGCTAAGCTGAAACACCAAATGACATAATTTAGCTGTAGCACTAAATTAAACTTTAAAATTCTTCACCGAAAATGAGTCTTCTTATTTTGCATCATTTCTGTTACATTTCATTTCTGTTGCAATTGGCACAGCCCAGTGGATCCTACACTTCAAGTAATAACCCCCAGCTGTCAGCACTTGCAAGCTCTTTGCACAAGAAAACTTTCATTATGATCAGTATTACCAAAAATGGTCTGACAGTCATCATCAAAATAATTGTTGTTGAGTAGGTTTTTCATGGATCATCGCTGTTACGCATGTTTCGCAAATATAATACATTTTGAGCAAATGGGCAACCATGTGCTGAGTGGGTTATATGGTCATGATCAACTGGTGAGTAGATGGTTTAAAAGTCATTTGTTTCAATGCTGCTATTGATGTTTGAATGAAAAAATATCATTTCTGTTACGCATCATTTCTGTTACATTTTACACCTCAAATGTAACAGGAATGACAATGTCGTAACAGAAATGATGCCATGCCTACATTACCCATGCATAGAAATAACATAACTGGACAGAGATTAAAAACAATTAAGGATTAAAAATAAGTTCCATACAAAGTAATCAATTGCCTTTTATAGAACATTTTGGTGAGGTCACAACACGACAATAGCAGAATATTCAAGAAATCAGTCCAGTGCTTTTAATGTAGACAGAGGATGTATGAAAATGCACAGTTGGCATTGAACCATTTTAAGCATCCTCTGTAATGATTATGATGAACTTTGATTTGAATTCAATTGTGTACAGTCAAAGGTAAGGTTATTTTTTAGGGGTGTACCGATACCAGTATTTACCGATTCTTACCGATACCGATACTTCCCCTCCAGTATCGGCCGATTCCGATACCGATACTTAATTGGCCGTCAATAAACCTCTAAAACCAGGCAACGACTCTGCCATGGTCCACCACCCCCCCCCCCTCCCCTGCTGCCCCTATCTTCTGCATGCAACCCCTATCGTTTGCGTCAGCATTTCTGTTCTCTGCTGCTGCATAAATTCACATCTTTCTGCTTGTTACATAATATCAAGGAGATAACGTTAAAATAGACCCATATAATATAGGCATCTCCATATGTGTACAAAGTGTTCTCTTGTCTAAAGCTAAGTCGAAATGTAAAAATAAAGCATGAATTTACTATTTCAGTCTCTCCTGGTTGTAATAATTATGCTATTTCTATATCTTAAAAAGAATTTGTTAATATAGGATACAAGCCAGAATACCGTCATGCAATTTGCCATGCCCATGTTTATGATTATGTAAACATCATATTTTCAGGCTTACAATATAAGATGAAAAGGCCTATCAAATACATTGTAGTTCACTCTAATGACCATGCCCGTGAATCATGCTTATTTTCATTATTTGAAAATGCCCTCAGAATCTTTTTAAAATTATTTAGCTCTGCTAAAAATGATAATTATCTCATCATTCACAACTGAAACAACTGCGTTGTTTAACGGCACAACAAATTTGTCAAGATGCCAATTAAATCATGCACATTGTGATCAGATTCACTCGACGTATTTGCATGTCAGGTCACTGGGGCAGCGGGAAAAAACTTTGCTCCGAGTGGCCTCCCTTGTCCACATACCCCCGTGCTTCAATTACCTGAAAATTGTGTACTTTCTTGGGCTGCATAGCGGATTTGTTCTAGTAATGTCTCGAGATTCTATTTATGATACATACGGTTATATAGAAGCTTGCAATTGTCATAAATGATATGCAATTGATATAGTAAAAAATAATCAAGTCAACAAGTTAAACACTTTAGGTCAACAAAAAGTGCAAGGTTTTTGTTTTTGTTTAGCATCAATTCCAGAATTTATAAGTAGGCCTATTTTATTATTAGGAGCTGCTGCCGCTGGCAGCCAGCTCCTTTTGTATTTGTGCTCATGATCTTTGAGTCATTTGAAAATGCCCCAAATTTTTGTGAAGTTTTCTGGGCTCCCCTCACCATTCTAAGGGTTCATAACTGAAGGTAATTGTAGGATATGTAAACTAGCATTACATGTGGGTAAATTCCATTACATTCTTGCTTTGTAGACTATGCTACAGGTCTCATAAATCCTGTAATTTAGGACTCTGGAGCTGGCTTCGCCATTTAAAATTGGTGCCATTTTAGCCTGTGACAGGACAGGTTTTGGGTCATACCAGTCCTGCACTGTGCCAGACTGCCAGTACAGGTGTTAACCAGTCCATTCAGGCCCCCAGTCCTGTTACAGGCTTGTATGCTCAGTGATGCATGAACAAAGTGGGAATTCCCCTGGTCTGGGGATTCCCCAGATTCATTGCAAGTACAGTGCAATTTAATTGTAAAATGTTGGTTGGCTTGGGTTTTACTAGCAGGGTTGGACTGAATTACAAATAAACCAATACCTATCTAATAATTCTAAACATACATGTACTAACACAGTCCAAATAAATCAGTTTTAAAAATGTTTAGACATATACATATATCACTAAATAAGGCCTTAACATCACCTGTGACTCTCGTAATTTTATATGTAATATACATGTATGACCAATAAATTTGGATATTTGATCATCAGAGGTTAGATTAAATCATTATATCATTACTTGCTTGTTAGAAATGCAGAGATTCAATAAAGTAAAATTTTGAAAATATAAAAAAACATTGTCTTAAAGTTATAATGTCTCATGAATGCTCATACAATAGCCACCCCAATAGCAATGCAACATTGCTCACAATGGACATGTACGGCATTTGTTTGAATAGCAATTAAGACAATAGCCAGTGTTTGAATAGCAGTTTAATAGCATTCAAAATGAATCAGGGTTATGCCATGAAAATATTGTGCTATTTCATATTATTAAACAATAGCACAAGCATTTGGTCAGTTAATCTAAGTCACTTTCATAAAAATGGACCTATCTCTCTATTTCTCTGTCTATCTATCTAGCTATTTATCTATCTATCTATCTTTCTATCTTTCTTTCAGTTTATATCTATAGCTATCTATCTATCTGTCTATCTATCAGTCTACCTACCCCTCTATATTTTGCACAAATGTTTTCTTTTTCTTGTCTAAAAATCAATTTAATTCTCAAGCGGTAGGCTCAGCAGCTCCTCACATTCTGCTTGCAGTGTGAATTCTAGTTTTGCTATGGCCTACTCAAACTTTTTTGCCATATATGATCTAAGATCTAATTCGTTCAAATTGAAGCAAACATATACACATTATTTGAAAAAGGGCTAAAAGAAAGGACATACTTATGTAATTTCTATGTACAACGGCTTTGCTGCCTGTCAGCATACATGTGCAATTGCGTAACCAAGCCAATTAAGTCTACAAGGAGGAGGCCATTATAGACAAACTGCTTTTATAAACAACGCTTTTAAAAAGTTAAGAAAACTTGGTTTTCAGATATAATATATGAGCATGCAAAATTATCTACCACCTACAAATTAACAAAGTGTACAGTAATCACCAAGATACGCAACTTTAGCATCAGTTGTTAAAACTCAATGGAACATATCTAATTTATTACAATGAAATATCTCGAATGTGTAACATTGACGGTGACACAATTGAACTTTGAATATACCATGAGGTTTAAAATTATGAGACTTAGCTAGTTATATATATTTTATCATTTCGTTTTTATTATCCTCAAATAATTTATTTTTATCATTTGTTGTTTACTCTTATTGATTTTACCTTAATTTTCATTTTAATTGTTTTATTTAATTACTTTGCTAAAAAATTTTGGTTACACTAGTTTGTTTAAAACTAATGTTATCATGTTGTAAATACCGAATTCAAATAAATTTTGTCTATGTCTATGTCTATGTCTATATGTATTTATTAATATTCAAATTGAAAACATCGAGAAAATGCAAGACTTGTATTCAATGTGTATTGGAAGGCACCTGCCAGCATGAGTCAGCTGAGGCTGGGGTATACAGCCAGTCAAGCGTGACTTGGTTCAATGGCCGCATGGTGGCGTAATTACCATGTGCTCTGGAGCATGACTGGTATCGGATTCGGCCCCATTTAAAACCGATACCACCGAAGCCACCAGTAGGGTGCCGATACCGCCGATACCGATACCCGATTCCAGTATCGGTACATCTCTACTATTTTTTCAAGTTAACAACATTTGTGTTACAATATCATCATTTCTGTTACAAAACATCATTCATGTTTCAATTATAGTTAGTTAAACCGCCGTGTGGCTTTATGTATTGCTCTGATCTGGACATGAGTTGGCTTATCTGACAGTGTTCCAAAAGTGCTTTGGAGTAAAAATGGTTTTGTCTCATTTTTAAAAGATACCAATGTGGATTTAGTGCTTAAGGGGCTATAGTCCAGGAGCTTATGGGATAATTGTGCATATTTGTCTACAAGCATGAAATTCGGCACAAATGTTGCTGAGGGTATATAGATTCAAATTTTTGAGGGCGCCGGAGCGGGCGCTCGTCTTGGTTGCCATAGCAACAAATTCAAAATGGCCGCCGCTCGATATCTAATTTTGAGTATAACTCAGTAACAAAAGGTCATAGGATTGCAAATAATAGCTCTAAATATATGTTTTTGATGCCAGGGATTCTGATTCTGTCATTATTTTTAATGTCAAATACATACTTTGGTCTATAGAGCCAGAATTGCCTGTATATTGGGGTTATAGAGCTAATTTTATCGAAATTCACCACAAATCTTCAGCTTAAACTATTACAAATTGTTCCAAGTAGCAATTCATCAAGTTTTGACAACAAAAATAAACACCAGCTTTATGTAATAGAAATACATCAACATATCATCTGTACGATAATACTAAAGTAACCAAACAAATGTTGCAGAAATGGGTATTGTCAATGCAGCTGCCTTACGCACACCTTCAGGTTCTTTTGCGCATGCAGTCCTCTCCAGGAAATCTTTCAAATCCATAGCCCTACATGTTGTATGCCGATAATTTATATTGTGCACCAAAAGAAACATGTTGCTGTTTCAAGTATTGAATTGTATGACATCTATTATGTACTTACCCTCTCCTGTTTTCCATCCCCTTCCATTGAAATCTTGGATTTCCTAAAGATACAATGGCGATTGATTTGAAGAAAGACTTGTTTGCAGTTACAACCTTCATCTGTGCTCAAGCATAAATGATTCTTGGGTTATATCTGAGGCAGTCTGAGATCAGACTGCCTCGTCCCAAAAGCATCACATCATAACTCTCATTTGGAATGCTCCTAACAGATGGAAGTCCAATGGGAAGAATAAAAAGAAAAATTTTGTACAAGCAAAGTGAGCAATCTAATACATAGCGAGCAGTCTGATATATTTCAGCACGAATTGCAGTCCTATGAGGGGGATGCTACCAAGAGATTTTCATTTCTACTTGTGAACAAACTCATGTTTCATTGACTTTTGCCCGACACACATCCCACAAATCTTGAAATTATTTGCATGCAATGTCAAGACAATAATCACTTGTGGAGGATCAGTTTTCAAAAGGACCAAGGTATCAGTAATCCTCCTACAGGTAAGGCGACTATTCCAATACCAAAGGAAAAGGAACTTCCTCTCAATGTATATAAGCATGGAAGAAGGACAATACTAGACATATATGGTAAGTGCAGCCCTCTAACCCCCATTCGGGGCTCACGAGGGTTGAATGATGAGATGCGAAAGTGAGCGGGATTCCTCAACATGTTACACATTCAACCCACCAATGCCATTCCTCTGGCCAGGCTCAGTTATAGGTTTGATATGTACCAGTTTTAGTACAAAATTTACTAACTCAAATTTAAGTCAGGCCAAATTCAAATGAAAATCCAACAGCATTTACCACCATTCGACTATTTAACATTTCACACAATGGCTACTGTGTGACTTTCTGCATGTAGATAAAAAGGAGTAGCCTCAATGTTCATTATTGAGCTGGAACATGCAATTTTAGTTATCCTTGGCAAGACATTGGTGGTCCATTTCACATGACTGGAATACTTTAGAAAGGACAATTATTAATTTATCGAAGAAACACTTTATGCTTTTCACCAATCCTGAGGTTGTTTTTATGCTGTTCACTGTAGTTCGTATGTATACCTAGGACAACTTCCCTTATGACGGCTTTAAGATATTTGTTCGTCAATGTACTGGTAGGACTCTCCAAACCTACATTTTAGATGAACAAACAAAGGCATGGTGGGAATCGCAGCCAATATTTCAGACAATAAACAAAAAGAGGTACACATTTTCCTGATGAATATAGAAGTCAAAAGTTTTATTTTATTCAACAGGCAAGATCTTGGTGACACACTGCTAGGCAGCACTAATTTCAAGATTGTCTTGTCAAAAAAATCTTCTTGTATCTTTCAACTCCCACCAGCTATCACTTTTAGGCACAAAAAACCCTCTTCCCTTATCTAAGTTATCTTCTACAATCCACATGTGGCAAGTAATAAAACAGCTAGCCTACTGCTCTACCAGTGTGTGAACTTCAGACGGTGAAACAGTGGTAGGCCTACAACAGTCCCAGTGTTAAAGGACTGCTTCTTCTGCATGAGTCAGACGGTATCTTATGTACTTGAATTCTCTTGAAACTGGCAGAAATATATATGACATCCCAGCAAATTAAACTTGTGCCGAACTCGACCATGCTTCATTTGGGTGAGACGTGATTTTCCTTTGGTATTGCCTGTTGGAAAAACAGTGTCCTTGGTCAGATTAGGAGAATTGTTCTCCAGTTACTAATACCATGTAGTCAGGGTGATGGGTGTAAGAATCGCTCGCAAGGTGATAAAAGCGTGAAACTTGGCACAAGTGTTCAGAAGGACCTAATCTACCATTTTAGGCGGGAGCCATCTTGAGATTAGCATTGTTCCCTCCGCCATCTTGGATTTCAAAATGGCCGCCATTCTGAACCTATTTTAATCAATATCTCAGGAACTATGACAGATAGAGAGATGATTTCAGTGGCTATGCCCTTTATATCACCTTTCCAATTCACAAAGGGGTACTTTGGAACTATTTTGATGACAGCCATATTGTTTTTCAAGATGGCCGCCATTAAAAACCTACACTGAACAAAAAAAGAAACGTCCCCTTCCTTTTTTGCTTATAATTTGTAAGATAATTTCTTTTGGCCAAAACTAGTTAAACAGTACTGATCCTATTATAAACAAGTATGAATGTGCCGAAAATTATTCAAGTGCGACCATTTCCTGTTCACTTTTGACCTTGTTTATCACATTTGGGGATGTTTTTAAAATGGCCCCATACCTACAATGTATCGCATCTCACCAAAAAGATTGGGGGGTCCTTGCGAAGAGTGTGACATAGAGCCCTAGAAAAACAAAAAAAATTGGCACTTCTGCTTTATTTTTGATAGCTGCAGATCACTTTCCAGATGTGCGACATTGTGTATATCATACAGCAAAGGAAATGACTTATGTTATTCAGCATTGAATTGAGATATTTTAATGAAAATTTTACATGACATGACCAGAGGCATCTTGGAAATGCCAATGCTTTTTACAAATCAAAATATCAAAAGAACACCCTTTTTAGAATTTTTTATGCAAAAATTAAAAAAAATTAAATTGAGATTCATTAGCACACCCTTCAGAAGCAAATTAAACATTTATTGATAGTGTGAAATATTCCTAATTGCCATACATCAGCATTGATTTGCAGCATATTTAGGTGAAATGGTTCAAGTGCATAAAGTTGTGAGGTCTTTAATGACAGAAAAAATAAAGTCATTCCAGAATTTTTTTTCCACCAGATGGCAGTTTAGTCTGTCAGAGGTCCTGATGCTAATGGTTGAACATGGGATCAACATTAATTCAACTCCAAGACTTTACTGCCGCCTACTGGAATGACAGTTTGAGTGATTTTAATTGTTGTCATCAAAAATCTTATGATTTTCGCGGCCTGGATCATGGTAGTCAAACATCTTATCTATCAATGCTGAAGTATGGAAATTCTAAATATTTAACCCTATCAATAGATGTTTAATTTGCTTCTGAAGGATGTGTTTAAGAATCTCAATTTAAATTTTTGAATTTTTGCATAAAAAAATACAAAAATTGGTGTTCTTTTTGATATTTTGATTTGAAAAAGCATAGGCATTTCCGTGATGCCTCTGATCATGTCATGTAAGATTTTCATTAAAATATCTCAATTCAAAGCTGAATAACATGAGACATTTCCGTCGCTGTAGGAAACACACAATGTCGCACATCTGGAAGGTGATCTGTAGCTATCAAAAATAAAGCAGAAGTGCCAATTTTTTTTGTTTTTCTAGGGCTCTATGTCACACTCTTCGAAAGGACACCCCAATCTTTTTGGTGAGATGCGATACATTGTGGGTATGGGGTCATTTTAAAAACATCCCCAAATGTGATAAACAATGTCAAAAATCGAACAGGAAATGGTCGCACTTGAATAATTTTCGGCACTTTGATACTTGTTTATAATAGGATCAGTACTGTTTAACTAGTTTTGACCAAAAAAAATTATCTTACAAATTATAAGCAAAAAAAGAAGGGGGACGTTTCTTTTTTTGTTCAGTGTATTTTCTACTGTATCTCGGAAACTAATTGAGTTAGAGACTTCGTTTCAGTGGCTATTTCCCCATTTTTAGGGTCAAGGAGTCAGATGCACTTATTTCAAAGGAGACTGAGTAGCATCCATATTGAATATTATGATTACAATTACCAAGATGACCCATTTCTCACTATATTTTGGAGTTAAAAAGCGAGAAAGACCATTTCACTGTACTATTTCATCATTTTCTGAGTGTCAGTCACTTACACCAGCAGTAAAAAGATTTACAACTCTTGTTATAGATACATTTTAAAAATCAAGGTATCAGATTTAAAAATTTACTCAAAGAAATGTTTATTTTACCTCATGCCAGTAGAGGTCACTTTCATAAGGTATTTTAATTTCTCCCCCTTATTTGCTCCATTGCACTACTATTTAAATATTTTTCATTATATTTTTGGAATTAAAAAGCATGAAAGATGATATCAGTGGATTCTTTCATTCACTGGGAGACTACAAATCATGAATAGCCCTACAAGGAATTAAAAAATAAAAGCAATACATCAATATACCCAGCAAGCATTATTAACATTCAAAAAACATATAAAAACATTGTTTTGGTTTTATTCATAAGACTAATTCAATATTAGCGCTTGGTGTGCACTCTGAGAAAAGCAAGCTCTGAAACATCTGTGGCAATGGGCCTGATTCTAAACCAATCAGCTCCAGAGGCCTGGAATTTGCATATTCACTTAAGCCATCATGCAAATGAGAAGGCTTGACTTTTAACTGAGCAATCTACCTGATTGGTTCCACATTCAAACTTACTGGCCATACCTGACCATATATAGGATGAGGAGGGAGAGGGGGTTGGGGGGGGGGGTTAATACCAGAGATGCTCACCAGAGTGTACTCCAAGGAGTTGTTATGCATGCATGCCTGCCTGTGACCCACTGTCTGTGACCCACTTTCAGTCCACTTGACAGTTGCTTGAATTGTGTTTAAATTTATCCAACTTCTGATGTCTTATTACATGTGGATTGTACTTATTTTCGTGGAATTACTAAATAAGATATGAATAAAGGTATGTTTTACAATTTACTCATGACATGTTTGAGCCTAAAGAAGATCCAGTAACCCCTAGATATTCTTAGTTTGTGCTGCTCAGATGAATGAACTCTTGACCATGCCATCATGGGGTCAGTCTTTTCAGGTCATGACACAATTTATTTGAAATTGGCAACGACAGTCTGAAAATATCCTCTTGCACTAAGTCTAGGTTATATAAATGAGAGATACTTGAACCTCACTCAGGCAGGAAAATAAAATATTCTCAAAGTATTGGACAGCATTAATTCACTCAGGAAGTTAGGTAAATTACAAACTTTTAAAATTCATGTGCAGCAGTTCTGCTACCTTGGGAGTGGGGGAGTGGAAAGAAGGTGGTCGGGGGGGGGGGGTCAAGGAAGGAGGAGGGGGGGCCAGGGAGGGGAGACCATGATTCTGTGGCAACCAATCAGTGAAGCTGGCCTCTTTGAAAAATTATATATTCAACTGACTTTACTTCATTATGATAATGTTGCTGCTTCTACAGATGTGCCTGAGGTTACTTTCCCTGAGTGTTGGTGTGTAGACACCAATTAGTTTTTATCTAAACACAAGCATCTTTTCATGCTATGAAATAAAAAATATGCTTTTGTTGCAGCCTTTAACTTTCTTTGCAAAAAACTTTCCATCATCTAGAATTGACTTGTACTTCTCTCGGATCTGTTCCAACTTCCCGGTTTGAACTTTGCTGGACAGACTTTCACTTATTGGCCTTATCATGCATGTCAACAACTGATACATTCTTGAGTCATTCTGTAATAGCTGACCTGTTATTGGGCTTACTTATTCTGTGCTAACTGCTAAGTGTGCTGAGACCCTTGACTTGAAGCTCACTTGATTGGAAAATGTCATCTGAAAAAGCCTCGTAGCACAAGCAAGACTCTGTTCATATGTGTCAGTATTTACATCTAAAACATGTTACACATTATTTATAAAAATTTATTACACTACAAATATGTAAAGAAAAGCAGGTAATGTCTAAAACCGTTAACACTCTCTCATAATTATTCATAAAGATGACATTCAATCATAAATTCAGGATGAGCTACTGTAGCTGATTTGATCATGGATAAAAAAACTCAAGACATTGCTTCTTTGAATGGTAATTTACAAAAAAATCTATTAACATTCCCAAATAGTGCCTAGCTGTGGAAGTATATACTTATACACCAAAAAAAGTACTTGGTTTCAATATGACATTGATCAAGCAGTCGTCAAGTCCAGCCCACGAACCCACGTCCTCTATACTCCTCCCCTGCAACTTATTACATTCTTACAATGTTGTATCAGTGTAGTTTTTAACACAATTTATGCCCTATATGCCGATTTATTACAATGTCAAAGCTGCTATGCTTGTAACCAATATCTATATTTATAAACGATGGTGACTCCTAATTTTTGGAGTCGTAAGAGCTTATTTACAAAATAAGAAGGCCAATAATTGGTGGCAATGGGCCACATACGTGAAGATTGGAATAGACCAGGAAAAGGTGGAGTCAATTTTAGAGGATAGACAGCATTAGCAAAAATAATGACTTCAACAACCTCAATTTGAGGAATTGGCTCTGAAGGATTGTGAATCACCTCTGGTTTCTAGCTTCAATAATCATTGAAAACTCATGTCTGTATTTTATCACAAACAATAAATGCAATGATTGGTACATTGCCTTGGTTAACTTTTTCTCATACTATACACCTTCACAGGCTGGCTGACCATGTCTTTTAACATCTAAAATATTGTAACGGCAAAAGAAATATTTAATGGTCTCCCATTCGTCAGATTTAGTTCCCGGTCTAAGTTCTTGGTACTTGGTTGTCATAAAATTACATTTGAAATAACTTCTTTCTGACAATCAAGTCAAAGTTCTTTGACCCTCAGTATCTTAGATATTACTTCTAAGTTACACTGTAACAATCAGCTCGACAATTCAAACACCTTTTTTGAAAACATATCAGAGGATAAGTGTGCCTCATGGGTTTTCAACTGATTCATACCGATATTGTGGTCCAATTGAATAATCGTCAAAGTTGTTTCATTGTCTCCTTTGTTTCTTAAATTCTTTTTAATAGTCATCCTCATAGAAATTTTACCAATTCATTTCTACTGGACAACAACTTATATTTGCAGTCAAATATCTGGCACTTGTTAAATATTTCAGGAAAAAGGTTATCTCTTGCTTCATATTCGGTAATTCTTGGTATTTCACACTGTGTAACTGAATCTTCTCCTTGAGATCCTGTAAATTATCATTCGCTGGATCTGAATCTTGTAAGTAGCATGCGAGACTAAATGCTTTTCCACAATCAAGGAGCCAGTCAGGATAAGAAATGCAAATGCAGTATGAAAGATATCTCCACTGATACAAGCTTTGACCGGGTCAGACTTCTTTCATATTGTTGAAAAAAATTGTTTAAGGCTGCAGCAGTGGCATTTCTTAGAATAAAATTTCTATTTCTGAAACCTTGACATTAAAGGTTTTTTATATCAAGAGCTGAAATTTGTTTTACTGCTATTGTAAGTGACTGACAGTCCCTGTAAATGATTGAATAGTACAATGAAATGGTGTTTCCCGCTTTTTAACACCAAAGATAGAGTGACAATGATTCATCCTGGTAATTACAATCAATAAATTCAATATGGATGCCTCTCAATCTCTTTTAAAATGAGTGCTACTGATTCCTTAACCCCAAAAATGGGAAATAGACACAGAAACGAAGTCTCTAACTCAATTAGTTTCCAAGATACAGTAGAAAATAGGTTTTTAATGGCGGCCATCTTGAAAAACAATATGGCTGTCATCAAAATAGTTCCAAAGTACCCCATGTGAATTGGGAAGGTGATATAAAGGGCATAGCCACTGAAATCAACTCTCTATCTGTCATAGTTCCTGAGATATTGATTAAAATAGGTTCAGAATGGCGGCCATTTTAAAATCCAAGATGGCGGAGGGAACAACGCTAATCTCAAGATGGCTCCCGGCCTAAAATGGTAGAGTAGGTCCTTCTGAACACTTGTGCCAAGTTTCATGCTTTTATCACCTTGCGAGCGATTGTTCTACTATTTAACACCCACCGCCTTGACTAATAGTCTTTCTGAAGAATGATCCATCACAATTCTGTATTGTTTTGACATACCATATTAACAATTTAATGAGTTCCCTGTGATCGAACGTTTTAGAGTGCAGGATAGTGCATGCACGGGTTTCAAGAGCTTAGGTTCGAACCCCAACCATTGAACTCAATTTATTCCAAGCCCATGAGATATTAGATGGAGTGTTCTATTCTGGGGCTACTCAATGACCCTGGACACCACTGGTTTTATAGCATGACTCCTAGTCGTCTCATCGCTCATCATGCATACTGCGATCACCAAAAGTGAAGGTGCTACGGCAGGGAACCTTGAGCAATGTTCTCTGTTCCCTGCCCATGGGTACTGCACTATGGCTGCCCTGAGCAGTGCCATTGTTAGAAGGCTCTCAACAAAGTCCATGTGCCACATGTCGGATCATAATAAGAAATCCTGACTGACAACAGTCTACTGTAGAGGCAGGCGAACTAGCAAGGCTGCAGACTGAAGATATTCACTTCGAATTGGGTATGGAATTGGCATCTGGGGCACTAGTGCAGTTGCTTTTCAGGTCCGCGCTCAGCAGAACTCCGCAGAACTGTGCTGGGCTGCCTGAAAAATTCATGTATGCATACACAGACATGAAATACAACACCTCTACTGGAATTTTTTAGCCCACTCCCTCCTGTCAAAATGGAACAGGTGGTTGTAGCATGCCAGACACCAAGTCAAATCAATTTCAAGACTTGTGAGATGTGACTGAAGTTAATCAAACAAGACAGTCTGTGCAAAGTCACATATGAAACAAATATCTTGGTAGTGTGATAGTATCCCTCAGACATATACCCAAGAAGCATCTACATGTATTACTGAGCGCAAATAAAGGTTGTATTACCGTTGTAACTGAAAAAAAGTCTTTTTTCAAATCAATCGCCATTGTATCTTTAAAAAATTCAGGATTTCAAAGTATGGGGATGGCAAACAGAAGTGGATAAGTACATCATAGAGTTCATACGGGCCAACACACAAAGACAGCAACAGGTTTCTTTTAGTATACTATACAACTTATTGGCTAGCATCATGTAGTGCTGTGATATTTGAAAGATTTAGATTCGGGAACTGTGTGCGCAAAAGAAAAGGAGTGCATAGATGCAGCTGCATTAACAATATCCTTGTATGAAACATTCATTTGGCTACTTTGGTATCTATGTACAATATATATATAAATAATTGATAATTTGGTTCTTGTTAGAGTGAACTGTCATCAGGAAATTGAAAATATGTTGATAGTTTCGATAAACTAGGTTCTGTAACCCAATATACAGGCAATTTTGGCTCTATAGACCAAAATATGTGTTTGACATTAAAAATAATGGCAGAATCAGAATCCCTGGCATCAAAAACATATATTTAGAGCTATTATTTGCAATCCTATGACCTTTTGTTACTGAGTTATACTCAAAATTAGATATCGAGCGGTGGCCATTTTGAATTTGTTGCTATGGCAACCAAGACGAGCGCCCGCTCCGGCGCCCTCAAAAATTTGAATCTATATACCCTCAGCAACATTTGTGCCAAATTTCATGCTTGTAGACAAACCTGCACAATACACCCTTATTTCCCCATAAGCTCCTGGACTACTAGACTTAGCATCATTTCTGTTACTTTTCAATTTTCATTCATCCCAAATACAGGCAAAAACTGAAGTCATGCATAGAGTGCCAAAATATAGTAAATATGGGACACTTGACTATTTCTTTAATAAATGATTGAAACATGCTGGTTCATACATACAGGGTACATCACACAGAAATTGTATCGTAACAGAAATGATAAATTTTAAGTTTTTGGAACTTTCCAGCTGTCGTCAGACGCTTATGGGTCAACAAACTGAATTTCAACCTGCAAAATATTCAGCTAAAATTTTAATACCAAAATTCTGCATTTCAAGAAAACCGATAGGCAATGTTTGATAATCCCCCAAAATCAGTCTTATAATTTCCCTATTTTCCATGGAATGACCCAATGGCATGAAATTTGATATGCCAAAAGAGTGGACTGTAGCACTGTGAAAATGGCAGTTCATGACTCATGACGGCTGATGAGTGATGAATCACCCACAGTGCTGGAGTGGATGAAGTGTCATCTGATCTACATTCAACATGGGAAACATCTAGGCTGTTCGATTAGTCACGATCAAGAGAAGGCCATTTGATTTGTCATAACTGAATTTAGGGTAAAAATCAGATGCATAATCATTTCGTTTACCTGTCATCAACAAGCGGGATTAGTCTCCTTAAATCAAATTAACATTGAAAGTATTGGGTATGATCATGACAAGTCACCAGCATGATGATACACAAAGTGCCATTTTCACAGTGCAGCAGTCGACTGTTTTTGCATATCAAATACAATATCGTACGCTGAAAGATTTATATATTTATGTCGTTTTTTCACTATCTTCTTTGTGTGGTAACTATTTGCACAAAACACAGTTTAATTGTTACAAAAAATTGTATTTGAGATCTTGATTAATATTGTTTTCAATTTACATGTAGAACATAAAGTGGTTGGCGAGGAGACCAAAATTGAGTTTTATTGTCCAAAGCAGTAATATTACCTGCTGAGGCCAATGATACTGCAAATCGGAAGATTCAACATCCGCTATTTGTTTGATTCTACACCCAATGTTTATGTTTCAACAAAATTTTGGAAACATTAGTTGTGAGGAAGAAGATTAAAGGCGGAAAAAATAGGGGGGAAAAAACCCAGTAACAACATAACAAATGTTTTTCTGAGACCAAATGTGATTTTTTTTCTTCACATATTCGGAAAAGTGATGTCATAAGTTATTTGATGTCACTTTTCCCTTTAGAATACATGTCCTGGCAAAAAAATCACGTTCAGTCTCTGTATCTACAATTATGAAATCGTCTGTAATCTTTTGAAGATAACCATTATAAAAGCTTGGTATCACATGTCGTTTGTATTGGTAGCAGTACTTGACTTGAAATTTAGAGACACCAAAAAGCAGATTTTCTTTTCGTTTAAAATTGTGACAAAAACCACAGTGATGTTCTTTGGAAGTGCGATAATTTCCACACAACACACTAAGAAGATAATGAAAAAATTTCCACAAAAGAAAGAAAGAAATATGTTTATTGGTGGTGTGATATTGATTTGTTAAAAGCTAAAACTTTCACCAATCAATATATACAATGTACACAGTTCCTGAGGAGTTACAGTCAATCATTACAATATGTCGCCAGATAATTGGCTAAGTATAAAAGAACTTTGACTTCAGCATTGATGAATGCTTTTGAAAGTCCAATTGGTAGGTGCACCTCATTTATAGAGAGTGTCATGTTTTCATACAGCTCTGCCACCATCGATATATGGAGGAGTAATTTTTATACCTGTAGTTTTTATGTAGGCCTCTCACACATATTACATGGTTTTTACCTTCAGCGAACGAAGTTCGAAGAAGGTATTGTAATCACTTGGGTAAAAATGCTGTCCGTCCGCCGGGCGGGCGGGTGGGCGGTCGGGCGGCGGGCGGATAGATCGTTTCCTGCCCAGCACTCGGCCTCTATTGAATGTACGTGTTTGAAATATGGTACACATCTAGCCTGTATGGTCTAGTTGTGCCTTTTGATGGTCTGACGAATAGATCTTAAATACTTTTTGAAATAATTAACAAAATATAAAAATCATTTTTTTTCGTTTCCGGGCCAAGGCTCGATCATTATTGCATTTGCATGGATGAAATTTGGTACACATGTGGCCTGTATGGTCTAGTTGTGTCTTTTGATGGTCTCATTACAGATGATTTCATATTTGTAGACTTTTCTCAAATAACAAAATATTTAGCAAAATTTCTGGTCTGACATCAGAAAATCCTGCCAGGCGATGAGGCAAGTTGCCCATTGCGTGTCACTTTTTTTCAGCTTACTTGAAGCAAGTGATGTTTGCTGGAAAAATGATGTCATAATTTTGACCAATAGTATACAGCAAAGGCCAACTTGGAATTGTGGCAGTTGTTCGCACATGTCAAACCGCAATCCACATGAACTCTTTCACTTCTTCATGAACAGTTGTATTTCACAATCCTGTGTTGATTGTTTCAATTGATATTAAATCAGTTTCAAGTTGACTCTGAATTATTCACGGAATGGCTTCACATCTATTTACACTAAATTATCATGCCTTGACCAAAGGCATTGACTATGACATCAGTAAGGGACAATTCAGAATTTATTACTGGGTTGCGGGGGAGATGGGAGTTTTACCTGAGGGGGTGCTACATGCTTCAAGTGGGACAGTACTAATTTTTACCTTTTGTCCAGAATCTATGTGCCTTACAGGCTGAAGAGAATTTATGACTTAAGGGGAATTGGAGTTTTGCCCGACGAAGCACCAATTTTTCACACATGTTTCAAGGGGAGTATGTATTACTCACACCATGCCTAAGGGGGAATGAAATTTTAATAAAAGAAAAGGGGGCATACTAAAGATCCACTTGGAATGTATGAGAGGTACAAATAAGCATGAAACCAAATGGGGTATAAATTTGTGATAGAAACTTCCAACAAAATTCCCCAGAATCATAAATTCTGAGTGGTGCCTCAGGACAGGATGGTATCCCAGTGATGTGGTCAACATTCATAAGAAAATCCCAGTGGGAATCAGATCAAGGACCCCGCGATTGGTAGCCCATTGTCCTGCCTCCTAAGCTGAGCCCCTCTTCTGAGAAAATGTTGCATTCACAAATTATACATGTTTATTTCTGTATAAACAATCATTGCATGGATCACCTGATCCTAATTGTCTGAATGCACAACATTTGGCTTGCAGAATGTATGTACTGAAAGTGTGTGAAACACAAACTGAAACTCTCACTTGAAACTGCTAAAGGCAGTCCCTCTTAGGAGATCAATGGCTTAAAATGCCATGGTCACCCATGTAAAACGCTATGTCACTTTTCAGGAGAGAGTGGTGTCATACCTTCTCTCGACAAATGAAAATTGCAAGAAAAATGATGTATTTTCTACCTCAAATGTCTACAAATATGAAATCATCTGTAACAGATATTCTATACTTTTTGAAAAAATGAGAAAAAATATAAAAACATATGTTTTTTTTTGTTTTTTGTGCTAAGACTCGCTCACTATTGCATGTAAACGGATAAAGTTTTGCAACACATATGGTCAATATGATCTAGTTGTGCCTTTTGAAAGGTCTGATGGAAAATATTATATACTTTTTGAAATATTGAAAAAAAAAATGTATTTTTTGTTTCTGGCCCAACATACGGTCAATATTCCATATACATGGATGAAGTTTGGTACCCATATGGCTTATATGGTCTTGTTGTGCCTTTTCATGGTCTGACAGATGGCTATTCTATAGTTTTTGTGATGTTGAGAAAAAATATTTAAAATAATTTAAATAATTTTTTTTTATATCGGAGCAAAAACTTGCCCACTATTGCGTATACAGCAATGCAATTTTCTAAACAAATCACCTATGCAATGTAGCAGTGCTTTTTGATGCGTATAACACTTTATGAATCATTGGAAAAACTTCAGAAAATTATAACAGCATTTTATTTTTTGGTTTTCAACTGACTCCTCATAACCTATACTTTGTACTTGCATGAAACTATACCATAATATGCGTAAAATAGTCTAATAAGGCCTTTCCCTGATTTTACAAATCCTGGCAAACAGATGGGAAGATGGCAGGGGAGCGGGCAAATAGAGATAATTGAAGGCCACTATTCAACCGCTATTGCATACCTATAAGCAATTTGTAAGCGCACCAATTTTATGATATTATTGTAATCTTCTAAAGGCGTTATTCGCTGAAGGTTTGCTGCTGCGCAGCCTATGTTTTTATTGACCCTGATATTCTCCCTGCCAGCCCATATTTTCCCTCCGGCCGCTATCAATGACTTTAGAGGGACAATAAGTTGTCGTTTGTTCCTAGTGACAAAGTAGGTGGAGGGTTCGTCCAGTGGTAGCATGCTGGGCGGCCAATCACTGGGTCCAGGGTTTGAATCCATCTTTTGCCTGGTCACCTGGACCTATGTTGGATGGCTGTTTCAATCTTCCTTTACCTCATTGCCATGTCCTCCTCCTGCCCTAATTAGCCTACCAAGTACATAAATACAGGACGTGAAGCCTCAATAATCCATCCTTCCATACCTTGTCACATTAACTGTAACTGGTCACATGACACAAATGTTCTCCGAACAGGGTTTCCACAAAATTTTACGACGGGAATTCCATGACTTTCCATGACCAAATTTCGGATTTTCCATGACCTATGTTTTACTCGTTGAGGTCGAGATTCACCCCGAAACTAATTCATGCAATGACCATCGTTCACTGTCCAGCCATTCGATCAACCATCTGACTACCATAAGCTCCCAAATGTGTTAAATTTTAGCGCTAATCTTAGTCAAAATGTGAATTTTTCATGACTTTTCAAAATATTTTGAATTTCCATGACTTTTCCATGACTTTCCATAACCATTATTTTTTCCATGACTTTCCGACTTCCCATGACTGTGGGAACCCTGTCCAAAGAACACTTTAACACATTATTTCCAAAATAAAATAGTTATCGGTGTAGGTACGATTATTATATGTATAGTAATGGTATGATCCGATGTTGTTTGTTTTCCTTTTTCATAAATTTATGTAAAGGATTTATGTTAATAAATGTATAACAATTAAGTCATGAACACCCTGAAAATGATTAACATTTCATAACGGTTATTGGTCGACCACGATTGGTCATGATAACCAAAATTAATATTGGTTACCACTAAACCATTATCTTGGTTTTAACAACCAACCCCCATTCAACCGATGTAAGATTCGTTGAATGTTATTCTTAGTGCAGCCATACCTACAGTGGTCCCTGTGTTATAAGACTGCCCTTTCTGTGGTCATGAAGCGGTCTCTCGTAGGGGTGCGGTCTCTCTTAGGGGTGCAAAATGCACAAAAAATACCACTTAGTGACAGAGGAAGGCAGTAACATAGGATAAGTTGGTTTTACAACAGGGGTCTTACAACACAGGTACCACAGTATTTTATAAATGATGCGAAAGAAGTGGTTTTTTTTATTTTTAAAGAAGTTGTTAATTGAGTCAGTTTCGATTTTAACTGAGATGACTGAAGACATATTTCACAACCGATGAATAATTAAATGCAGTTGATGGAGTTCGCTCCTCGTTCAATTGTCAGAAAGATCAGTTTCAAGTCATCTGTCACCATGGTTCCTATGCTCTTGGTGGTGTTCTGTTTCCCAGTTATTTCGTGCCAAGGTAAGTTGGCAATTTTATGAATACTGCATCTCATTTGGTTGTTCCAAACTTTGAAGTTTGACGCTTCTCCAGTTACGTCTCTGTCCTTAGGATATGGCATGGTTCATCATGAAACTTAACTTTTTTTGATATTATTAGCGAAGAGTAGCCTTTCACTGCCGGTTCAATAGTTTGTCTATTGGAGCCTGCAATGTGGCTTGAAAGTTGATGACTCGTGTAAAACTAGTGTCAAGGACTTTCAATTTCTAAATGCCATTCATTGCTACATTGTAAGTGCCAGAAAAAGGCTAACACTGATTCTTGAAATTTCTATGGTTTCACTGCCTCCGGTAGTCACAATTCATGGCAGAAGACAATCACAAAATATAAACTACTTCAGGCGACACATACACTTTGGGCCAATTTCACCAACAAAGGTAAGCCAGGTCTAAGCCGCAGACCTGGACCTAGAAGTTCCAAATTAAAACTGTAGGGTCAATTTCAGTGATAAAATGACAGCACCTCCTAGTAAGCAAAATACTTAATACCAGTTTTATCTTTAAGTCTGGTCTTAGCTGTTTTGGTGAATTTGGCCCTTTGAGTTCACAAGACCCGAAAAAATTATTAATTCATTTAAAAAGTATCACCTGATTTTTTATATATGTATCGTCACAATGGATGTTGTCAATAAATTTAATGATTTAACTTTTGTGTAAGAATTGTGATACCAAAACTGACCTTTGAGCACTAATTAGACAAACTGTTTCAGTAATAGCGCCCTCCTGTGAGGTGCACCGTATGCTTGGCAGGTTGACCAGTGGCTACTTTACCATAGATCCGGATGGCTCTGATGCGCTGGATCCTTTTCCTGTTTGGTGTGATTTTTCTTCTGTCCCAGCCATCACTACAATACATCACAACAGGTAAAATACACTTGATGACAGTCCCTCATATTTGTGAAGAAGAGTCCCTAAATAAAGATGAGATAACCCCAGCCTGTAAATTAACAATTTGAAATGCAATTGATAAAGGTTTCTTTACTTTCGGTTGATTGTATTAAAAAGGTAAAAAAAAAGACAACTCTCAAATATGGGGGAGGCTACCTCTGATTGACAACTTTTTATCCAGCATTTTTTTTCCAAACTGCGTATTCAGGTCAACTAATAATGTTCCAAAATTTGTGCTCAAGAACTGAAGTAACATTTGATTTTTAAATGTTGACTGATAGATATATAACATTTTAATTAAAGTCTCAAAACAATATGTGATATCTTTCCTGTAGACAAACGCGAACACTTACCCCGAAGGCGGCAAGTAACAGTCACCAAGCAACCCTGGATGTTGTATACAAGAATGCCAGTATTCCACAGGTCCGCTATTTGGTTGAGACCTCCTCATACTGCTCATACACTTTTAAGTATGAATGTGACCATGTCAAAATGACCCTTAATCTGAATTTTACCACATACAACAATACCTTGGCATACGACTGGTGGAAGAACATGGCAGTGGGCTTATGTAAAGGTGAGCAATTATATCCAGATAGTTGTATATATGCACAGAGAGCCAAAGATATCCAATATTTTAAGAGCTTGATGATACCCTTAAAAGCCTCTTAATTTTCTTTGATAATTTCGTTTTCAATTCTTTACAATAATGCTACTTGTTTTAGGCCTACATCAGTCTTCTTAATTTTCATGGTCCTTTAACACGGGCTGTCCATTAAAAAAATAATTCTGTTGTAAGTGACAAAAACAGGTCAAATGAAAATAACTCCCTGAATATTTTAACCTTTCTCATTAGGCATTTATTTCATTACAGAAGCTTCTCCTGTTAAACCATGTACTTGTGATGAAAATGACAGTACATGGAGACAAGAGGAAGGAATTATCAATGCCAAAGAGGCAATCCCTATCATAAACTTCAAGATCAGTGACAATGACAGATCCAATGAAAATAGCTACCTGACACTTGGGCCTTTGATATGCACAGGTTGGAATTTAATTATGATTTTCTTTGAATGCAATGAAGTTTCTACAATTACTCCTCATTGTGGGAGGCACTCATCTTTATCTTTCTACAATTATTTTCTTTCTTTTAGCTGGTGATCCAACGATGAGATTCAGGATAACATCTTCCACTCGTTACACTGGACCTGGTGAAATCAAAGTAATGGAGAACCCGGTCTGCAATGCGAATATGTGTGTCATGGCATGTTTGGCAAACTATGCAGAATGCAGGGTGGCTGCCCTTAGTAAGAGGACATGCCAATGCCACCTTTATGACAAGACGTTCTATGCCAACTCCAATGCCAAAGTCACTGACATCGAATGGGATCTATTCACAATATATTATTACAATGGCTGACTAGTGATGGGATCTATTAACGATATATAATATATTGTTACAATGGCTGATTACTGATCGACAGGCCGATGTACTCCATAAAAGGCAATCAATGGAAATTCAGGGGTGGGAAGTAGGGTGGTAAGAAGATAATAAATTTCTTAATTTCAAATCGCTTACCCCTTCCCCTTGTTTGAAATAGTAAAATAAACATGCTGTTGAAATTATAGAAAATCTGGCTTGATGATGTTTTTTTGGGGAGCTTTCCAACCAAGTGAATTAGAATGCTGTTTGACACACATTGACAAAGTTATATAGGGAAGATTGGCAAAAATGGTTGAAAACTAAAAAAAGTCTTGAAACATTGAGATTGAAGTAGGTGGGAATTGTCGTATCACAAATTTTGACAACAAATTTGGATTCCCCAGGTCCTAACATACATTTCAGGTACTCTTTTTAATTTGCATAAAAATTAAAATTTACACATCCCAGTTATTTTTTGATCTTCCGTGTAATTTTAAGTTTCAAAATGCATCATAAGTAAATAATACCCAGTGTAAAAGGTTCATACTCCACCTAAAAATTTTCAAAAATTTACTTGAACATTATTAAAATGCACTGTACATATTCCCATGATCAATTCCTTTTAGTGAATGTGTGACATCGATTTTTTAAAAGCTAAAACTTTCACAATCAATGTACACACTTCCTGAGGAGTCAAGCTAAGTCAATGCTATATATATATATATATGTCAACAGACTATTGGAGAAACGAGAAAATTCAATGAGCAACACTCAAGTAATCTTTGACTCAAAATTATCATGGGTCCGACATGTTGAGAAAATGAAATGTAAGATATCTAAAAATATTGGTGTATAAATTTCACAGTGACATGCTGCCTGGTCACTTTCCTTCCTTTTTTACTAATAACCTTGATTATCATGGAGACCGGGGTAAGTTGTACCTTTTTTTTCGTCAGGCTGATTTTCCAAAAAAAACTAAAATCAGACATCAAAATACAATACGTTGGCCAGAAACGACTAAAGTTTCAGGGCAGTCTGACCATTAGGAAGGTCATGGTAGGCATTTGAAAAAAGTAGGTCAAGTGGCACAACAAGTTGTTGCGCATGACGGGGTAAGTTGATCTGCTTAATTTATTCCAAAAAAACGTTGTATTTCACCCATTTCTTAATATAGATCATTTGTATCATGTTTTTGACTTATGGCTGACATGTTACATTAAACTTATCAAACATTTATGAGCCATTTTATGCAAAAATTAAAAATGCGGAAAAAACTACAATTATTTTTGTTTAGAGGGTGGTATAACACTTTTAACACTTATTCCTTTAAGGGTAAGTTATTTCACAACATGTTTAGGCCTTGTGTAAAATGAAGACAAAAAAAGATGAATAAAAGATTCACTCCTATATCATACCATTGGCACAACTCACCCCAATCAAAACGGCACAACTTACCCCAAATTGATTTTCTGGAAGAAACTGGTTGTCAAAAATAAACAAATAATGCGAGATGAAATCTAGCAACAAAAATGTCTAGATATACCTCGTAACTCCATCCTACCAGAGGGACATCATCTTATTACAAATACAGAATGACAGAGAAACAAGAATGTCAGTCCTGAGCACTTCAAGTTTTCAGCAACAAAATTGAATATATGAGTGTAGCTTTTCATACCATTATGTTTGGTAGTTTTTTTCTTGGTGCCTAATGTTGTTGACCAAGTGGGTATATATGGGTGGCATTGCCTTCATTGCCCAGTTCTTCATTTCACCCCAACATTGGGCGGCAGAACTTACCCCACGGCACAACTTGCCCCGGTCTCCCCTACCATACCAGACAGAGACACCAGTTCCGTAGTGGCTTATGTCAGTCAGCCTGTTTCAGAAAACCATATGCTTTCAAGGAGTGTCTATTTGGAATAATGTGCTACGAAATGAGATAACATGCAGATGCTCACTTTTTTCTTTTTAGAAACTTCTTAAATGTCATCTGTTAACTTTAGAATTGTTTTCACACTAAACAATTAATAGTATGCTCAGTATCAGATCAGTAGTACTGTAAACCAGACTGAAGATTATTTTACTGATGTACATTATAAATGCATTGTATATTCATACTGTGTCATATTTAATAATTTGATTGAATTTAATAGGACTGACTCTCTTTGTTGCCAATATATATACATTGTATATGCCATAGTATAACATTATATTTGTAAATAGGGGAGACCGGGGTAAGTTGTGCCATTTTTTTCGTCAGGTTGATTTTCCAAAAAACCAAAGCTTAATCATGCAATCTGAAAATCAGACATCAAAATATAATACGTTGGCCAGAATCAACCAAAGTTTCAGGGCAGTCCGACCATTGGGAAGGTCATGGCAGGCATTTGAAAAAAGTAGGTCAAGTGGCACAACTTTCCCCGGTGCCGGGGTAAGTTGTGCCGCATGACGGGGTAAGTTGTGCCGCCTAATTTATTCCAAAAAGATTTTGCATTTCACCCGTTTCTTCAAATAGATCATTTGTATCATGTTTTTAACGTATGACTGACATGTTACATGAAACTAATCAAACATTTATGAGCCATTTTATACACAAATTTAAAATGCTGAAAAAAAAACAGAATTATTCATTGTTTAGAGGGTGATATAACTCTTTTAACATGTGTTCCTTTCAGTGTAAGTTATTTCAGAACATTTTTAGGCCTTGCGTAAAATTAAGACAAAAAAAGATGAATAAAATTTTAATTCCTATGTCATACCATTGGCACAACCCTTCCCCTTGTTTGAAATAGTAAAATAAACATGCTGTTGAAATTATAGAAAATCTGGCTTGATGATGTTTTTTTTTGGGAGCTTTCCAACCAAGTGAATTAGAATGCTGTTTGACACACATTGACAAAGTTACATAGGGAAGATTGGCAAAAATGGTTGAAAACTAAAAAAAGTCTTGAAACATTGAGATTGAAGTAGGTGGGAATTGTCGTATTACCAATTTTGACAACAAATTTGGATTCCCCAGGTCCTAACGTACATTTCAGGTACTCTTTTTGAATTTGCATAAAAATTAAAATTTACACACCCCAGTAATGTTTTGATCTTCCGTGCAATTTGAAGTTTTAAATCCATCATAAGTAAATAATACCAAGTGTAAAAGGTTCATACTCCACCTAAAAATTTTCACAAATTTACTTGAACATTAATAAAATGCACTGTACGTATTCCCATGATCAATTCCTTTTAGTGAATGTGTGACATCGATTTTTTAAAAGCTAAAACTTTCACAATCAATGTACACACTTCCTGAGGAGTCAAGCTAAGTCAATGCTATATATATATATATATGTCAACAGACTATTGGAGAAACGAGAAAATTCAATGAGCAACACTCAAGTAATCTTTGACTCAAAATTATCATGGGTCCGACATGTTGAGAAAATGAAATGTAAGATATCTAAAAATATTGGTGTATAAATTTCACAGTGACATGCTGCCTGGTCACTTTCCTTCCTTTTTTACTAATAACCTTGATTATCATGGAGACCGGGGTAAGTTGTACCTTTTTTTTCGTCAGGCTGATTTTCCAAAAAAAACTAAAATCAGACATCAAAATACAATACGTTGACCAGAAACGACTAAAGTTTCAGGGCAGTCTGACCATTAGGAAGGTCATGGTAGGCATTTGAAAAAGTAGGTCAAGTGGCACAACAAGTTGTTGCGCATGACGGGGTAAGTTGATCTGCTTAATTTATTCCAAAAAAACGTTGTATTTCACCCATTTCTTAATATAGATCATTTGTATCATGTTTTTGACTTATGGCTGACATGTTACATTAAACTTATCAAACATTTATGAGCCATTTTATGCAAAAATTAAAAATGCGGAAAAAACTACAATTATTTTTGTTTAGAGGGTGGTATAACACTTTTAACACTTATTCCTTTAAGGGTAAGTTATTTCACAACATGTTTAGGCCTTGTGTAAAATGAAGACAAAAAAAGATGAATAAAAGATTCACTCCTATATCATACCATTGGCACAACTCACCCCAATCAAAACGGCACAACTTACCCCAAATTGATTTTCTGGAAGAAACTGGTTGTCAAAAATAAACAAATAATGCGAGATGAAATCTAGCAACAAAAATGTCTAGATATACCTCGTAACTCCATCCTACCAGAGGGACATCATCTTATTACAAATACAGAATGACAGAGAAACAAGAATGTCAGTCCTGAGCACTTCAAGTTTTCAGCAACAAAATTGAATATATGAGTGTAGCTTTTCATACCATTATGTTTGGTAGTTTTTTTCTTGGTGCCTAATGTTGTTGACCAAGTGGGTATATATGGGTGGCATTGCCTTCATTGCCCAGTTCTTCATTTCACCCCAACATTGGGCGGCAGAACTTACCCCACGGCACAACTTGCCCCGGTCTCCCCTACCATACCAGACAGAGACACCAGTTCCGTAGTGGCTTATGTCAGTCAGCCTGTTTCAGAAAACCATATGCTTTCAAGGAGTGTCTATTTGGAATAATGTGCTACGAAATGAGATAACATGCAGATGCTCACTTTTTTCTTTTTAGAAACTTCTTAAATGTCATCTGTTAACTTTAGAATTGTTTTCACACTAAACAATTAATAGTATGCTCAGTATCAGATCAGTAGTACTGTAAACCAGACTGAAGATTATTTTACTGATGTACATTATAAATGCATTGTATATTCATACTGTGTCATATTTAATAATTTGATTGAATTTAATAGGACTGACTCTCTTTGTTGCCAATATATATACATTGTATATGCCATAGTATAACATTATATTTGTAAATAGGGGAGACCGGGGTAAGTTGTGCCATTTTTTTCGTCAGGTTGATTTTCCAAAAAACCAAAGCTTAATCATGCAATCTGAAAATCAGACATCAAAATATAATACGTTGGCCAGAATCAACCAAAGTTTCAGGGCAGTCCGACCATTGGGAAGGTCATGGCAGGCATTTGAAAAAAGTAGGTCAAGTGGCACAACTTTCCCCGGTGCCGGGGTAAGTTGTGCCGCATGACGGGGTAAGTTGTGCCGCCTAATTTATTCCAAAAAGATTTTGCATTTCACCTGTTTCTTCAAATAGATCATTTGTATCATGTTTTTAACGTATGACTGACATGTTACATGAAACTAATCAAACATTTATGAGCCATTTTATACACAAATTTAAAATGCTGAAAAAAAACAGAATTATTTATTGTTTAGAGGGTGCTATAACTGTTTTAACACGTGTTCCTTTCAGTGTAAAGTTGTTTCACAAAATTTTTAGGCCTTGCGTAAAATTAAGACAAAAAAAGATGAATAAAATTTTAATTCCTATGTCATACCATTGGCACAACTCACCCCAATCAAAATGGCACAACTTACCCCAAATTGATTTTCTGGATGAAACTGGCTGTCAAAAATAAACAAACAATGCAAAATGAAATCTAACAACAGAAATGTCTAGATACTAGAAATTGCCCACTATCTATATACATATATAAAATTCACCTCCCCATATTCCTTTGTCACGGGTGTTCTCAGCTATGGCTTAACTGACAGTCACAATATTTTGCCACTGTGTCCTATTATGTCCAGACTGTGTTTGTATTGCTTCAAATGTATCAGAACTTTCAAATATTTACTTATATCAACGAAAAAACGATATCCATGCAGTGGGAGCAGCAGCAACAGCAGCAGTCATTCCCAGCAAGTGCTTTCACTTTGATGGGAGGAAGGATGGAACCACAGATAGATAGATAAATGGATAGATAAATAGACAGATACATGCATACATAGACAGACAGATAGTGAGATAGATAGATAGATAGATAGATAGATAGATCATATATAGACAGACAGGTGCATCGATATAGAAAGATCTCTATGGGCAGATCAACAGATCCATAGATAAATAGACAGACAAGCAGATTGGCACAGGGGCGGACTGGCGGCATCTCGGGCCCCCTGGCGAAACAAATCGAAGGGCCCCAAAATACCCATTTTCTGTATTACTCCATTTGCATGAGTGTAGAAGTGCCCTTTCCTATATACATGCAGGGCCCTCTCGCATTGGGCCATAACATCAAAGCTTATCTATGATGCGGTCACAAATTTGGTCACAAGATAGACTTTTCGCTTGATTTGTTAATTTTTTAGCCAACTGCATGGGCCCGCCTGAGTGGATGGGCCTGTGGCAGCTGCCACACTGTCACATAGGCCAGTCTGCCCCTGGATTCAAAAGTGAAGGCCGAATAATTTCAAACTCCTTCAAAATATAGAAATGGTTCTAAAAAAGTAAGACAACTAGGGAAGATTGGACGACAGAAGTCGGCCAGAACTTTGCACAAGCTGGTGACAATTATGGGACGGCAGAAGGACAAGGATGGACTGGAGATGGATAGATGATTGGCCTGTTGTGTCCTGCATTTATACACTATAAATTATAGGTTACTTAGCACAGGAGGAATCCACCCAAATGAGGCAAAGGACAATTGAAACTATGGTCGAGGCCATTTGCATAGGCTAAGGACTGGGGTTTACAGGTGGAAATTTTGTTTCAATTAACCATGAACAATTACAAAAGAGATAATGTTAACAGATTCACACAAGTCCTGATTGGGTAAATAAACTACATCATTATTCAATCAAGGCTTTAACACGTGATGTGGTCGGCCACTTCCTCACTAAGACTGCTAAAATTTGAAGGCTGTGGAGCTACCCTTAGGCATCTGATTTTTAAACAAAAATTGCATGCTTTATTTTTACATAATATTACATGAGGCAACAATACTCCACAAGTGCATGAGGTTTTGAAGATAGAGCGCCACACGATGCACCCACTTTATACCCACCTTTCGGCGGGTACCCTGCTAGTATCATGTAAAAGAGAGTGGTTGGCCAATATTAGTGTTGAAAGACAGTGAAATATATGATTAAAAGACAAATGTAATGAGTGAAAATTGTGGAATGCAAATTATATAAGTTGACCCCTTTCACACTGACAGTTCAATTGGACTGAGATTGTAAGACAGCAATACCAATGGCAGGTAGTAGTAATTACAGGCCAATGATAGTACAATGGCAAAGCCACATGGAAGGATGGTGATCATAGAGGTGAGCAAGTATTGGAGGAATAAATAGGTAAATACCATTTGATCATTGTTGATGGCAATGAACCTGAACAGGTTGGTGGCAGAATTTGCTATACTGGACTATGAAAATGGAATTTCACCTTGCAGGTGGCCCCCTCTGGTAGCAAAGGGTGGAACATCACGGCAATGTGATGAGATACTGCTGTTAGCATGATTCATTGTTGACTGATAGTGATTTGATATTATTTGGTTGACATACAGAGTGGAAAATACATTTAGGAAGTATGGATAAGATAGAAAAGAATGGGTGAACCTTTTTTTGACTGCGGTGCACTGGCCTGGGCTGTGGTATGACATGTGTCAATCCTCCTCAAATATGCATATCATGCACTCCTGGTGGTGAGAATGAGGGTGGACTGAAACATTAAGAGAAAGCAGTAAAATAGCACAAATTGATGATCATGCAAAGCATTTAATGTTTGAAGAAGATGTTAAGTGCAGGGAATGTCCAGGGAAGGTGTCTATAGCTGTTAACGGAGATGGTCATGTGACTGCTTTTTTAACTCAAATGTTAGGAGGATACCTCTTAACTCCATCCTACCAGTGGGACATCATCTTATTACAATACCAAATGACTGAGAAACAGAATGTCAGTCCTCGACACTTAAAGTTTTCCGCAACAAAATTGAATTTTTTAGAGTTGCTTTTCATATCATTATATTTGGTAGTTTTTTTCTTGGTGCCTGATGATGTTAACCAAGTGGGTATTTATGGGTGGCATTGCCTTTTTTGCCCAGTTCTTCATTTAACCCCAACAGTGGGCGGCACAACTTACCCGTGGCACAACTTAGCCCGGTCTCCCCTACAGATTTCCTGCTGGTCAATCAATGGCACCATTATCTCAGTATGAAATTGCTTTTCATTTTTACTTCTGATTTTAATCTTAGAGGACACAAGTTTAGTAACACATATATAATACGAGCTTTGGAAAGCAGTGAAATGTGAATGGGAAAATATGGACAATTTGGCAAAAAAGTTGTGAAGAAGTGCAAGCAAAAGACTTGGTTCTTCTCAAAAGTCAAAAGGAAAAACCATTCCTTACTAAGATTATGTTGCTATTATGGTAAACACGTACCTTGTGCTGTTGTGGTCTAGTATGGTTGTCACTCCTGTAGTTGCTTCTGCTCGTCTGCTGTCTTCTGCCTTCGTCGCTGGATATATCCGATGGGGGGGGGATGCAGCAGTGGCGCCGGTGGCGAGAGTAGGAACTACGTCGTCTGCTACACCCCCCTCCGTTTTATATGGCACCGAAGGTGGTCCTATTGGAAAGTCCTATTGGAAGGTTCTATTGGAAAGTCCTATTGGAAAGTTCTATTGGAAAGTTCTATTGGAAGTGCAATAGATGACCGTGATTCCCTGAAGTGCTGTGGATTACTGTGCTTCCGATGAAGTGCGGCCCACATGAATTATTTACAGATGAGGTGACTATTTACATGACGGCAATTCCTGGAAGGAACAAGCGTAATTAGCTCACCGGGATCCCAAATGCCCGGTGAGCATTATGGCCGGCCGCCGCGAGGACAATGGAGGGGCACAAGCCCTTCAGCTGGGCTACCCACTCTCCCACTCGGTACAGGTCTCGTCGGGGCGAGGCGAGGCCAGGAGGCTGCGGTCTCACCCCGGCGGACTTACCCAAGTGGGGAGCGTCAGTCTCCACAAGAATTTGGTCTAAACTTAGTCCTCGGACGGCCAACCGATGCTCATCGGCCAGGGATCCCGAGAGGGCAGCGGACTTTGGTGAAATGCTGAAGAGACAGCGCGGGAATGCCTGCCGCCACCTGCTGATCTCCTCCCGACCTCCGATGAAGCAGTGCACCTGAACCACGGTGTTGCGCTCCACCCGCTGTCCCAGAATTTTAAGACAATCGGCTAGAGCGCCATCACCGCGGCAGTGCACTACTATCGGCTGTGCTTTCGGGCGGAGACGCAGCAGGTAATGCAGGGACTGTCTCTGTTCAGTCCGCTGATGGTCCCTCGTACATTTGACGTAATCGAGGCCAACCTCGCCCATGGCTACACAACGGGGTCCCCGGAGTCGACGGCTGAGTTCATCCCCCGTTGCAGCACAATTCCAGGTTGCTGGGCGCAAACAACGGGGTGGATCCCAAAAGCGCAGACGACTCCGTCAGGATCCATTGAGTCCCACACCTTCCAACGCTGCGGATGGGCGAAGTTGGCCACGAGACAGTCATACTGCAGCCGACAATTGTAAGTGGGGCCAAGGTGGTCGCGATATCCGGCGCCCCAACTGTCCAGATGGATGTGGGCGTCCACGGTAGTTGGTGGGGGCGGTCGCAAGACAGGAGTTTCCTCTTGGGGCTTCAATTCGGTCTTGGCGACTTGGGCAGCAGCTTCCTCGCTCAGGTGTGCCACAATGCAGGCGAGGACCTTTGGGTGCAGCAAACAGGCCACCACGGACGGTGGCTGAACGGTCAACTCCTCCAGGGGAGTCACAGGTTGCCGGTTTCGCTGCTCCCAAAGCCTGAGCAGGAGCCGCTGCTCCAAGGACAAGAGGAAAGGCGACTTGTCCCGAGGATAATATTGATTTGCAACGACGAGGTCCAAAAGATCTGCATTGGACCTGCAGCCCAGATCCTTTCGGATCAGCTGCAGCAGTCCATTGCAGAGATGGACCCACGTCGTTGCATCGTGTTCTGTCATGGCGGCCGGCGGGCAACTGGATCCGTGGCGGGATTTTAAATTGCTTACACTGGATTCCCATCGCTTACACCGCCAGCAGGCACGTTCCGGGGCGATCCACCACGGGAGATGATTGGCCTCCACGTGACGTCTCGCCCGGACGGCCACCCGCTGGCGGCAGATGGGGCAATACGCATCTGGCTTACCAGCAGCTCCTCCGGCCGGGGGTGGGGGAGGAGGATTGTCCGAGTCCGACCCGGCGACTTCATCGAGGATGACGTACTTCGCCTGTCGCCGGGCCTTCTTGGCTGCTCGCTGCCGATCCCTCCTCCTCCTGTTTTTTCGCTGTTGTCGAGTCGACTTGGCGGGAACTGGGTTGTCTTTGTCTTCTCCGTCAGGGATCCCTTGGTCCTTGCTTGGCTTCTTCGAGGGTCCCGGCGCCACCCCCGGATCCTCCTCCTCGGACTCGAAATCTGAGTGCTCTCCCCCAAGGTCCAGGAGGAGGTCGGAGGCATCCGGGACTTCCGTCTCCATGTTTGAGCCGCGATTCCGACGATCCCTGTTGACAGAACTAGTGGGGGTCAGGGGTACCACCCTTCGGCGTACCCCCGCCCCCCGACACCACCACCTGAAGATTGTTCACATCTTCACCGTCCTCGTCGGATATCTCGACCACATCTTCTTCTTCTTCCCCTTCAGATATTTCCTCCACATCAGCCTGCCGGTAGTAGCCAGGAGGTACATCAGGCAAATCGGTCAGGGTGATGTCCTCAGGGAGAGTTGGCCGGTAGTCCCTCACTTCAGTGTACGTCCCGTCCTCCTCAAAATATCGGGTCAAGATGGTGGTTCGGCCATTTGGGTGAATGGTTCTTTTTTCCCAATGTCGTAAGGATTCGAGGTCCATCTGGAAAGAGAAACAAGAGGACACACATAACCAAGGGCCCTACAGTGCCTGGAAGGCACCCAAACTTAAACCTAGGTTAGTGACGTGCAGGGACGATGCCGCGCTGAGAGATATAGTCCCTCAGCCAGGCTGGTTGACGCCGACGCCGCCCGCTACGCTTACTAGGAGGTAAGCTGTCATCGGGTTCTGCTGCCGACGCTTCCTGACCGTTGATGGTTTCTGGGTCAGGTGCCTGGGGATCGTCCAAGGAGTCCTCTTGGGTCATCTCTGGTTCTTCGTCACGGGAGAGGTCCGGCTCCGGAGTGTTGTTTTCCGGGGCAGTTGTCACCTCTCCGTCTTCTTCCTGGAATAGACGGGGTAGTGACCAGTCGGTCACTTCGACAGGACCATCGGGAATGTCGTGATCCTGAAGCCGCCGTCGTTCTCGCCGGGCCCAGAGGGGAATGTTTAGGTCGGAGCACCGCCGCATCCTGTCATGATGGATGACTTGTTGACGACCCCTGGCATTCACAGTTGAGAACAGAATTTCTGAAAGTTTCTTGACTATCAGATGGGGGCCTGTGTAGATGGGCTGCAGTTTGCGACTCTGACCTACCTTCCCGGCAGAGTTTAGAAGATATACTAGGTCTCCTACGTCATAGGCATCTACGTGAATCTTACGATCGTAGCTCCGCTTACGACTATGGAGAGCTTCCCCTAGCTTATCCCTTGCACAGCTATGGACTTCTTGCAAAGTTTGTCGAAGCCGCTGCACATACTCTGCCTCGGTGATGGTTGGGTCCCTATCTGGGGATATTCCGGCGAGGAAGTCCATTGGCAGATTGACTTCACGCCCCAACATCATCATGTTTTGGGTGAATCCGGTGGAGCGATTCACAGTTGCTCTCATTGCCATCCCGACGAAAGGAAGGTACAAATCCCAAACAGCCTGATGTCCATCAATGTGGATTCTTAGCTTGTTCAGGATCTCCCTATTCATTCGTTCCACCTGCCCATTTGAACTAGGACGATAGGGGGTGGTCCGGGCCTTGGCAATTTGCAACAGGTTACACATCTCATGGAACAGCTTGCTGTCGAAGTTCTTGCCCTGATCGCTGAATACCTGTTGGGCACAGCCCATCCGGCAGACGAACTTCTCAACAAACGTCCGGGCCACTGTCTCAGCTGATTGTTCTGGCAAGGCTTCCAGCTCTACCCACTTGGTGAACTGGTCCACCATTACCAGAATATATTTATGATTCCGGCTGGTCTCAGTCAGGGGGCCCAGGATGTCGATGTGGATTCGCTCCATTGAGTCCCCGGCATGGAATTTCTTCATTGGTGATCTCGGGTTCCTACTGGCCTTTTTGTTCCTAGAACAAAGGTCACAGGACCGTATGAAGACCTTCACATCGTCTTTCATGCCGACCCAGAAGAATCGGTGACGAATGAAATGGACGGTCTTCTCCGGTCCCGGGTGTCCCGAGCACACATTTGCATGAGAGGCTGCAATAATCTCCTGACGACGTCGTAGGGGGACAACGCTGAGGGAGCGGATAACTGCCCCTGATGGACAGACCCATTTGTAGTAAAGGGTTCCTTGCCCTAGTTCCAATTGTCCCGGAGCCGCCAGAGATATTTCACTGCCGTGCTCTGCAAATACAAAATTCCAGGATCCGGTTCTTCCGCATCTTCCAGCCACCGAATTACCACGGCTAATTCAGGATCCTCCAATTGTTGGGATCTCCAGTCTTCAGGTGTCGACTGATCTTCCTCAGATGCTGAGTCAACGGCAGGGTTCACTGTGACTTGTCGCACCGACAGAGGGAGAATGTCATCGACAAAGTCACTGAACCGTTCCCACTGATTCTGCATACGGGTGCAGTAAGTGCATCCGCCGCAAGGAAGTGTTTCTGCCGTAGCCCCCACCTCGTAGTATGGGCATTCCTCTTGGGGAATGCGGCTGAGGGCGTCTGCATTGCCGTGATTTCGTCCCGGCCGGTGTTCTATACGGAAGTCAAATTGGGACAAGGCTTCTAACCACCGAGCAAGCTGGCCTTCGATATTCTTGAATCTCATTAGCCAGATGAGACTATTATGGTCGGTCCTCACAACAAAATGGCGGCCTAGGAGATAGAATCGGAAGTGATTCATGAAGGTTACAAGAGCCAGTAACTCCTTTCGAGTAGTGCAGTAACGCCTTTGTGGGGCAGCCAGAGACTGACTGGCGTACGCAATTACTCTCTCCTGACCATCCTGCAACTGCAAGAGCTCTGCGCCTATGGCCATATCACTAGCATCCACATCCAAGATGAAGATGCCTGTCGGATCTGGATAAGCGAGCACAGGTGCAGTTACCATGCATCCGATGAGGTCCTCGAAGGCTTGCTGGTGTTCTCCTCCCCATCCAAGGCGTTGGTTCTTCTGCGTGTCCTTCACCAGCTGGTAAAGGACGCTGGCCTTCTCCGCTAGGGCGGGGATGAACTCCCGGTGGTAGTTAATGAATCCTAGGAAGGATTCTAATTCTGTCTTGGTCGTGGGAATAGGCCACTCCAGGACGCTCTTGATTTTGGCCTCCGGGATGGTGATACCATCCCGACCGACACGGCGACCGAGGAAGTCTACTTCCGTCCGGAACAGTTCGCACTTTTTGGGTTTGAACTTAAGATTATGGTCCCGGAACCTCTGCAGAACCTCCTCAAGTGCACGTCGGTGCTCATCAAAGGTGCGTCCTAGGATGATGATGTCATCGAGGTAGACCAACACGTTCTTCCAGAGCATATTCTGAAGGACGTAGGTCATGATCCTCTGATAGGTGGCCGGCGAGTTACATAGACCCATGGCAAGTCGGACATGCTCGAACAGTCCGTATTTTGTGATAAAGGCGGTTTTATATCGATCTCTTGGATCGATAACAACCTGCCAATATCCACTGGCCATGTCAAGGGTGCTAAAGTAACGATTATCAGCTAGGGTGTCTAGGCATTCCTCGATGAGTGGGAGCGGGTAGCTGTCTCGGCGGGTGGCCTTATTAAGGTCACGGTAGTCGATGCAGTACCTGTACTTCCCGTCCTTCTTTTTAAAAATGACGGGTGCTGCAGCCCTCTCACTAGCTGATGGTTGGATTATCCCATGATCGACCATTAAGTTTAGATGAGCCTCCTCTTCACCCTGGAAACCTAGTGGTGTCCTCCGTAGTCCATGACGCACTGGGGGAGAATCTCCAATGTCTATGCGGTGCATAATGGTGGAAAATTCGCCTAAGTCAAAATCATGACTGGCAAACACATCACCATAATCCGCTAATAATTGTTGTAACACCACGCTCTCCTCCCCGTATAAATTGGAGATGCTACGAAGATATAGGTTAGCCAGGTGGGGGGGCAGGTTCACTTCGGTGTCTTGTTCAAGGTAAAGTCTTCTTCTGCAGGCTGCTCCATGTTGGTAGGTGCTTGGAGTCATCCTCTGGAGAATACAGTTTCCACTTGCCGCGCCGTTGCAATAACGGTACCTACAGGCACCACGATTGACCGCTCCGACGCATTCACGACTTCTACATCAATATGTGGCAAGTACTTATTTACCCCTGGTGACAAAAAAATTGGAAGAGTAGATGGTACAGGTTCAATCAGTACCTCGGCCTCCGGATCAAACCTATCCGGCAGGTGACAGTCGATAGAGTGGCTGCACACCGCTGGAATGGCGATCCTTTCATTTGTGGTCACAGGGGCGATGGCAACTTTCTTGCCTTGCAGATCAGTCGTGAAGCTGGCAGGGATGATGGCATCTCCGATCTGTAGATAACCTCGGGTGAAATCCAAGCGAGCTCCCACTTCATGGAGAAAATCCAGCCCAAGAATAAAGTCTTCCCGGATGGCCCCAATAAGGATGGTCCAGTGGTAGAGGGCATTACCGATGCCTAAGGGCACATGAAGGGCGATGCCAGCAGACATTCCCATGGCATCACCAACACCATAAATAGATATGGTATGATTTTCCATGGGCTGAATGCCAGCGGCCTCACACAATGCCTTACTGGCCATGGTAACTTGTGAGCCAGTGTCGATGATGGCAAAAACCCTCTGATTACGGACCGTGATCGGAACGGTCATGGACAATCCTTGTGATTCCGGTGTGGGTCATGGAGGATCCGGGGGGTGGTCAACATGGGGACCATGGACGGCGGTATGACCAACTACCGACGTCCGTTGCCTTTTGGGCTCGCCTCGGACTGGGGACATTCGGCGCGGAAGTGTCCCGGCTGGTCGCAGTTGTAGCACCGATCGTTCCGCCGGTTTGGTGACCGAGGTGGGGACCGCCCTGCATTCTGTCTAGGTGGTGAACGATACTGGGAGGGGAATTTGTAGCGATCATTCACGCTAGAAACTCCCGCCTGGACTCCTTTGGTCTCCATTGAAGATCTAGTGGGTGTTGGAGATGATGGCGGTGAAGGAGTCTGGCGATAGACCAAGGTGTGCCGCACAATTGGCTCATCTCCGCAAATGACACCTGGCGGGTTGTCGGCTGGGAGGGTTTTCCTAGAATGGCCTTAACTAGTGCAGCATGGTTCTTTATGGAGTTTAAGGCCTGCCGTACGGTTTGTGGATTTGTCTTAACCGCCTCCAATACTGCGGCCCGGTCCCTAGCACCTCTGATGAAACTATTCTTCGCCGACATATTGATGTACTCCGGAGGGTACTCCGGGAAGGCAAGATGAGTCTGGGTCTGTACCCGATCGGCGAACTCATCCACTGTTTCATCCACCTTTTGTTTCAAATCGGGTATGGTATTGCGCAACACTTCCGGCCGTTCCGTACCAGCATACCTATCACGTAGCCTTGCGCAAAGTCTACGGTAGCTGCTAGTACACCGAACAGATAGTGTGCGCACAAACCGGATGGATTTACCCGCCAAACAGCTCTTAAGTTGTTGTAATTTGTCCCTCTTGTTGAGATGGTAATACTCGCTCATGGTTTCGAACTGAAACAGGAAGTCATCCCATTCTCCAATGGCACCATTGAATTGTGGCATCTTCGGAGATGGGCGTCTAATCCTGTCTCCTCTCCCACTACTGCTGATATTACCTGAAGAATGCGCCGGATTTTGTGGCCGGTAAGAAGATGACTCTGGGTCTGATGAATCCGTGGAGCTTTCCGATTCGTCCTGTTGGTTTTCCTCCATCATCCAATTGCCTGCAGGCTGCTTGGAGCTAGCCTTGCTGCCGGACTTCTGCGAAGAGCTTCGAGGTGGAGGAGGGGCCATTTGAGGAAATGAAGGGACCGGCTGGTAAGGCAATCCAGCATGTAATTGTGGATGCATGCCAACATGTCCAGATGGTAAGGGTTGATATCCTGGCATAGCCATATTTTGGAAGTGGGCAGATGACGGATGTTGTCCAATCTGGGCCCCCATAGCAGGGAAAGGATGCAGCGGGTGGGTGAAGTTGCCTCCAGGAGGAGCCTGTTGTTGGGCCCCATTCCATGGATGCAGACTTGGTCCGCTGGGTGCCGGCAGGTGTGGACCTCCTGCAGCTACCCCGGCAGGCCCCTGCACCAATCCAGGATGTGGATGTCCAATGTGTGTCATCGGGGGAGGTCCATATCCCTGGGGTGGATACTGTTCATATCCTGTGGGTACTGTCCCCATGGGATACAGGGACTGCCCAGATAAAGTTGGTTTTATTGACTGTCGCCTCATCTTTCCGTCGTCCGTCCGTGGAACCCTTTGTTGAAAGACTTGTCCTCCTGGTCCAATTGTCAGTTTATATTCCTCCCTTGGCTCCTTCAATCTGATCTTCTGATTTGGGTTTCCAGCCTTCTTGCCCGAATCTTGTCCCATCCTGTTCCCCCTCCCTCCTTCTTGTGTCTCAGCTGGATTAGGAGACCCTGTGTAGTGAAACTGATGGGTCTCCCGCGCTTTGACGGAAGATGCTGGGGGACGTTCAGCAGATTGGAGATCTGGAGCAATATCCAAGGGAGTCTTCCTACATCTCTCCAGTGGCGGCTGGTGATGATATCCTGCAGAGGGCTGGTGGCGAATATCTGCAGAGGGTCCCTGCTGAATCTCCGCAGAGGGCTCCCTCCTGTCGTTGCTGCCAAATGTTGTTCCATCCATGTCGTCGTCCCAAGCCAGTGATGACACATCCTCACGACACATCAAATTGGGGCATCGTGGGTGGGGCATCCGGTTGTCCTCTGGATGGCAGGGATGATGTTGGGATGGTCTAGTTGCACCAGCTTGGTTGCCAGCTTGGTTGCCCATGTCTCCTGTGCTGGAATTTCCTAGGGGATGCTCCATCTGCGACTGGAGTTTCACTGGTATACCGTCTCCATCACCCATTGGCGCCTTCTTGTCCCTTCTTGGTATATGATATTGGACGGGATGTGGTCCGTGATTACCCGTAATTCATCCAAGGCCGCTTGACGGGCGGTAGATTGTGTTGGAACCGCACTAGGAGCTGGTGTCCGCAAGTTCTTTGACTCGCCCTCACAATGGAGGGAGTCAGGAAGATCAAGCGTGCCACCAGCTTCCTGTCCATTCTCACTTGTGGCCATTGGCTGGAAAGAAGTCACTCCGGAGGCCTGCAGTTGACCCTTGCTGGCTTCCAGTCCCAAGTCTCGGTATGACTTGTTGATGGTCTCTTTGGCGGACATCGGAGATTCTGTATCTGAATTCTCATCTTCAAAATCTTCAGTCTCTTCATGGTATTCTCTAGGGGGGTGATAGGGACAAAAAGGAGGGCGATCTGTTTGATATTGTAGTTTCAGGTCGAACTGTCTCTGGTGCTCTTCGAACTTGGCATCCATATCTACATACAATCGATCTGTAGTATTCCTTAGCTCCCTTTGCACCTGCCCCAATCCATCGTAAAACTGCCCTTTTAGAGAATCAAAGCTAGAGTAGACCTGCCGAAGTCTTCTCGGACCTTTTCTCCCTCACTGTGGATTTGGTCTTTCAGCAAGGGTAGTACTGGTGGTTTACTTGGCCCATGCACCGGTCGAACAATCCATTAACTCTAACGCGGTCGCTTTCCTTCGGTTCTTCTCCAACTCAGCGGATTCTTTCATCCAGCTCTGTACTTCCGCCCTGAACTCGGCTTGCCATCGCTGGTTATTGGCATCTATTTTAGACACCGTTGACTCCGCTTCAGGCATACTGTCATGGCCCGATGTCTGGCTTCTTCAAAAGAGAGACCATTCGATGAAAGCGAGTCGTTGACACGAGGCCTACAGACTCCATTCCCTGGGATGGCAGCTCTGCTGTCATCACCCAGAGTCTCTGGTATCTGCTGGAGATGATGGTCCACGGACAGCGAAGATAGCGAAGATAGACCCTGTTGACTTTGACGCTGAGGATTCCAGGATGGTAGTGAATGATGCAGAGGGCCATTGCCTGGTGGCGGTGGGAAGCGGAACTGGGGGCCCATGGAAAATAAAGAGTAGTTCTGAAGGAAACCACTGTATGGCGGTACACTCTGGTCCCCAACGGCATTGGTCTTCCTCTGCGCATTGTTGTCCAGAGCTTCCTTTTCCTTCAAATCTTCCTTTTCCTTCAAATCTTCCTTGATGTCCTCAGGTGATTGATGACCATTCAACTCCTTGTCATGTCCATTTGGCTGCGCAGCCCCCAGGTCTTTGTCGCCATTGGCAACCTGCTTGTCCAGTGAGATCCTGCCCTCTTGGTACCAGGACTCCCACTGATCTGCAGATACCCTGGAGTTCCGCGCTAAATTTTGCCAATTCAACTCCTCTGCCTCCCGTAACTGGATTATCTTCGTTGCTGTTGCATCCCCAATGTTAGGCAAAGTTTGCAGCTCTTGTTCGTTGGCGGTGTACAAATTGATGACCTCCATGTCGTCTAACGATCGGCCACACAAGCTATTCCAAAATATATCAATTGGAACTAACTTCAAGTACCAAAACGCGTAACCCAACCGTTGAGGTAAAAAGGACCGTCCTGCCGATTGCCGGTTGTGTATGTTGGCAATCTACAAGACTGGACCTCCTCTAAGTACACGAAAGTTCAACTGATTTGAAATTAAATTTCTAAACCGCGTCTCGAACAGAAAAACACGCAACAGGCAGGGAGTGCAAGTTAGTCAAATAAGTTAAGTCTGAGGACTATCAAGGCAACAATACAATTGCTTAATAATAGTCACGACACAGATCTATGTAATCAATCGGCAACCGTACAATTGCTAAGTATGAGACACAACACAGATCTATGTACACTCACAACTCACACACAAGTAACGCAACACAATTTAGTAAGCACACAACACAAAAAGCAAGCCTAGAAAGTTAGCAAGCGTAACAAATAAGCAGCGTAACAGTAACTAGCAAGCAATTGTTATTAACACAAACTGGTTGTAGATCTGGCTGCTTTTAAGCCGAGGCTACCAACAGGAATGGAGAAACCATGTACCTCACAGTCGAAACTGCACCATGTGTCCCCTCCACTCACGCTGACAGCAAGTAGAACTATACTCGACTTATTATGTTGTAGACTTTGAACTATAGAATGAATGGGGGGCCACGTACCTTACAGTGTGAACTGCACCATGGATCAACCTCCCAATTCAACTATAGATCTTAACTTAATGTTATGATTGTTATAATTAATAATATTAATTATACTTATAAACAATTAGGTTATAACTAAATTAAAGAAATAAACAAGCAAAAGGGGTGCACTTGTTAGAAATTTCCAACAAAGCTCCGCCCAGTCGCCCACTTACTTCCTCAATTAAGTTGGGTGAATATGGTTACTTAAAGTTAATCAGAAGCGCACAGGTCAGCACTGCTTATGGGGAGAACAAGGTCTACTATGGTGGAAAGTTGGAACCTTCCTATAGTCTCCCTTCTCTTCCCTCCCACAACAGCACCGAACCAAGTACACAACTAATCAACAACCTAAAGTCTTAAAATTAAAAGTAAATAAACTTAAAAGTAGTTAAGACTCAAAGTAACTTAAAAGTAACTTACAATGAAAGTAACTTAAAATGTAAAATACTTAAAGTAACTTAAGTTAATTGTCTTGGTGAGTGTAACCGGTTAAAACTACACAGTTTTCCACCAGCTGCCTCACCAAAAACTTTAATTATTACAGTAATTACCAAGTTATTTAATTGGTATTAATTTATTAAGAATACTAAAATTGAGTGTATTTACCTGAATATTGTTGTGTTGACTGTATGTATAGCCTGCTAAATACCTGTATTTCTACAAGATTCTGCAGGCTGCCACACAGTGTTAACTAATTAAGCAATTAAGTTAACTAATTAAATTATCAAGTAACTAATTGTATTACACTGTGTTATTAAGTAAAATGACTCCGTATGTATAGCCCACTAAATGCCAGAATTTCTTCCAATATTCTGTGAGCTGCCACACAAGCCAAGCCCACTTAAATGCACAATTTGATAATTTAAAATTGAATTAAATTATATTTTAAAGTTGAATTAAATTAATAAAATTTAATTATTATTGTTAATGTGAATATACCCTGTATGTATACCCTACTAAATGCAAGAATTTCTTCAAGATTCCGTAAGCTGCCACACAGAGACAAGTTCACTTAATTATTCAACTGACTGTACTTTATTGTGAAATTATTTAAAGTAATAAAGTCCCTTTATGTATAGCCCACTAAATACCTGTGTCAAACAAGATTCTGTAGGCTGCCACTCAGAGACAATTTTACTTTTATCAATTAAATTTTAATAATTTATTGAATTAAGATTTTGTACAGGAAATTCTATTAAAATTTAATACAGGAAATTCTATTGTACACTTATTGTGCACTATTGAATTGATGTTGGGTGTCAATTGAAACTGAAGTTGTTAAGTTGTCAGTTTTGACACCTTGAAAACAATGGTTAGGTGTTAATCTATTGACCAAATTTGACACCTTCTATTGACAACTTGAAATGATTTCCTGTGTCAATTTATTTAAATACACAAAATGCTATTTTAAAATTTTGACTGTTACACTGTTGATTAAATATAAATTTAACCCAAACAGTTGCCCACAGTCAATTAATTACTCAAAAACAATTAATTTAAACTGATGCACTGCCGAACAAAATTTAATGCAATTCTGACCTCAGCAGTTACCAACAGTCAAAATTAATACCCGTGTTATTTAGCAGTTACCCTGTCGCTCAAATAATAAAATATTTGTCTCAACAGTTACCAATTGCTAAATTAACTAGCCTAATATTACTATACTAATTTGTTGATGCCCTGTTGATTGAATAAATATCCAGTTCAACAGTACCACCAACTAGCAAATCACAATCTATAAAACTGGCTGATTATATGATCTACTCTTAGTAGAATACAAAACCACAAGCAATATTAATAATCACAATAATTCAACAATCAATTTTAAACTATGACTACACTTCCACAGGCTGTGAAAAACCTGCTGTCAGAAGTTACCAGTACATAAACAACACAATACACAAAATAAACACAGAACTAAATAATTTCCAAGAGCTGCTCTACCTCCAGAAAGCAATAATTTCTGCTTCCAGCGGTTTCTGGCAGCTACTTACAGGAATACCACAAAGTTCAATGTGTATTAATCACTCAGATCACTCAGCTGTCAGATTTGACAGCCAAGTGTAAACAATGCATGAAATGACAAAGTGAGACTCACTCAGTCAGCAGAACCACCGCTACAGACAGTAACTATCCTAGACAACCAACAATTTGTCAGGATCCAGGCACCAGTTCACTTCTGAACACCAGATATGGTAAACACGTACCTTGTGCTGTTGTGGTCTAGTATGCTTGTCACTCCTGTAGTTGCTTCTGCTCGTCTGCTGTCTTCTGCCTTCGTCGCTGGATATATCCGATGGGGGGGGGGGGATGCAGCAGTGGCGCCGGTGGCGAGAGTAGGAACTACGTCGTCTGCTACACTATTGATTGTCCGCCATGAAATGAAGCTCTGTTGTTGTGCATTTCCTGAAGAAATCTTTACCTTTTCAAATGAAGCGAATTCTGCTGACGTCCATATTTTTTTGCCCATGAGTGCATGTACAAGTTAGAGTATGATCATAATTAGGTTTAATATTTTTTTATTTTTTTCACATTATGAAGGATAGATGTTTTATGTATTAGATAGACACCGTTTTTGGCGGTACTAACATGCATTTTTGTCAGTTAGATCTCGGCCAGAGAGAGGGATCTAACTGACAAAAATGCATGTTAGAACCTGACCATAAGGTATCTAACCGACTCAGTGACTCAGACATCATATGCTCCTTCTATTTTACCTTTTAACTTGTAATTTTTGCAAAACAAACAATCTGATTGTTTGTTTGCTATTGTGAACAGCTTTAATCTTTACACTGAAAAAAGGTTTGTGTGAAACAGACAAAACGAAAGTTGGCTGGTGTCCGTCCAAATTTTGGGTAAATTCAGACAAAAGATATGTGTATTTTTGACATTTCATTGATCAAATCACACAAAAATTTGATCAAGATTGACAATGCAATGTCAAAAATACACATGGGTCAAAATTTGAAAACCTTGAAATTTCAGCTGAAAAAATTTTGAAATTTTTTTTAGTCCAGAAATGCCGTTTTAAGTTGGCATTGGGTAGGTCAAACAATCAGCTATCACTGCACTGTCATGTCCAAGGGTCCCAAATGCTCTGCTGATCTGTAATGAGGTGATATTTACAGCTGTGATGTTTTTTGACTGTCATTAAAATCACACTTATAACTGAAAAATCCTGACCACTTAGGGTTAAATAATCTATTACCAATGATTAGGCAAGTAGCTTGCACATTTTAGGCCAAGTTCCAGGTCTCTAGCACCAATTATTTTTGAGATAATGCATTTTGGTCAATTAAATTTCGAATATATGTGTCATTAGCATCATGCCTATAACTTGAAATCCGCACCACTTAGAGCTGAAGAATGTATTACCAACGTATGGGAAAGTGGCTATTCTGCAAACGTTGAGCTATATTTCAGGTCTCTATGACCAATACTTATTAAGATAGAAGATTTTCTTGAACTAGAAATTTACAAACAGAAACAAAAATACTCTTTTCACCAATAGTTTGGATTCTGAATAACAAAGATGATCTCCACTACCCCTCCAGTGCCCAATGTCTTTGCTGAACCATATTTCAGGTGCTAGACAATGGTAAAATCTCACTGACACCCCATATTTGATTAGTAATCTCAGAGAACCGTCAAATTCATACTAGGCATGTCAGATGCAATGAAAATGCAAAAATTCTGTGTAATATTTTGTTAAAACATTAATTGATAATATATATTGAACACAATTTCAACTCCTGTCACCTGCAACAGAATTTTAGTGAGGTAAAGGAAAGAAGCCATTTTTTGTTGTGATGCTAATGACAGCGTGATGCTAATGATAATTAAGATACAAATCTTTGTAGGGACCAGTGCAAAACTGGCAATCTGGCAATTTGTGCATGAAATGATCTTATGAACACCAGAAGCATGTTCGTATTGATTCTGGTCCAGAAATATGCAGTCAAAATAGAGCAGCAAGGCGTTTTCTAATGACAAATTAAGATAGGACAACCGACATACCAACAGAAATACTCAAATATTTTGGTTTATATAAATGATACAGAGCTACAGATAGCGCAGTTATTTTCTTGGGTTCTCAGACAACGTTAGACACAAGGTTTTCTCACAAAATGTGCGTCCCTTTCATTTTTATTAAGAAACCAAACTGGTGTGATGCTAATGACGCAATATTGGAGACATGGACACAATAACCTCCTGCTCTTATACAGGATATTATTTCAGAAATTTGAAACTATATTTTAGAAGAGTGATAATCAAGTCTCCATATATGGAAGAGTTTAATTGAATCAGGATCCTGTACAATTTTTTGTGATGCAATCTTTCAAAGAAAATGTTGGTGGAGACAGGCCATTTTCAGGGGGGTTGGCCACTTCAATGCTATTTTTGGAAGGGATAAAAATAACCTTCCTCATATTTTTTGTGTCAGAAGTTTTGCTAATATCCTTGTCTATGACAAATGACATCAAGAGGTCCTGCATGTGCCTTTCTGTCATCATGAATTATTGTTAAACACGGAGACAAGAAATTAGACTTACCAAATTTTGACCCACATACATTTTGTGTGAATTTACACAAAATTTTGGACGGACCCCAGCTAACGTTCTTTTGTCTGTTTTACACAAACAATTTTTTCAGTGTAGCTGGGCCCTAACATGCAAAATTGTCAGTTAGATCCCTGCTTTTCCAATGGTATAAATATCTTGGTGATGTCTAACTTAAAAAGACACACACATCCACATTCTAAAAATATTTGGTCTTGGTAATATATTGGTACAAATGTGACTCGGTGGCCAACCAATCCATAATGGTTGGCCCTCGATGATAATCAACTCTTGGTTACTTCTTGGTTTTGACAACCAACCTTTTATCTACATTGTACTTATGTAAGTTTGGTTGAGTGGCCAAAAAAATGATGGCAAAAGAAGTGGTTGTTTACTTAGATAGAACTTGTTAATTGAGTCTGTTTCGATTTTCAATGAGTTGACAGAAGTCAAATTTACAACAACAAAATGAATAATTAAATACATGGAATGGAGTGCCATCCTCCTTCAATTGTCAAAAAGATCAGTTTCCAGTCACCCGGCACAATGGTTCCTATGCTTTTGGCTGTGTTTTGGCTTCCATGTTTTAATGGCCAAGGTAAGTAGCCCTATTTTATGGATATTTTGTCAGTTTCATACCCCGATTGTATTAAAAGTTTTCTTACTGAATAGTCACTGCTTTATGCAGTTTTAGTCAGCATGAGTCCCTGTCTCCGACTCCCAACCCCTTTGCCTTCCTGAAAAAAAAGAGACTCTGACTTCAACTCCGACTCCCAACTCCTTTGCCTTCCTAAAAAAAATAAGCGACTCTGACTTCAACTCCGACTCCCAACTCCTTTGCCTTCGGGAAGAAAAAAACGCGACTCTGACTTCAACTCCGACTCCAAACTCCTTTGCCTTCGAGGAAAAAGAAACATGACTCTGACTTCAACTCCGACTCCAAAAAAAAAACACGACTCTGACTTCAACTCCAACTCCAAACTCCTTTGCCTTCGAGGAAAAAGAAACATGACTCTGACTTCAACTCCGATTCCTTAGGTCTTCAAAATTTCCAATCCGACTCCCGACTCCCGGCATTATTTGCACACCAGTTGCTTGTGGTCAGATAGGATTTTATATATTGATATTAGGTAGGTTTTGTGTGTTTGCTTTTTAAAAATGGATTCAGTTCGCATCGTTCTATTAATTAAGTGTTCTGGTCAGTGATGCAAATAATTTCTGGGACTCAGGAGTTACCAGATTCATTTTCGAATCCAACTCAGACTCTACCTGTGGAAACCAAAGTTTAACTGCTACTCTGACTCTGACTGAAAACCCCTGACTCCACAACTCTGACCACTGACTCTGACTTCTACTCCAAAGCCCTGCAAACTCAAAAATTTACTTTTATTTGCTGCTTTTTCTCCAAAAAAGTATTTCATATGTATGAGGAATAGTGTGTAAATTTTTATCCCAAAACAGTCATTAAAGTTTTTGGTTTTTTTTAAATGTTATGATTGCTGTTTCAGTAATAGCGCCCTCCTGTGAGGTGCACCGTATGCTGGGCAGGGTGACCAGTGGCTACTTTACCATAGATCCGGATGGCTCTGATTCTCTTGATCCTTTTCCTGTTTGGTGTGATTTTTCTTCCGTCCCACCTATCACATCAATACATCACAACAGGTAAAAAGCAGTTCATAACAGTTTCTATATTTTCTGACAAGTCTTTAAAATAATTATGGTCTCTGTACCCTCTTACACATATAGCTAAGTCCAATGTGACTCCATTACTAGTCCTTTTCTATTACAATTTCTCTGTTATAAGTAATTGCCAATATCTATCTGTCTCACTGAAATTATATTTATGCCGCCATTTGCCATGCCTTAAAATTTCTGAACATCGGAGCTCCTCATCAGCACCAAGTAACTGACTGTTTCATTAACAGTACAACCCAAAATAAAGAAAGAACATTTTCTGTCAGAAACCTTCTTTTTACCTATTTTGCTCACCTTTCTCCTCTTCTCCACAAATCTCCTTACAGCTACCCTTCACTCCTCACCTCAGAGGAACAGACACAGTCAGACAGGCCTGGTTATCCAATGCGCTAATCACCACCCAAAGCCACAGCCTTACCCAACATTAAGAACTCTATTAAGGCAGCTTGTAATGTTATTGCGATTAGCAAAGAGCGACAATATCAAAGAAGTCAAACACTATGGGGTGATGGACTTTGAATTGGTGTTGGATTAATATAAATTTGATATAATATTAAAAAGGTAGGATAAAGTATGAAACGGTAGGAGGTGATTTGAGGGAGCCGAAAGTGTGAAAGGGTAAAGCAGTGGCTGATTCTTCTTTCCTGCTGGGGTAATCATACTTTATTTTGGGTTATGCCGTATATTATTTGTAATCTTTTTCCCAAAGACAAACGCGAACACTTACCCCGAAGGCCGCAAGTAACAACCACCAAGCTACCATGGATGTTGTATACAAGAACGCCACTATTCCACAGGTCCACTATTTGGTTGAAAGCTCTTCATACTGCTCATACACTTTTAAGTATGAATGTGACCATGTCAAAATGACCCAAAATCTGAATTTGACTATCTACAACAACACGTCATCACACGACTGGTGGAAAAACATTGCAGTGGGCTTGTGTAAAGGTAAGCAGTTGTCACAGATACCCACATAACAAATACAATGTAGATATCTTCACAGTGAGTTGCAGATGTCCAATATTTTGTGAAGCTTTCGTGATTCCTTTTCCCAACTATACAAAGTTGGTTTTGACCATTTTGTTGTGCTGCATACATTTCTTCAATTCTGCATTAATCACTGCATCTCTATTAAACTGCCTTTTTGGTAGTGGCGCACTTCATATCCACCATGTTTTGATGATTCTACGGTTCCTGGTGCTGTGACAGCTCCAGTGCCCAACAGTGCTATGGCATGGGAACCTTTGGCAATGTTCCCCTTGTCTCTGCCCATGGGCGCCATACTTTGGCTGCCCTGAGCTGCATCATGGTGTAAGGCTCACTGCAAATTTCATGCCTGTATTGCAGTGCATGCCTGATAGTATATACAATACAAATACAATACAATGCAATACAATTTTCAGAGAGCTCTGTGATTGCTGGACAGGGGGACACTCTCAATGACTGGCCTCTCTCTGGGTGAACAACATCTGATTATTGTTCAGTTGATTCCAATCTGTGAGACAGCAAATTTTTAGTTTCATCTGGGGCCCTAGGCCTAGAATCAAGTGTTATGTTTAAGTCTCCCTGCTTTTTTCTCATCTGACAATTGGAAAATATTTCAGATATCATCATAATTAAATATTTATTTAATTCCAGAAACTACTTCTGGCAAACCATGCATTTGTGACAAAAATGACCACACATGGAGGCAAGAGGAAGGAATCATCAATGGCAAAGAGGCAATTCCCATTAAAAACTTTCAGATAAGTGATAACGATGCGTCAACTGAGAATAGCTACTTGACACTTGGACCTTTGAACTGCACAGGTTGGTATTAAAAAATCATAATTGCCTTTGAATGCATTTAAAATTCTGGAATTTTTTAGCAATTTGAGGGACTCATGCCAGAAAAAGTTAGTTTTTAGCATAACCAAAATAATTTTTTTTTTCTAGGTGGTGATCCTGTAAAGAGATTCAGGATAATATCTTCCACTCATTACACAGGACCTGGTGAAATCAAAGTAATGGACAACCCAGTCTGCAATGCGAATATGTGTGTCATGGCGTGTTTGGCAAACTATGCAGAATGCAGGGTGGCTGCCCTGAATAAAAGGAAATGTCAATGCCATCTTTATGACCGCACATTTTATGCCAACTCAAATGCCAATGTGACTGACAGTGAGTGGGATCTTTTGACAATATATTACTTCAATGGATAATTGTTGATCGACCCAAAAATGTAATCTGTAATGGTAAGCATAGGTGTATTGGAATTTGGAGAGGAGAAGCAAAACGCCCTCCAAAACATTTAGCAAACAGTTAAAATTCAGACAAGGAGGCTACACAAACGGAATTAATAAAATAACCATTAGGTAGCCGTTTGTATTTATTTCTATTGAAAAAAAAATTCAGCAGGTGTAGAGGGCCTCCAGTTGTGGTCACAGTGTGATGAATGATCCTAATTGGTCTACCAAGTGCATAAATACAGGACGTAAGGCCCATATCATCCATCCCCCATATATTTCATGATTCAATTCCTACTATTTATAACTTCAGTCAAAAGTGTCAATTTTTTATTATTAAATTCATCGCTAACTAATAAACAGAATGCACAGTTTTATTTATCGTTTTCATAGCTATGTGTTTTTTGAAAAGTTTGTTTTGCAGTTGAATCATCACATCATCAGGGTATATGTGAATGTGATTGATCAAAGAATCAACCTGTTGCACTCAGTTTAGAGTTCAACATCACGGTTAATGGCAAAGGAATTAAAACTGTCTGGCAATGTTTTTTCTGGTGTACGAACTTTCTGAAAGCCCCTCGTACAACCACACCAAACAACTTCAACCTAAGCCGAGTGTTGCACTTAACCAGAAGAGTATCTGTTTCAATGTTTCCCAAACAAAGTCTTTTTTATGGTTTTTCAGAAGACACCAGTCATCACAGTTTCGAATCACCTTTTTTTTTAAATTTGCTGTCAGTCATTATAACTCCCCTTTGAGGATAAGTAGTCTATTTGATTCAGTTATAGTTAATTAAAAAGTCAGTCAACCAGTGCAGGTATCAAAGCCAAACACCCTGAACACACATAATCCGTGTGTCAATGCAATTAGTCAATTTCTTTATAGTCCTCATTATATTTATATTTAAGTGGGATCTCAAGTTCTTTTCTTTGCTGTTGAAATGTGATGTCAGAGATGACTCTATTCTCCACCATTGCAATATATGTAAAGTAACTACAAGCTGTGATGTCATTTTAAACTTGGTCAGGTTCCCCGGCCAATGTGAATCCACCAAAACTGAGCGTCACAGTTTCAAGACAGTGTCAGAGTGAAAATTGGGCCTGGAAAGCCCCATGCAAGTTCCACATCACAGCCTGTTATGTTCACCAATGGGCTGCCAGAAGAACTATACATCATATAATCCATCTGTTTACAAAAATTGTCAAAGCCTTTTGTTTATAGCAAGGTCCATTGAAGTTTAAAGTTTTAAAGCTGTAAGTTTGCGGATTATAACAGTTGTCTTCCTTGAATGCTCGTGACGCTGTCATTTAGTCAGATTAGACTGGTGATTGCAAGTGATAGATCATTGGGATCACATCAACAGTCCTCCTTCAAAATATCAATATTGAAACTGTGATGCATTGGCTATCAAACTGTGATGCTGTGGTTGCAGGGGCTATCCCTGATAAAAGGCTTACTCTGACACAGCGAGCTTGAACAATCTTTGGGGTTAAAAAAATTGACCAAGAAAATGATTAGCGCAACGATGTATAGGAAGCTCAGATGAACATTTTGATGTATATATATATCATACAACAAAATCTGTTGGGAATTTTTTGAGATATTTGACTTTTAAATTTTTTATTTATCACACCCTATTCTTAGCATGTAATATCCATGAAAAAGTGATCAAAACTGTGCGTTTTTTCTGTTAGGTAATGTCTAAGATAGAAGTCATTATTGAGAAGTAAAAATATGCAGTTATTGTCTCTGCAGAAATTATGTACCACTTCATTCAGACTGACAGGGTGTGATAAACCTATAACAGCTAACATTTCTGGCTAAATGCCTGACAAAATGTTTGCAATACCTTGTTGTGTTAGTTACATAATTCTGGTAAATAATGTTAGCAAATTTGGTCTAATTATCTCATTGTAACAGGCTTAGTTGAGTTTTTTGTGCATTTTATCACAAATTTTGCCACCGTGAAACAAGCATTTCGTAACAATGCATAGGATGGACAAAAGTTGAGTAAATTATCAGACAATGCATGCATAGAATGTTTGTAAGTGTCTGCTTCACTATGAAGTTAAACTCACCTGATATTACATGAAAAGTCTTTGCTATTGGACAAAAAAGACAAAAATAAGATTAAAAGCTATAGATAAACAGTAGTATTCATACTTAATGTATTTTGAGTACTTAAAATGGATGTCGGGTGTTTAATGTTGATGTAGGTTATCTGGCATCCAATATCAACCAATCTCTAATTGTATAGAACAACAAAAATAGAATAAATTCAGTGAATTATGTGAAAATGTAGTTAATACAAACATGTAAAACTATTGCACATTAAGACTGCAATGTAAAAGTATTTTACTCCATACTTAACTAAATGCTTCCAAACATTCTATCTACGTGTTTTCTGATGTTTCACTCAACATTGGCTACACTTTACATGGTTGCAAAAGTACTTGTTTCACATTGATGAAATCTCTTAAAAAACACATAAAAACCTCAATAATACACCATAGAGTACTAAAGTGAGGTAAATTCTACTACAATTATTCACCAGAATGATGATACTGAGGACAAGCTGGAAAATAAACATATTTTATAAATTTTGTGAGAAATGTTTACTGTTATAGGTTTATCACACTCTGTCAGTCTGAATGAGGTGGTATGTACTTGCTCGTGTGAAAATGACTGCATATTTTTCGCTTGATACATAAAAATGTTCATTCGACCTTCCTCTACATCATTGCGCTAATCGTTTTCTTGGTAAATTTTTTTAACCCCAAGGTTTCTTCAAGCTCGCTGTGCCGACAGTGTGTTGAAACTGTGACACTCACTTTTGGTGGATCCACATTGGCTAGAAGCTGGGGAACCTGACCCAGTTTAAAATGACATAACAGCTTGTAGCTAATTTACATATATTGCGATGCTAGAGAATAGAGTCATCTCTGACATCACACTTAACAGCATAGAAGATTCCGCGTAAATATGATGAGGACTCTAAACATATTTACCAAACAGATGAGCCTTCACACTGCTTGCAGTGCTCTGTCTGAAAAAGTTGAATTAGTTGATTAATGTCTGTTCAAAGGTTATGTCTGTTTACCTTTGCCTGAAAGCACTTAAAATGAAATCAATGGAGAATGCGGTCATTACATCTGTTTGTGAGTCGAAAAAGCTCTCATTATAATTTTGGATCCATACAGTAAAAAACAAATTGCTGCTGGGGAATATGTTTCTTAATGAATAATTAAAAGCAGCCAATAGAGTGTTGGACAACTTTTTGTTGTTTGTTTGAGCGAGCTACACGGGGGCGGAAAGGCAGCATTTCTGGCCCTGTTGCAAAATAAGTCTAGGGGCCCCTGAGGATCCTACCATCGACGTTATTTCACAAGAGAGAAGCAAAATACTGTATAAAGAGTTAATGGTGAGGAGACCAATATTGAGTTTTATTGGCCCATTGCAATATATGTAAATTAACTACAAGCTGTGATGTCATTTTAAGCTGGGTCAGGTTAGAATAGAGGAGAATACGAGGGGCGTTCAGAAAGTTCATGGCTTCTTTTTGTATGGACACTTCTATTCAATGTAGAACTATGAATTTTTTACAGGATAAAATTCAGCAGTTTTGAAATGGATTGCCAAAATTTTGCACAATTTGGACATTTATAAGTCATTCTGCGGTTGCCATGGAAACAGAAGGTATAGCTAGGCAGTGCAGATAATACTGAGATCAAGAATTGACCCAAGAAATATAACATTAGCTTTAAATAAAACTCCCAGGTACACATAAAGCTTCAATTCATACACCTGACCCATTGAAGAAAATGTTCCTTGAAGCCCTCCAGACAAAGTTTTGTGAAAGCGTTTTGGTCATCCAAAGCCTTTTCTCCTCCGGTGCCTGAAACTATAGCCCCCAGTGACTAAAGTAAGGGAAAACCAGGACTTTTGTAAAGCTATAAGTCATAGGAATAACTGGGATGGATAATGCTATCCCTTTAGGTCTCTAGTTCATACCAATGAATCCATGCTTTGTCGTAAGTCCTGATGTAGTTAACAACCCACAACTGTCCCACATCCTTCCACCTGAATCTCTCTTGCCAAATCTTGCATACAGGAGTGCTTTCTCGCTTGGGTTCAGTGTAAGAATACAAACATTTGGTGTGTTTAAAAGTATATTTAGAAGCTAATATTGTATTTCTTGTGTCAAATATTGTCTATATCACTAATACAAGTCTTTCCCAGCCACAATTCATTGGCTTTTTTTGCCTCAACATTACCTGCGCCATCTAGCTGAACTTTCTTTAATCATGGCAACCTTAGAATGACTTAGAAATGTCCAAATTGTGCAAAATTTTGGAAATCCATTCCAAAATTGCTTAATTTTATCCTGCAAAAAATTCATAGCTCTATATTGAAAATAAGTGTCCATATAAAAAAAGCTGTGAACTTTCTGAACGCCCCTCGTAGAGTCATCTCTGACATCACACTTCAACAGCATAGAAGAGAGTTGAGATTACACATAAATATGATGAGGACTGTAAATTTTATAGTAATAATAATGTTGTGCCATAATTTGTATGTGTAACTCTAAATTGTACCATTTCATATTTGGTCGAGGTCCGTTGTAGAACTTGTTATATCCTGTTACTGGCAATTCCCATTAAACAGCATGGGCTTTTGGAGAAATGTCCAGCATTAGAGTTTATCATGTTGTTTATAGGTACTTGTAAAATGATATCGTCGACTTATTCTGACGCCAATCACAGCGAGCCCGAACCATCTTTGGGGTTAAAAAAATGGCCCAGCATAACCGTAGGCGCCATTATGTAGCTTAAGGTCAGACGAACAAGCAGATGTAAAGAACAAAAAAATCTGTTGGGAATTTTTTGAGATATTTCAATTTATCAAATTCTTGTTTGTCACATTCTTTTGTTTTGGTAAATTCCATAAAACCTCGATGCAAATTACAATTTCACATGATGAACTTCAAAACAATATATTAATGCCTTTTAAATAACAATTGAAATGCAGAATGTTACAGCTATTATTAGGAACAGTCACATTTTGATGGTGGGTGTGATAAACTTCAATTGCATATTCATACGTATGTCACAATCTCAATCCAAAATTGCTGGCTTTACCTATGACTTTGAGACGGAAATAACATAATATCTTACACCATCTCTGGATAAATAAATAACTTGAAACTAATTATTTAATAGTTTTTCCTAGAAATTTCGAGTTATACATATATCCAGAATAGCCACATCTTTTTATCATTCTTTGTGACATGCATGGTTTTACCTATGGATCATGTGATTTATGCCTGTATGTCTGCCTTTCACAGCGTAGTATTAAAGAAGAAGTACTCAATTGGTTTTATAACATTTGAATCTTATGTATTTAAACCTTAGATTCAAACGCTTTTAAATTAGTTCTTTTCACTCTAATTTCATGAAAGCATTAAGTGTATCTTCAAGTTAGGTAAATAAATTTGATGTCAGGCAATACCCATGTTTGAGACTTCAAACAGACCTTTATCACATATATATATATAAACTAGCCTTTGATAATGTAATGATGCATCTGAAATGTTGTTATTTTAATCCAGTACTGATCAAGTTGCACCATGCATGTTCATCCATTCGAAAACATATTATTATTCAAATGGATAGGAGTTAAACAGTTTGTTGCGGGTCAAGTTTCGTAAGATTATTTAAGTAACCTTGTTTGTTTTCACTGATTCACAAATAATTTTCCTTTCCCTTGCTTTCTTACTTGACAGAATCAATATATTCGAGCACAAAAGCTCTGTCAAACATGTACATACATAATATGTTTTGGCAAGATTTCCAGTTTATACCCTTGGACGGATTGAGCATGTTAATTTTTGCCATTCTTATGAACATTGATACCTTACTTTGAATTTTTGCATTCGTGAGTTTATCACACCTTCCTGACATTAAATACCACTGTATGTATTTCTATTTTCAAAGAAAGGATTATTATTTCTTTTGAATGAAATTTTCTATCCATAAAATAGGTTTTACAAAGATTGCGCTCATCAAGAAGACTTTCCATATTATGACTTTTGATGCTAAATTCTGGGTGTGAGTCAGAAATTTTAGTTGATATCTCAAAAAATTCCCAACAGATTCTTTTGTTCTTTATATCGGCTTGTTCGCCTGACCTTAAGCTACGTAGTGGCACCAATGGTTATGCTGGGCCATTTTTTTAACCCCAAAGATGGTTCGGGCTCACTGTGACAGCAATTTAAAAATACTAGCATTGTACCCATGATAATGTGCATGGTGAGAGTAAGAATGGCAGTGAGAGAGTGATGACTTGAGAAACATAGCATGCAGATGATGCAGGAGCGAGACCTTGAGATGAAACAGTGAGATGGAATAGGAAACATTGAACAGAACTTTGAAACCAAGGAATAGGAAACATTGAACAGAACTTTCAAACCAAGTGATTGACTATTAACTACAGACAAGGGCTACAGAGAAGGGCGAAGGGCCAGTCTTTCAAGACAGTGGCCCCTTCCTCCCTCCACTGGAGTCCAGGGAAAACACAACAACTACCACAATCATGACTACTACATTGGAGATTATTGATAGTGGTGCAGAAATGAGTACTGAGTGCACTGGTATAATATGGAGAGTTTGAAAAACCACACCCACTTATGGTTGATGTAAGAGGTGAAATAATGTTGCATGCAAATTTTCAGTTGTTGGCAATGAGTAGTTTGGGAGGAGTAGAGTAAAGCATCCATGAATTAAGGGTATGATGATAGACCGCCGTTGAGTTATCTCAACGAAACTACAAACCTGCAAAATTGCATGGAACTACTACCTGACTACTATCGGGTGCTATGCCAAACTTAATCTTTAATGTGAGCCTGATTTTACTGTGAGCTGTCAACATTTTTTTACACGAGAAGAATTTTTTAAAGGCGTCTCAATGTGCCCCGCACTTCACTAATACATTTTTGCATGCGAGACATTACACAGTGTCAGACACAAAATGCTGCAATACATGGTATATTTGCCAAACAGATAAGCCGTCACACTGGTTGTGGTGCTCTGTCTGGAAAAGTTGAATTAGTTGATCAATGTCTGTTCAAAGGTTATGTCTGTTTACGTTTACTTGAAAGCACTTAAAAGAAATCAATGGAGAATGCGGTCATTACATCTGTTTGTGAGTCAAAAAAGCTCTCATAATTTTTTGGATCAATACAGTAAAAAAACAAATTGCTGCTGGGGAAATATTTTTTGATGAATAATTAAAAGCAGTCAATAGAGTGTTGGACAACTCTCTTGTTGTTTGAGCGAGCTGTACACGGGGGCGGACTGGTGGAATTTCTGGCCCTGTGGCAAAATAAGTCTAGGGGCCCCTAAGGTTCCTATTTCACAAGAGAGAAGCAAAATACAATAGCATATATGCAGTTTGGCAAATTGTTATTAGGACGGGGCCCCATGTTACACGTTTCTGTCGTATTCAGTCAATTTTCTTTCATCACAAAATCTGAAACCTGGCACAGTTTTGCTTTTCAGCTATGCTCTAATTTTTTCGTTTTTTTTCCATCTTGAATGGGCCCCTGAGCGGATGGGCCTGTGGCTGCTGCTACTCTGCCACATAGGCCAGTCTGCCTCTGGACTTGTCAGCTACACATTGCTGCTCTGCTCCCCTTTTCACAATATTCCTTACATTTCAATGTTGGTGGCGCTGCGTGTCTTTTGTCTTCATGATTCAACTGAGCGCCATCTAGGTATCAACTAAACTGGACTGTACCGCAGCCACCTTGGGGGATCATGTGTGAGCCAGCTCTTGTTTGTCACCGTCTGAAGAGACAGAAATTTGTTAGACTATCTGCAGCCGGAAACTTCTTAAAACTCTTTGCAGATTGGCAGCCCATGACTCATAACAGTTTCTCTATGGACATTAAACTTGGCCTTATGATGTCTCTAACTTCAAGGAAGTTTTTGATGATCAGGGGCACCTCGCGACAGTGTTTTATTATAATGGCCATATTGGTGCAAGGTCCTGGTTGCACATCTTTTGTGACACTCAGATTCATTTTTTTATGCAACTTGGAGAAAATATCCGTAATACTGCCAGCTGGGTTGCCAGCCAGCCCAAGTGTCAATCAGCACTTTCCAGCCAGCTGATATAAATTTTGTTTTTCCCAGCCAGCAACCTCAACTGTTTTCACATAACCTGCCTGCAAACTTCATCGGTTGGACGCCAAAAAATTGGATCCCAGCTGGGAACATCCTAGCTGACAGTCTGCCAGCCGGGCACCTGCTGCATGACAGATAATTGGTATAACAGATCATGGGGTGCCCCTGGATGATTTGTTTTTCGTCACTTACAGTTTATAAGTTTTGTCAGCATGTGTCTCTATCAGAATTGGTGTCAATACATAAAACTATACACTGTATTAGATAGACAGATAGATAGACAGATAGATAGACAGATAGATAGATATAGATAGATACAGATAGATAGATCTATACTTGCACCTGTCTACAAGCAGCTGTTAAAGTGCTTGCACGTTATTTTTTTTCATAGGTTGAAAATCTGCAGGGTTGTTGATCTGAGAAGCAAACGTCAAACATGTCTGGCCTATTTTTGCTTGAAAAAACTTGTTTACAGAGATGAGGGGCATGTTTTTAGAATGCAAATCAATAAACTACTAAAATAAGTCGAATTCTATCATAAATTAACCTTTACTCTCTTGAAACATTGAAAAGAACATAAAGCATCCCGTTAAAATGTCACTTGTGATAGTTTTGGATCCATACAGTAGTTAATAAATGGCCATTAGGAAATGAATAATTAACATCAGTCAATAAAAGTGTTTGACATTTCTTATTTGTCTGAGAGTCTTCACCAGGAATCTTCTTGAGAGCAAGCATGGTTGCTATGCTTCCAACTGTTATTTGCATCATTTGTCTTTTAATAAAAGGTTGGTAGCTTTATTTATATATTTTTTATTGCTATTTAATAATCATTGTTTCTCTGTGTTGTCATATTGTAGGATTCGAGAAAGATTTGATATCAGGTAACTTATGTTACGTTTAGCACCAGATCCTATAAATATACAAAGTGTTTAGCAGGACGAATCTACTGATTGTAGGTATATATGTATGTAACATAATAAAATTACATGCATGCATAGATACAATTACAAACATAACTTAGCACATTCGTCCTACTAAACGCTTTTGTATATTTACTGGATCTGATGAAAAAAGTAACGTAAGTTAAATGATAATAAATATTTTCAAAATCATACAATATAATGACATAGAAACAATGTTGTCTCATCTTGAAGATTTAAACGAAAATAGGTACATTTGTAGATGAATAGCTTTGGGAGCTCCAAGTCCATTCTTCAGTTCTTGTGTATGAAAGTTGAGCGGTCACATGTTGTCTCAATAATGTCCAAAATCTCTCGCTGACGCAGACTGACGGTTGTGGTAACATTGTCACAATGTTGTGAAAAAGCAACATAATTTCTACCATACATTTCTGCTTGCGAACAGACAAGCTGCCTGCCAGTTGGCAATGGTGTGTGCCCCTTGGGCGTCAGTTAAATGTGTGCTGATGTAGAAATTCCAATTATGGAAATGGTCACCATAATATACCAAAAAACACAAGATAGACATTTTGAAACTGATTGATATTTTTCAGTAAATGTTCAGTAATTCTATCAGTTTCCTGCTGTATGAGGACAAGACAAATCACCAAATGTCTTCCATTGAATACCACATTACCGCAGCTTCAGTGCTGGCTTTTGCGAAAGCTATATCACGAAGTACTTTGAGATCCATGCACTGAAAAAAAGGTTTGTGTGGAACAGACAAAACGAACGTTAGCTGGTGTCCGTCCAAAATTTTGTGTAAATTCACACAAAATGTATGTGTATTTTTGACATTTCATTGTCAATCTTGAACAAATTTTTGTGTGATTTGATCAATGAAATGTCAAAAATACACATACCTTTTGTCTGAATTTACACAAAATTTTGGACGGACACCAGCTAACGTTCATTTTGTCTGTTTCACACAAACCTTTTTTTCAGTGTGTTGTGGTCCTGTGTACAGAAATTTGCTTTGGATAGACGATATTATGAACTATTTTAACATTTACACGGTTAACAGGGAATAGCTATAGAATACGAATGAAAGAAGCATGCAGAAAAATTACAAATCTTTTCATGAATAAATAAATTTAATCAAGAAAATATGTTAAAATCCTGAGTATGGCAAAAATTTCTTCCATCAGTTATTGTCATGTATAGCCACTATCTCAAAATAATTCAAGATTTTTCAAAAGGATTTACTTTCATGAGATGAAGTTGAATCCCCTATGTCTGCACACAACCTCAGAGTCCATGAATAATACATGTATTTTTGTCCAATTATTAAACTGGATTCCTGTATTGTGTATATTTAGTGTCCGACTCGATACCCTCTTGTGAGGTGCACCGTCTGCTGGGTGAGGTGACCAATGGCTACTTCACCATAGATCCAGATGATTCTGGTCCTCTGGATCCGTTTCCAGCTTGGTGTGATTTTTCTACTATTCCTGCAACCACAATGATGCGACACAACAGGTACGGTGAAAATCTTAAGCTTTGAAATTCTGGTTTTTCCTTCTAATTTGTATTTGCTTTATTGGTCACAACTGAATTGAAGTAAAGTTTTACCTTATCTTATCATACTCTGTACCTTTTTCCATTGTATTGGAGGCTTAGCTCCAATTCATTTTATTTTGTTGTTTAGAGTTTAGAGTTAAAGTCAAGGGATGTAGTCTGTTGTACCACATGTATACTTTTGGTAAAAAAGATGTTTAAGGAAAGGTTCATCTAACATTTTGGGACATTTCCAAAATAAAGCTATCTACATAGAAAATATTGTTTAAAAAATGTCTAACCAAACATTTGTTCATAACAAAAGTGGTGACTGTTCCAAAATAATGCTGTCTACACAGGAAATGTTGTCATGTTATCGTTTGACAAATTTTGTGCAGGTAAAAATTTGTTACACAGTAGTAGAATACCCCGGTAATTAATTGTTGATTCCTTTCAGTGTTAAAACTTAATCCATGTTGAATAGAGATATATATTTTTGCCATTCAATATAGGGAGAGCCAAACGCTTACACCGAAAACTCAAAACAACGACCACAAACTGGACTTCATGGTTGATTACGTTAATGCAAGCACATCACAAGTTCGTTCTATCGTTGAGTCTTCTTCGCACTGCTCATACACATTCAAATATGAATGCCACGGGGCTGCAATGACCTATCTTGCTATGCATGGATATAATTCAAATTTAGCTGCTGGTTGGTGGAACAATTACGCTGATGGAATATGTCAAGGTACATTATAGCATACAATGTATTTGGTATTTTTCTTGTTTAATGACAGTCGCTCTCTTCAAAGTTGCCGGTGACTAACAACCTAAAATAACCGCACTCTAAAAAATTTCAGACAAAATTGGTTTTTTACATTCAAAATGATTTTTTGAAAAACCAAATTTCAATGAAAAAAACCAACATGGATTTTTTTTTTTAATTCATGTTGGTTTTGCATTGAAATTTGGTTTTTCAAAAAACCATTTTGAATCTAAAAAACCAATTTTGTGCCGACATTTTTTAGAGTGCAAAATACAACACCAGACTGACATCACAATGCCTGTTATTTGAACTACAAATTAGTGACCTTCAAAACAATAATGTTGTGTATTCGGCTATCAAAACACCTTCAAGGCAATAAAAACAGCTTTATATCTGTCATATATCTTGACTTTTCTTCAGAATATCAGTTCACAAGTGCAGGCGTGTGCACTGCATCTGTTGGTGCAAGGCATGACCAAGTTTGAAAACCAAAATTGTCAAATTCTCCATTGCCGTTCGACAGTGTTCGTCAGTAGTTTGTTGCGTCATGACAAATAATATATAGATAGATAGATAGATAGATATGGTAAGTGCAGCCCTCTAAGCCCAGTTCTGGGCGCTCACGAGGGTTGATTGATGAGATGGGAGAGAGAGTGGGAGTCCTCAACATGTTACACATTTACCCCATGTGAGGGATCTTTTACTTGCCCAGCATAGACACTGATACAAGGGGCCGCCAATTTAACGTCTCATCCGAACGACATCCAGCTGGGATTTTGCTCATGAAGGTTCACTGAAAATTTGGGTTCCCACCCGGGGTTCGAACCCATGCAGGCAAAGACCTTCAGCGGAGCAGGCGGGCACCTAAGGCAGATTTCACGAAAAGTGCTCTTAAAAGGTACCTTAAACTTTCCAACCCTTTTGTTATCACTCTGTTGCTTCCTGACGCAAGTAAACCTATTACTAAGTATATCTGTGAGGTAATGAATAAATATCAATAAAATATTCCTCAAATATCTAGCTTTTTCCTCTTAAAAAGATATTTTTTTATGCCTCATGAGGACAATTTTGGACGACCAAACTTACTGGTGATCAGACATGCTTACTTTGGCACTCTGTGGAATCTGCTAAAACCAATTCAGGAAAATGTAATGGTATGTGATTGACAAAAAACATCTTGAAAATTATTTTGGAACCATTTTTAATTGTCTTGGTCTTTATAAAACTTGAAAAAAATGAAAAATAAAAAAAGACTGCTAATGTAACTCGATTCCGTCTCAGGACACTGAGGTTACATTAGCAACTTTTACATGGAAATTTTTCTGTGTTCTCGCTACTTATGCCAATTTCAAACATGAAATTATAATATTTTATTGAAAAACGTTTCTTATTTGCCTATTTACATGACCAAAAACACAAACGACTGGGTGTGGTACCTGTTTCTTTATTGCTAATGTAACTGCAATTTTGCATCCGTCCATTTCATAGTGTTACATTAGCAAAATGTGTACATAAAAATTACGTTAAAAAACACATGATTAGATCTCAGATTTTTCTGAACTGAAAGCCAGGTCTCCCAAGAGCAGGCCAGGGGTGGTACCCTGCTTGTGACTATATTGCAGTAGGATCAGTATAAAAAATTCCGTCCTACATCATTCATCGTTGTTACATTAGCACAAGGCCATATTTTTAGCTACTCTGACCTACCAATCCAATAGAAAAGACTGTTTACACATGATTTCATTTAATGGAATGACACAATAAAAGATTTAGATTTCAGCTTTTTTTTGTCCTGCCAGCTATCCTCAGAAGAAACACCCTGAGAAAATCTGAGAATCTACGAATTGATTATGTCTGGCCTTATCAGTATTGTGCTAATGTAACTTGTGGACAAGTTGTGGTAAGTCATTTTGCAGCTTTTTCGTGAAATCTGCCCTAAGCCACTTGGCCACCCAGCTATATAGGCCTATGTATTGTTTACTTAAAAAAAGATTATCAGTTACACCCTGCTCGTTTCAAGGGTACGGGAATATACACCACGAAGGACTCCATACACCACGAAGCCGAAGGCTGAGTGGTGTATGGAGGCCTGAGTGGTGTATATTCCCGTACCCTCGAAAAACGAGCAGGGTGTAACGGTTTTATCCTCAGACTTCTTGTTTTATTGATACCCATAGATTTTCTTGCAAACTGAGTCTGAAATGTCTTTCAGTAACAAAGGAACAGCATTGTGACGTCATCACCAGTACTGCCACCAGGATGATGTCACAATGGCTCAAACAATGGCATTGTGACGTCATGACTATTGTTGCTACAAGGATGACGTCATAACAATCCTATGGTCGCAATTGTGACATCATTGTTTATCTCATACACCCTGTCTGGTAAAGACAGACAGGGTGTACGGTGTCATACACCTCAGCTCTCAACCAATCAGAATCGAGGATTCACACTGGACTGAGGATAATATCAGTTACACCCTGCTCGTTTCTAAGGTACGGGAATGTACACCACAAAGGACTCCATGCACCACGAAGCCCAAGGCTGAGTGGTGTATTGAGGCCTGAGTGGTGTATATTCCCGTACCCTCGGAAAACGAGCAGGGTGTAACGGTTTTATCCTCAGACTTCTTGTTTTATTGATGCCCATAGATTATCTTGCAAACTGAGTCTGAAATGTCTTTCAGTAACAAAGCAACAGCATTGTGACGTCATCACTAGTGCTGTCACCTGGATGATGTCACAATGGCTCAAACAATGGCATTGTGACATCATGACTATTGTTGCTACATGGATGACGTCATAACAATCCTATGGTTGTGATTGTGACATCATTGTTTATCTCATACACCCTGTCTGGTGATGACAGACAGGGTGTACGGTGTCATACATCACGGCAATGTTGTGACAACGCCACAATTTTGGTGAAAATTATGCAGAATTGTACGTAATGCATTGCAGAAATGATGTTGTCACAATGTTTTGATGCAAAGCCAACATACACTGTTTGACGTCAGCATGTAGCGTTGCAATGCGGCAATTTTGTCACAATGTTGGGAAAAATCATTACAGGTAATTTCATTACCATGTGATTCTTGTCATCCACACTTGGCTGTGAGGAATCAATGCTAAACCAGCACTTCCTAAGTTTGATAAATCAAATATGTGACGTTCTGTTGTTTTTAAACCAATCAGATTAACTAAAAATGGCATGTATTTGGTGAGTCTAGAACCTAAGAATCACGTACTAATGAAATCACCTGGAACGGTTCTACCATACATTTCTATGTGACAATAGACGAGCCCGGTCTCCACCAATTAGCAATGTTGTGTTGACATTGTGTGTCCATTAACTAGTCATTCCACAATGTGTTTATATGTTTAAGAAAAATCAATTGTCGAATAGGAATCCATATGATGAGTTACTCTGTATTTCGCTTTTATGCACTGAATGCATGTTCATAATTATGTCATTAATCAATTATTGTTGGACATTTGCATGCATGTATTGAATTTCATTTCTGACATTGACTTGAGAAATGTCATTCAATAGTCAAAGAGGTCAAAACAATCTAAGAAGTTGTTAGTACATAATATAAGGTCAATGTCATTCAATAGCAAAAGCGGTCAAAACACAGCACTTAGTTATCAGTGCTGTTATTGAATAGAATCAGTACCTTCTAACACGCATGTTATGAGGTACTGATAGAATAGAACAAGGAAATAGGTCTTACTGAAGTCAAAAGTCAACAAGCCCAAAATCGGATTTCTCTAAAATAAAAATAAAACAATATCAGATTATCATGATAATTTTTAATTCTCAAAATCGTTGGCCTCAGCTGATGTTTTGGTTGCATACATGTGAGAATGTTTCAAAGTTGAGGGACACAAAACAAATGGGAGAGCGGGGACACAGTGAATTGCAAGGTTCTTTGAATCACTGAACTTATTTGGATTATGAAGCACCCTTGACCATTAGGTCATGGAGGATCACGGAATAGTCCTGAGAGGCTGGTGAAAAGTAAGATCATAGAAAGCGTTTGCACCAGGCAAATGTGCTAACACTCTACATGTGTGTAATATTATAGATATCCTGAAAATAAACAAAATCAGTTTTTATTATTACAGGTACTGTCAAGCCATGCAGTTGTGATATCAATGATCTTGTTTGGAGACTTGAGGAAGGCATAATTAATGTGAAAGAGATATTTCCTATCTCAAACTTCATAATCGCAGACACTGATTCATCAGAGGAAAATAGCTATCTCACGCTGGGACCTATGATTTGTAAAGGTAAGATTCGTGCGCAAACAAAATAATTATAGAATCAAAATCACTGGCAATTTAAAACTGCTTCAGCAGTTTGGGAAATGGTTCTTTTGCATTGTTCTGGATCGGCATAGGTTGGGGGTTTGTATTCTGAAAGGTAAATTATGATGGATAATGTCAGATTTTGATATTGTGTTTGTTTTCTAATTTTATCTGATAATTTTCAAGTAAATGTTGCAATTGATCTATTTTAGCTCCCCATGATGTTTTAACATTTCGTAAATGTCAAAGGCTGAAAAAACTTTTTTTCTTGAAGAATAGCCTACTCAAATTTCCCCTCAGACATTTCAGAGTCTGCCTCTAAGCAATTTTTTCTACTGTTATTATTCATATTTTTTTTGTAAGAAATATTCTGCGTTTTTTGTTGTTGTTCTTTTCTTGTAGCCAGTGGTGATCCAACAACAACAAGATTCAAGATCACCTCTTCTACTCAATACACTGGACCTGGCGAAATTGGAGTATTTGACAACCCAACTTGCGATGTAAGAAGATGTGTCATGTTGTGTTTGGCTCAAACAAGAGAATGCAGGGTGGCTGCTCTGCACAAACTGAAGTGCCAATGTTACCTGTACGATAACAACTTTTATGCTAACTCCAACAAGACTGTTCTGAATGCTGAGTGGGATCTCCTCACTTCATACTATTACAATGGATGATTCATTTGGTTAATTTGTTTTGTAATTTAATTATAATCATGTACATTGCAATAAAAGATGTTTGAGACTCAGTAGGCCGGATATATCTCAGCAACCAGAAGCTCTGCAATAGAAATTCACCTACTGGTGTGTAGCTTAGCTTTGTTGTAGTATAAATATCCCTTTTTGTGCATGATGTTTTGACGTCATTTTTGTTCAATTTTCACCAATTCATGATAACAGCAGTCCAATTTTACACAATGTTGACATTCGTGATGCAACCAAACACATGGCAATGACGTCATAATGGTGCACTACAGTGCCACCCCTAGACTTCTATTAGTTCAACATCAACTGTTTCAGTCAAGGTTGTGTACTTTTTTATTGTAATGTCAATTAAGTCCACGTCAGAGCAGAACTATCTGAAACATTATTTTCAAAAATATGAGCTAAAATCAGATGTTGCGTTTCTTTTGCTGGTGAGTGTACTTCACAAACCTTTAGAACTAGTAGAGTTTAAATAAAGACTATGTTAGTGAGCATGCAGTTTACTGGAATTAGATAATGTTCTTTAAAAAAAAATCTTAACATTAGAATTACTTCCTTAAATTCATTAAGATTTTTTTTTATTTTTTTTTAGAAATTACAAAATGATGAAAATGCTTTTATTTATTGACCTCGTGCCAATTAAAGATTATTAATTTCATGATGACACAACCACTTTTTTTCACAGGAAGCATCCTCCAATATTTGTTACTAAATCAAACATCACCTTGTTAAGAAATACCCCCACCAGAATTCTTTTTATTTCAAGACTGCCCAAAAATGTTTTTAATTTAGTGCTAGGCATTATTAATTTAAAAATAACTCCAAGCCCCCCCCCCTTTAAAACATCTAATGGTCGCCCTTTAAATTTCCACCACCTTTATGAGCACTTAATCATTGCTAACCCAATAGTGGCATAGTGATTAATATTAAGTGGAACCTGTTGGCAATATATTATTGATTACTACATTGGAAAATTACTGATTATTAACACCAAGATTTCATCAATAATAATAGAAGTGGAAGACACAATATGGTTCTGAAGGTCAAATTGATGCAGCTAATAAATTATTGTTAGACCTCACCATCACACTTTTAGAACCGGAAAAGCCAGGATGTCAATTTTGCATGGTGCGCTCTAAAAAATGTCGCGACAAAATTCGTTTTTTAGATTCAAAATGGTTTTTTGAAAAACCAAATTTCAATGCAAAACCAACATGGATTCTTAAAAACCAATTTTGTCTGAATTTTTTTAGAGTGTGATGACCTGATTTGCAGCACACAAACAATCAGACTTTGCAGCAATTTCAATTTACATTGATGAATTATGAGTACTTATATTCAGCTGCTAGTGGATATCAGTGACCTACAACAGGCCCTATCCATTGCATTGAAATGAGCTGTCAATCTGTCATTGAGTAAGTTGTGACAGCATTGATACCATACTGGCGCCTTGTTTTCATAGCATTGAAAGCATTCGGTATGACCTCACAAATTGCTTGTGAGTCAGAGAGAATAACATGGCATGGATAGGTATATGACCTCACAAGGAACATTTCAGTCCAATTCTGTAGGCACTTAATATTCATTGACTGTAAGAGGTATAGGCTTAGTTAAACAAGGGTATGATATAATGAGGTCTAAGTTAGTTAGACTACGATATTGAGGGTTGTAACATGTATATACATATTTATACCATTTGACACCTCTGTCAGCCAATCACATTACAGTATGTCAGGGGAATAATTCCCATATTCTTTGTTGTCCAGTTATCCTCTCATGTTTGACTGTTTGAGTGTTTGTCTCATGGTATAAGCCGGTTATTCACCATGGGATCAGGAATATGTGTTTATCACACCTCGGCCTAAAGGCCTCGGGTGATAAATCACATATTCCCTCTCCCGTGGTGAATAACCTTTACATATATTTTTGTCAGTTACATCTCATTCAGAGGGAGGGATCTAACTGATAAAAAAAAGTTGAAACTCAGTTAATCTGTGTCTAACTAATTACTATGAAATGCGATGATAGAAAAGTCTCTTTCATGATCATTAAAAATCTGTGGATTCACGTAAGAGAAAACACAAAGAGAAATTTTTCATCAAGGAATAATGAGTGTTCGAAAATTAGGTGTGAATGATAATTCTGTGTCATTCACATGTGACAATGTCACCAATTGACGTCTTATGTGAATGACATCCAGCATGGATATTTTATATCAATACTCTAGAAGGCATATAATGCGCATTTATTGGAAAATAACAGTGTTTATTAACCCAGTTACTGTGAAGAGAGGAAGCTGGCATCAAATCGCCATATCTCTTTATAATGATTTTGCATCCATAAAGTACATTGGGCGGCTGGGGAATGAATAATTAAAATCGGTCAATAAGATGACCGACCGGTCTTTAATCTTCATCTGAGGAATTAAGGATGGTTACAATGCATCTACTTGCCATCTACATTTTTTGTCTTTCAATTAAAGGTCTGTAATCTTTCTTTTTTTTGGTTTTGATAAATGAACTGTTTTTTCTTCGTAAATACTTACACATATTCCAAGAACAATGCTCAATTTACATATTAAACTGAATACGTTTTACAAGTTAAGATGAGATAGGTGAGATGGGTTATTATAGATCTTCGTGGATCAGCGGCCCACATTCTTTTAAAAATTAACTTTGAACTTGGCCATATGATGTCACTGACTTAAAAGTGTTTTAATGATTTGTTTGCATCCAGTTAGCATGTGATATACTATCAGCATAGGTGTCAATAAATGATCTATTTAACTTTGTTTGCAAGATATGCACCTGATAAGAGGATTGGAAGACAAACAGGTAACTGTTCATGACGTGGCAAAGCCAATTTGAAAATTCAAAATTAAAAAAACAAGATTTCCAATGGACCGCGGATCTGCAATGAGCTCTAAGAGCTCTTTGCAGATTGGCGGCCCACTGAAAAAAGATAATTTTCTTATTTTCAATTTGCAAACTGGCTTTGCCACATCACTGACAGTTTTCTGTTGGTATCCTAATCTTCTTATTTGATGAAGTACCTCAAGTCATTTAATTAGTATGTTTATTGTCACCTATGCTGCTTGATATATGACAAGCACTGAATCAACTGATTAACCATAACTTACACAAACAAAACATTTCTAAGCCAGTGACATCACACAACCAAGTTGAAAGTTAATGTTGAAACTGTTTGGACCTCCAATCTGCAAACAGCTATAATAACAAAGTTGAACAGCAGATTTTGATTTAGCAATAACTGAGCTTGAATTCTATAGGAAGCAACTTGAGAATGCAGCATCATTGTAACTACATCGAAATGTTCGTGAAAATTACATAGAATTGCGTGGTAAAAATGATGTTTTCACCACGTTGTGAGGCAACTTCCAAGATATGTCGATGTTGTGGCCACATTGCTAGATGTTGTGAAAAAATAAAAATAAAATTGTGTTCACATTGACGCCGTAAAAGGATTAATGCGTGCAACAGTGATTTTACTTTAAAGGTAGTAAGTCCGCCGATTCTATGTAAAATTTAACTTGTTGTTATAGATCATAAATTTAAAGATTTAAAGTATGGTATACATTTTCAATCAACAGAATTGTATGTTTTCTACAATTAAGTGAGTTTAATTGATTGCAAAGCCTTAAATTACTTAAGGAGAGCCCTGCATTGCTTGAAATGTAAACAAAGCAGGGCTTTTTCACGGCATGAAAAACTATTTTTTTTGCATTTTTCAAGAAAATAAACTTCTTATACTGTCAATAGAACAGCAATTGGGTAAATTTTTCAACTGGAATGTGTTAAATATGACTGAAATCTATCCATAAACAGTCTATTAAAAATGCGGACTTACTACCTTTAAGAATCATGCCTTCTTTCCCCACCTATTCATAATTTGGTTAAATTAGGGTACAGTGCTTAAAAGTGACGATAATAGGACCCTGATGAAAAATTTCGAAAATACAGCACCATACGATAGTTAGTGCAGAAAAGGTGAGCAGCATTACTGCCTCATCATTATTAAAACACTCAACTCAAGAAATGCAAACAAAACAGGGCTTTTCCAGGGCATGAAAAAATATTTGTTTTAACACTTTTCCAAGGAAATTAACTGAATATATTGCCGTTAGAGTAGCAATGAGGTTCAATATGACTGAAATTTATCCACAGACAGTCTATTAAATATTATAAGCATGTACCTTGTATGTTGAGCTAAATTGCAAGAACATTATTTTTTCAAAATTTCACGATCACCATTACAACCATTTGAGTTCAACAATGCTTATGCTTTTGTCTAAACGGCAAACTAAAGTGTAAATATCTGTATTCATGAGGAACTTCATTGTATTACATTATACGAATACGGCATGATATGAGTGCAATATAAACATTTATTGGCATGAGGAAATTCATATAGTGTCCCATTTTGAAAAAAATTTTCAAGAAAAAAATGTAAATTTTTTTATTTTAATGAAAACTCATATTGCACTCGAACCATAAAATATGAGTTTTTATGATGTTGTCGCGTGACTGATTTTGGCCAATCAGCATCGCTCTAGCATAGTGGTCATGTAATAATACAATATGCATTATTTAATCAAAATGCAAATCATTATCATTTAGAGGAGTTGAGAGTTTATACTCTTGAAAATCAAAAAAATATATAAACGATTTCTTGGAAAATTATCAATAAAGACCTTGGCTACATGTATTTTTCTATTTCTGGATGATCTCAGAATTACTAATATTTTGCCATCCCTATAGTCAAATTTATGGGTAAAACCTGTAAAATTGTTATTTAAAAATCATAAATATCATATAGCACTGTCTGATAAATTTGAGCCATGGCAACCTGTTTTTCTTTTTTGAGCATGATGTTTACAGATGATTTCATATTTGTAGAAACATGGACTGAATATGAATTTTTTTCTGGGACATGTAGTATTCCATAGGGAAAACTGACATAAAAAAACATGACATCACGTTCCCCCATAGGATAACACGTAGGATAACATGTCCTAGAAAAAAAATCACATTCAGTCCCTGTGTCTGCAAATGCGAAATCATCTGTAAACTGTTAATGAATTTGGGACAAATGTACATCATAGTAGTATTAAACACTAGCTACTATCGCCTCTTTTAAAAATAATAATGTCTTGTTTAGCCTAAAAAATGTCAATGGTTTAGATTCCGGGTTGTGAGAGTTACCAAATTAAAGTTACGCATCTGATGCACTGGGATCCCTACCGAAATATCAAATCATGATGTCACAATTTTAAATGATCATGCCTGGTAACTGAACTGTGAATATTTAATAAATAGCATTCACCCGTGATAAAGGATATACTTTGGCAGTGTGGAGAATGAGTGAATGAATGAAGCAATCAATCAATGTGGGTATAGATCTATGTATCTATGTATCTATGTATCTATCAATCTATCAATCTATGTGGATTTATCGACATTTGCCTGATCCATGCCCACAGGCCAATAACTTTACCTAATTTCATAACCCACAGTGAAATAGCAAGGTCACAATGGGCAGTTCAAGGATGTCAGCCATTCTGAAGTGGCCATTTGGTGGCAAGCTTGGATGTCTCAACATGTTCCCGATTCATACCCACAGGCCAATATCTGTACCAAATTTCATAACTCTAAGCGAAATATTTAGATGACAATGGGCAGTTCAAGAAATGAAGAAAGATGGCTGCCAAAATGGCCGACATCTTGGATTTCTCAACATTTTCCCGATCGATACCCACTGGTCAATACCTGTACCAAATTTTATAACTCTAAGTGAACTATTAAGGTCACATTGGGCAGTTCAAGAAATGAAGAAAGATAGCTTCCAAAATGGCCGCCATCTTGGATTTCTCAACATGTTCCTGGTCCATACCCACAGGCAAATACCTGTGGCAAATGTCATAACCGTAAGTGAAATATTAAGGTCACAATGGGCAGCTCAAGAAATGAGGAGAGATTGCTGCCAAAATGGCCACCACATAATGGCCACCAGCTTGCATTTCTCAACATGTTCCTGATCGATACCAACAGGCCAATACCTGTACCAAATGTCATAACTCAAAGTGAAATATTGAGATCACAAAGGGCAGTTCAAGAATGAAGAAAAATGGCTGCCAAAATGGCCACCACAAAATGGCCGCCATCTTGGATTTCTCAACATGTTCCTGATCGATACCAACAGGCCAATACCTGTCCCAAATTTCATAACTCTAAGCGAAATATTAAGGTCAGAATGGGCAGTTAAAAAAATGAAGAAAGATGGCTGCCAAAATGGCTGCCATCTTGGATTTCTCAACATTTTCCTGATCCATACCCACAGGCCAATACCCGTGCCAAATGTCATAAGTGTAAGTGAAATATTAAGGTCACAATTGGCAGTTCAAGAATGAAGAAAGATGGCTACCAAAATGGATGCCATCTTTGATTTCCAAAATGGCCGCCATCTTGGATTTCTCATTATGTTCCTGATCGATACCCTCAGGCCAATGCCTGTACCAAATTTTGTAACTGTAAGTGAAATATTAAGGTCACAATGGGCAGTTCAAGAATGAAGAGAGATGGCTGCCAAAATGGCCGCCACAAAACGGCCGCCATCTTGGATTTCTCGACAACTGCTCAAATCATACCCATAGCCCTATACCTGTACCAAATTTCATAACTCTAAGTGGAAAAATGAGAAAGCCTTATGGGTGAGTGTAAAATGAGCACACAAGATGGCCACCGAGAATATTATTATAGGATATGCCCAGTCATACAAATGTGAATATCTTCATCGCTCAAACTCACAAAATCAATAAATAACACATGGTTTCTGATACTTAAACATGTGAGGAATACATTCACGGAAATGTATGAATTATGTCATCAATCTTGGTGGACCAATTAGAAAGCTTGTCTTATAGCAAAATCTCTTTGAGCGAGGGCTGCTGCCTACTGGTATCAATCTATTTCAGTGTCAGATTTGGTACCCTCTTGCGAGGTGCACCGTATGCTGGGCGGGTTGATCAATGGCTACTTTACCATAGATCCAGATGATTCTGGTCCTCTGGATCCATTTCCTGTTTGGTGTGATTTCTCTACTTATCCTGCAACCACAGTGATGCGACACAACAGGTAAGGGGGTGACCATTTAATTTCCAGGGGAGGGCTTATAGTTTTCCTTGACGGGAAATTATTTATTTTGCGGTAATATCGAAGGTATTTATTTATTTCAAGCGAGCGACGTCCCAAAAATTCAATCCTAAATCAAGCAACGCCTTATCAAGAAATACGCAGGGCAAAAACCTTTCATTTCAAGATTGCCCAAAAAGAATTTATTTATTTCAGGCCCCCCATCCCATGGATATTTAAAATTGGTGTCCTACTTATATATTTTTGAGAAAAGGACAGGATATTCAGGTCCAATTTTATTAATTTCGATATTGACTGTTAGACCTGAGTTGATGCATGACATGGGGGAGACCATTATATATTCAAGGGGGTTTTGTAATATCCCTCGGTGGGAAAATAAGTGATTCAGCCATAGCAACTTTCCCTTCAAGACTTTCAGGGAAAAAAACTATTTCTATTTCACCAAATTTGGGTAAGAAGTTACTTTTTTTTTTAATATCCAAGGCCCACTTTAATGTTTGCCCCTTATAGGCCAAAGAATTAAGGCATGTTTGAAAAACCGAAAAGTGTGTTCATACAGGCCTACTTCAGATTCAAAATGTCAATAAAGAGTAGCCAAGAAAATAATCAGAAATAGTCAGTCAGAATCAAATGGTCAATTTTGATAACCGATAATTGTATAAATGCGAAATCTACATGCCCAAAAATTATTTTCAGAAAACCGTTCACCTGATACCTATTGCTGGGTATAAAATGTTCGATTGTTATAAATGCCATGAAGATTTGAAAAATTATTTTTCTCCTAACGTTCCCAAATATATAATTTTGCAAACAATCAATAAGAGAGTTCTTGAAAAATATGTTGTTAGAAGCTTTGCTGTGACATCCAAATAATACTATTCTTATAAAATTCAAACATTAGAAATTATGTTAAAGCTCCATGGAGCAATCCCGGAAAATATAAATATAGATCTATGATCGATTGTCAAGAAAAAGTCAAGGTACTAAATATAATTTGAGTAGAATTACCCAGCCTGAACTTTTAATCTTATTCAACTTTTGAATCGGATGCGATGTTGAATGAACATATACATATATAAACACTATCCATTTCAGAGAGAACAGAACTCTTACACCAGTAACAGTTTCTAACTATGATGTGATGGACTTCAGGGTTGATTACTTCAACGCCAGCACATCACAACTTCGTTCTGTGGTTGAGTCTTCTTCATACTGCTCATACACTTTCAAATATGAATGCCATGCTGTCGGGATGAGCCATCTTGCGTTGGAAGCTTACAATATCGGAACAGTTTTCGAGTGGTGGAATATGTATGCTGAGGGTATATGCAAAGGTAATTATTGTGTCCTGGCCATGTCAATGATGTGACTTTGGCCTTTGTGTCATTGCTGCATTCCATAGCGACAACTTTGATAGACGGGACAGAGCCACCGGCTCACCGAGCGAAGCGAGGTGTCTCGTCCCTTATGGCAAACATGCGAGGAGTGAACCAGATGGTTCAATCAAAAGAAGTGATTCAGACATCCCATAATATGATCCGGGCACTTTTTTCTCATCATGCGTGACTACCAAAAATGATTGGAAAAAAATATTGCCCAAAAAAAAAAGTTTGAAAAAAAATATATAAAAAAAAATGTTTGAAAAAAAAAATTTCCCCCCAAAAAAAGAAGTTCGAAAAAAAAAAAATTCCCATAAAAAAGCCTTTTGTTTTCCATATTAGCATGCCTTTGAAACAAGACAACAAAGATTGTGTTTCTGCAGTTTGATATGCATTGTCTCCAATCCGAAAGGGGGTCATGTTGCATCTGGTCCGTTCCTCTTTCATCATTCGAACAAGAATTGAGGTGTAATTTTTCTGTCCAAAGTGACAACTCCAAAAACCATTGCTTGAACTGGATATTTGGCCTTGAATGTCCCATTGACATCTTCTATTGATTTTATATAGGATTGGCAATTTCTTCTGTTGACAAAGGAATCCACAACAAAAAATTTAGAGTTTCAAAAAATTCTGATTGTCAGACCAAGCTTCTCAATGTAGCCCATCACTTTTTTTACATTTGGCCTTCATGGAACCAGCGTGTCTTGGGGTCCCGACATATGATTTCAGGCCTATATTATTATGCACAGCCATTCTGGCAGTCTTGAAGCCCTCCCGAAGCTCTGCCACCACCTCTCTCATGAAGGTTCCAGGTTTGCTGTCAGTTTTGTTTTCAGGGATCCTGGAATGCTCCATTCAGGGGTGCCGGAAGAAATCGCAGGCAGCAGGGGTGGTCAGATGAACGAGGCAAATAGTATTCGGGCCAATTTCATGCGACAAAATTTAAATAGAGAGTTACTGATAATTTCGAATACTTATTTAGTAATTTGTGCCTAAAATAGGTGAAATAAGGCTTAATAATGTTTTTTTTCTTTAAGATCTAAAGGGCACCCTTGTCCCCTTGACCCCCCTGCCTCCCTTGGACAAGGGCAGGATTTTGCCCCTCCTGCCCCCCCCCGTTCCGGCACCCCTGGCTCCATTCCACTTTTTGTTCACTCCACTAACTCCCAGATATTCTTCTTTTGCCTTTTACCTCATTGTTTGCTTTTCTGATATTGTACGTTGGTCGTATGGCCACTCTGACTGTGTCAGTGATGGTTTTTTATTCCCTTTGTGCATGAAGAAAATTTAACTATTACTCCATTTTTAGTCACAGGTCATTCTAACCTTTATATATTTCCACAAATATAGCTGATACCTTTTACCGTTAAATGCTTTGCCAGCATAAGGAAGTTCACGGAATGTATGTTTGAAGTTATAATGCAAATGCGTCTTTTGTATTACTTCGAATGCTTTATGACCAACCTCATATTATTTTCACAAAATAATTGGGTTGGGTCAGTGCATTTTACATACACTATATGGAGTTTTTGTCCAGCTTCCCTGATACAGCTTTGAAATATACCATATTAAGTGCTTGCATAATAACTCTGAACACTCTGTGTCAAAAAATATGTTGTATGCCACACAGTGTATCACAAGAATTTACTGAAAGTTACCAACAATAACAATGCTGCTGCAATATCGATTTGCCCATTGAGCTGTTATTTCTTGTTAATAGCCATATTTGTCGGCAGCCTATCAATATTGGATTGATCTATATTTTCTGGTTATATAAAATAGGCCCTACTGGCATTGTGTATGTTCTGAATTACATCTCCAGACTCAATAAGAGCTCAATGAGGTATATATTATAGAGATAGTGGATGGTGAGGAGACAACATTTTATTGGCCAAAGCAGTAATATTGGTTGAAACTCTAAATTTTTTGTTGTGGATTCCTTTGTCAACAGAAGAAATTGCCAATCCTATATAAAATCAATAGAAGATGTCGATGGGACATTCAGGGCCAAATATCCAGTTCAAGCAATGGTTTTGGAGTTGTGACTTTGGATAGAAAATTGCATTTATAGTTTAGTGCCATTATTCCTGGCTGAGCCAGCAGCCTTTGAGTGAGCTTACCTCTGTCTTCAAAAATCTGTGGCTTTTCCAAAGCATATTTTTGTTGAACTGTGGACTACAATAGGTGGAGTAGCTGTATTCTGTGGGATTCAACTTTAATAGTCAATCAAGTGCATTATTGTTGTTAAGGGGCATGCCAATATCACTTTCCACTAGCCAATAACTCTTTTCAAGTTACCAATACCATAATTTATTGGCGTGTCATGTGACTGATCTCCTGCTACATGATTGGCCTAACAATTTTGATGCAGAATATTGCAGTGTATTGGCACACCACTGCTGCCCCAAGCAAGAGGTCCTCTGACGAAAATTTTCCATCACTGGTTATAAATTTAATTCAAGTGTTTCATTCCTTGCGAAGCTTAATATAAGTATCATTATACATTATATATTTTATTTTAAATTGATTTTCCTTTCAAGGAACATCATTTCAAGGAACAGTCCGGCCATGCAGTTGTAATTTCAATGATCTAGTTTGGAGACAAGAGGAAGGCATAATCAATGCGAAAGAGATCTTTCCCATCTCAAACTTTGAGATAAGAGACAGGGACGGAACCAATGAAATTAGCTATCTGACACTAGGACCTATGATTTGCAAAGGTAGGTGACTCCAGTGATCTATATGCATAGAGGTCACTGGGTGACTCTATTGTAAAAAAAACAAAAACGTTTACATGCTTTGAAAGGCCTATTCAGTTGTGTTACAGGTGAACTGTAAATCGACCAATAAGTTCGCCATTTACCTGAACAGATAGGAAATAAATACTACACTTTTTGGAGTTTGAGGACTTCTAAAGTTGAGGTATTTATGATATTAAGGTGTTTGCATTTTATGTGGCTCCATAGAATAGTGGTCAACATGCCTCCCTTGTGCACCATGCATGGATGCAGGTTCAAACCCCGTTCCGGCCTTGTCCAGAGGTTATCGCTGTATACATGTAATGATTGATATGATTGCGGTTCAGTGGCGAGCAACAGTGACTTACCTGTAATGGGCCCTATATAAAATCAAGTTATATTACCAGTCTTTTCAGTCTTTTCAATAAATGTAAACTAAGCCACCATTACCTCATCAGACATTAGGTGCTGTCACCTTGTAATAAAAAAGTTTTTTGGAAAATGTTCACATTTTTCGGAAGTATTTTTTGGGTTTTCTTTATTCTTTTATTTTTGTAGCTAGTAGTGATCCAACAAGAAGAAGATTCAAGATCACCTCTTCCACTCAATACACTGGACCTGGTGAAATTGGAGTATTTGACAACCCAACTTGTGAAGTAAGAAGATGTGTCATGTTGTGTTTGGCTCAAACAAGAGAATGCAGGGTGGCTGCTCTACACAAACTGAAGTACCAATGTTACCTGTATGATTATAGCTTTTATGCTAATGCCAACAAGATTGTAGCAAGTGCTGAATGGGATCTACTGACTTCATACTATCACAATGGATGATTCATAATTTAAATTCATTAATGTAAATGTACTTTCAGCAATGCATTGACAGATGTTGCACTAGATTACTACATATCAAAATTTGTCATCATCTGTTGTGCGACATACCCCAACAATCATGAACATTTATACAACGTTGAAACAATGTTATAAAAAAAAACATTTTAAAGCCAAAGTAACATTTTAATTTTTTGAATGTGCGATTGTGCGTGCTGGGTATATACATGTAGTGGTTGACTTGAGAAGCTGTCTACAAGTTGACCGCTATTTGCTGCCACCTAGGATGCAAAATTCGCGAGCTCCTGTGAGCGGTCAACAGAATTTCGACCTCTGGAAGAAACCAGGACAGTGTGGAAGAAACCAGGACAGTTCCATCATTTATTGATGGTCTAGTTTATTTCCAAAAACTCTGCAATTGTCTAATCTGACTTTGGTTGGCTTCAATTTTAAGCAGACAGCTTGTAAATACCAAAATAAGTTGGAACTATTTTTTATCATGGAGGATGTATACATTGCAGCTCACATATATTGCCAGTATAGAGGGGGCCACTTGTGGCATGGACAAGACATTTTGCTGAGGGTAACACAGCTTTTATGAAATTGTTAATTATATTGCTGTCCTAGTTAAGTAACAGAATAAATACAATTGAGCATATTTGATATCACAAAGCAAAAACATTGGCTTTGTATGGACACGTGAATAAGTGAGAATGCATTCTTTTTAGACCCTTTTCTGACCACAATTTAACATGCACTAAATGGCATAAGTAGATTGAATTCATCAAGCTTCCGATGAGTAAAATCTTCTTTTTGTCTCATGATTTCCAAACATTTTCATTCAAAGCAGTGTACTGGATATTTGCCAGCAACCATGCTTTGTGAAAGTAGTTTGGCGTAGTAATATGGACAGCTGTTGTTCCTGGTGATCTGTCAAAAACAGATCAAATTATTGTTGACCTAATTCGATTTTCCAGGGACTGTCAGCATTCTGCTGCCACTTGACAGTCCCGAACAGAGAAGGCGAAGACTTATCATCATTGGGAATCGTCTAGAAAGCCAATCAGAGATCAACATGGTCATTATTGGGGATACATGCATCCCCACGTTCCGTTTCCTTGAGGCTTTATAGTTTTGATTGGCAGTCACAGGAAATAGGTCTTTATCAACTCAAGTTGTGGCGAAAGTTTGATGAAATAATCAAGAAGTGTGTCAGAATGCTTATATGTAACATTTGGCATGAAATGTTGACAAAACAGATCTCAGACAGCCTTTTATGGCTTTTTTGATGTAGTTTTTCTAAAATATAATCACCAGGTGGCACTTGAGATTTCTGCCTTGATTATTTTGTTGATCAGTAAAGTGCTTGCAATGTTATCGCACACCAAAGACACCTTTAATGGAATCCTTGTGGACAACTGGGAAACGAGCCATCCAGCAGTTTCTTGTGACATATATCGCTTTCTGAATCTGATACAGAGAAACCGAGATATTAGACAAACTTCTGTTGAACAAAACACGAAACATTAAAATTATATGGAATAAAAAATAGAAAACGAAAACAAAAAACCGGCAAGTACATAAGGAGTAAATATGTTAAAAGTTTAAATAATGTCATAAAGGCAATAGGCCTAATACGAAACTTATAAAGATAATCAAGACTAGGCATAATAATTGCCCGAAAAATTATTGATGGATGGATAATTGGGGCTTTACTTCCTACATTTATATGCACTTGGTAGGCTAATTAGAACAGGAGGAAGACACAGCAATGAGGCGAAGGATGGCTTAGACTACTGTCCAACATAAGTCCTGGTGATCGGCCTGAGTGATTCGAACCCAGGACCCAGGAATAATCATGAAAGACAATAGGTGGGAGGTAGGCCTACAGGTTTTTTAAATGTAGTGCAACAGGATGTGAAGCTCCGTTTTGAAGTAAATCAATAGAGAACCTTTACTTTAAACAATTTGTCATTAAGTCAAAATCTTACACGGGCCTGCTGGATCCATACAATAGAAGTAAAATACCACTGGGAGAAAAAACTGCTGGAGGTCGATAGAATTGATAACTACTCTTTATTAGCTGCCTGAGAATCTTCTCCAGACAACTTTTGAGAGGAAGCATGGATACTATACTTCAAACCGCTATGTACCTCTTTTGTCTTTTGATTAAAGGATGGTCATTTTTCCTTCCATAGTATTATTTCATTTACAATACGTTATACATGTGTGTGATGTACTGAACATTTTAATTTACTTTGAGAGTTTCAATAGCACCATGGTAAACTATGTAGTTTGTAACTTCAAACCTGTAATCCATGCATTTTTGTTTGGTGTTGCATCCATGTCTATAGTGACTAAAGTTAAATTGAATTGAGTGGCCAGTTCAATGAAAATATTGGCGAGTTCTCTGAAGATTTTTTCAAAGTAATGTAAAATACTTTTTCACAATACAAAACCATACCCCCTTCCAATTGGTGTCATCCTTTCTGCTCTCTTATCCGCTTTTGGAATATATTTCTTCCAGTGTCTGACTCGATACCCTCTTGCGAGGTGCACCGTCTGCTGGGAGAGGTGACCAATGGCTACTTCACCATAGATCCTGATGATTCTGGTCCTTTGGATCCGTTCCCCGTCTGGTGTGATTTTTCTACTATTCCCGCAACAACACTGATGCGTCACAACAGGTAAAGTGAAATCTTGAGTTTAGAAATTGAATAGTGGGATAGGATATTTGCCATTTAGATCCAATTATTGATTTATTTTTGATACGCAAAAAGGTGTCCTTAGGCCTACTCCTTATAAGAAGTCTGAGAGATTTGTGTAAAACAGAAAGAAATTAACAGAAGCAGGAGCTCCCAACTAGAATGGATACAACTGGCCCTGATTCCAGAGGCACTGAAGATTGATTGCTGAGCTGTTCACTATGAATTGTACATAATAAACATTGTAAAGTGCCGTAGAGCACAGAGTTTCAGTGAATATGGCACTATATAAATACTGTATGATAATAATAAAATAGTTTTCGGGAGATCTACTGTCCATTCAAAATGTCTGTCTGAAGACAACCAATAGAATAGTCAATCAGAATCAAACTATGAATCCCAATCAATTTAAATTTGTTTCATATGACATCAGATAACATTAGATATAAGTAATGAGCAGTCTTTAATCCTCTAATCTACACATTCGGTTTAATTTATGTGGGACATGCCACACCCACATATATCTAAGAACAGTGTAAAGAAATTAACACACCAGAAATCATTTAGGAAACACCAAGAAGAATTGGGCAAGAAATTTTATCCACTTTGAAGACGAAACATTTGTAGATGAGCTTCACTATGATATCCCAGTAACACTGTTTGTAGATTATGTGTACATAACATTTTTTTCTTTGAACATTACAAAAGGAGCAATCTATACAAAGACTAGATCAATAAGTGCTTGCAACTCAAAGTCAATCAGAAATATTATAACAGACTGATCCAGTATTTACTAATTAATTTAGTCAGTTTATTAATGTTATTAATGTTGAATGAAGGTATATATATATTATAAGTACTATTCCGTGCAGAGAGAACAGAACTCTAACACCAGCAAGCCGAAATAAAACCCTCCTTGAGGACTTCAGAGTTGATTACGTTAACGCCAGCACATCACAACTTCGTTCCGTGGTTGAGTCTTCTTCATACTGCTCATACACTTTCAAATATGAGTGCCATGCGGTCGGGATGAGCCATCTTGCTATGGACGCATACAATTTACAGTCAGTCACCAGATGGTGGAAGGATTATGCTGAGGGTATATGTCAAGGTAAATAAATGGTCCTACCTCATCATCTCCGATTCTAAGGAAACATTTTTGCACACTAAATTCACTGGAAGTAACTGATAAATCCAAAATTTCAAATTGCAATCTTCAAAATTTACTGTGCTGTGAATTTTTGAAAATCAGGGAATATTTTAAAATATTCAAATTCAACATGTTTTTGAAAGGGTATACATTTTGAATGGTTGGGATTATAAAAATGACACTCAGCATGCAAATAGACTAATACTGTATCACTGTTTCAATGTTTCAACTTAAATGTCACAATAATTGTTGACATTTTTTTAGGCAAAATAAATTAAACGGCATTGATCCTTAGATCAACTAATGTCTTTGTGCCAAAAATCATTCAGATGTGACCATTTCCTATTGGCTTTTAGACTTGCTCATCACATTTCAGTTTTTTGTAATAAAATATGACCTTACCGACAAGTTACACCAAAAATATAGGCACGATTTTAAATAATACCCAAACAGATGATAATAGCCGAGAAATTAGCACAGTAACTCTATTTTTGAATTTTACAGGACAATTTGAAAATTGGAGTTTTGCGCATTTAAAAATGTATAAGAAAAAATTACTATGGTTCGGGCCCTTAGAATTGAGTTTTTTAAATAAAATTTTCAGACAATTTTACTATGTTGTCTAAGAATTGCCACAATTTTTTTCATGGCAAAATTCACAGTAGGGGAGACCGGGGCTGGTTGTCACAGGGGCAGGTTGTCACACTTTTTATTGCACTAAACTATGGAGTCACACAGCTCAACCAATCATTGTTTTTTGCTTTTATAACCCACTGGAGTCTTTTTGAAAAATCTTGACCCCTGGAAGGGAGTCTGGTAGGCACAAGGACTGTTAAAAATTTCCTGTCACAAAAAGTAATTTTTTACCTTTAACTTGCATGCAATGCTAGTCTTTATCAAATAGTTGTTGAAAAAGATACAGTTAATACAATTACCATATAAACATTTCTTGAAATCATCATTAGAACAAATAGTGAAAATTTTGATAACAACGGCCTTGGTCACCCGTTTTTGGAATTTTCGTCAGTCGGGGCAGGTTGTCACAAAAAGGCGGGGCAGGTTGTCACACTTTTTGGAGCTGGTTGTTACCTATTAGGACCAGGCTTTAAAACCAAAAAACTAACACAAATATAAATTTGTGCTTTATACATGCTATTGATGACTGAAGATGTATGCAGATATTGCATTGTATTTAAATAAATCGATTTCAAATTTATATGTAAAATTTTCCAAAAAAATCGTAAAAATCCTACTCCGTATCAGAATGCTTTCCTACTGATTGGTAAGCCTTCATTTGCAGCACTCTTTTACACAGTAGCATGTTTGTTAAGGTCTTCACTTGGCAAGTAAAGGATTCCTCATATGTCCAAAATAACTTTTCTTTGTCAAGATTTGCCCTACAGAGTTCCACTTCCTGCATTCGAGCTCATAACCAAAAGTGTGACAACCTGCCCCGAGAGTGTGACAACCTGCCCCGAAAGTGTGACAACCTGCCCCGAATTCTGAATTTTAAAAAATGTCCAATATCACATCAAGATTTCGATTGATATAGGTATATATTCACCAGATAGGTTTAAGTCACTCCCCTTTTGTCATTCATACAGAATGGCAGTGCTCCTGCATGCTTTATATAGAAATAGTAGCATGTTTAAGTTTTACACACCGTGACAACCTGCCCCTGTGACAACCAGCCCCGGTCTCCCCTATAACAGTTTTTTGCAACGACGAAGGCAATATTCTTAGAATTGCATTAAAATGACTTGCACACAATTTTAAAATGAAAAAACAGTGTGGATCAAAGCGCGAGATGTTCCAGTTTATTGAGTCCAGACACGGACTTAGAACACATTTCTTTTTCACTCGAATTGCTCTCTAGCCTGCTTGTTTGCCATATATTGACATGGCCATAACTCAAAATCTCGACGTTCTGGAGCAATTCTGATTTCAGATTTGGAATCAGCATGCTCGAATTAGGTTTATAGAGGTATTTTTCCTCAGGTAGCAAAATCATCGTTGACCAGTGTTATAGAGCCTTTTTTACCAGAATCCCCAAATCTTTTGATTGTCGAATATTTAATGCCGGTTATTTAACATCAAGATGTCTAATACTTAAATAAAGCATACTGGCTATATTATGTAGTAATTGAGTTGGTTTGTAGTCCAAAATTTAAGATTTTATGACTAACTAGGTCGCTTCACATAGAGAAAACAGTACACAGTGTAGAGTAATTAAGTCGGGGCATGCGGCCCCCCTTAACTTCGAGGTGCGATTTGATCTACTTTTTATGGGCGATTATTTGAATGCTTATGTTGCCAGGAAGGGATCACTTGACTCTACTAATAACTAGTGAAACAATTGTCTACCAATTTTAATAAAGGAGTTACGGCCATTTTTGTAAAAAAATGAAAATGGCCTTCTTACACCACCCATCGGGCAAGAAGCCCCCCTATTTTTAATCCTATGGCATTCAGCCTAAAAGTTATTTCTTAGGGTTCTTCTATTATTTTTAAGGCATTCTATTCACTTTTTCTGAATTTCAGAATTTTTCTGTTCATACTTTTATTTTGTTGATATTTTTTGCCCTGTTCCAATTTCGGCAAATATTATTTCTATTTTAATTAGCTATTCTATCAAGATTTAAGGTAAAGCACACATTATTAAATTGTTCCTGAAGCAACTTTGCCCTAGTAATTTTGAACTAAAATGCAACAAAAATCCAAATCTTATTTACATGATGTTTATGAAGTGAAGCAATGCAGATATCCATTATACTTTTAAAAATTTCCAAAGTTATTTCTCACAACTCTTTTCAAAGATTTAGTCAAAGTTACAAAAACCATGCAAATTTTTTTGTTTCTTTAATTTCTACAATGGTTTGGTGCTGTTTGCCCTGAAATTTGTGACGTCACCTAAAATGCCTCTAGCTTCAATCCTATCAATAGATAAACGCACCAAAAATGTAAGTTTGGATATAACCCTGGGGGGCCTCTCACCTAACCCGGGCTTCTTGCCCCGACCTACTCTATATGTTGACACATCCTTGGTTGTGTAAGATTATTCATGAAACACGGGGATGGGGCTTGAAATTCTTTTCTTTGGGCATTTATTTAATAGAAATGCCTACTTTTAGATATTCAAACCTTATATTGACTGATTTCGAGGGCATTAGTCAAAATTTTTTTTCCAAAAAGTTTTTTTCCAGAATTTTTTTTTCCAAATTTTTTTCCCCAACATCTTTTTCTTTTCCCCCTATGTCTTTTCCAGCATTTAAGCAAAAAAATTGTTTTTTCCAAATGTTTTTCAAAATTGTTTTTTTTTCCAAAACCAATGCCCCGCAGTAGTGCAGGAAAATAATAAAAATGAGGGCATTTCGTCAAGACAATAAATAACTCATCAAAACTAGTAATAGTGCATTGTTTGTGTAGAACTGCTTATCTATTTGGTATAATAAAAAACAAATATAGACTGTCTATCTCAGGCATTGGTCAAATCTATTTCCATTGAGGGTGTGTAAGGAAAACTATTTCCCTCAGCCTAATGCCCTCGAAATCAGTCTATATTTGTATAATCCCTTTTGCTTTTTAGGAACTGTCGAGCCATGCAGTTGTGATATCAATGATCTTGTTTGGAGACTCGAGGAAGGCATAATTAATGGGAAAGAGATATTCCCCATCATGAACTTCAAAATAAGAGACAGGGACGGACCACAGGAAATCAGCTACATGACACTGGGACCTATGATTTGCAAAGGTAGGTGAATTATTGCTATGCAAACAACGTTGCCATAGCAGTTCAGTGACCAAATGGAAAACTTAGCCTGGAGAATTTTAATGAATTTATGGCATGCATGACACTTTCAGTCTCCTCAGCTGGGAGATCATCATTATAACACTCACATAAATTTATTTAAACTCCTTTAGACATCTCCAAGATACTTATACCATTGGAAAAGCCGGTATCTGACTGACAACATTGCATGTTAGCGCCCTGCTAAGGATTATCACTGTTTACAACAGATAACTAACAATCAGTTATTATTGTTTTTAATTTGCTAAAACTATAAAACAAATGATAGAAGAAGCATAATGATATTTCAGTCAGTCAGACACCTCTTTGTCGGGTCCTAACATGCATTTTTGTCAGTTAGCTAACAAAAATGCATGTTAGAACTCTCCAAATTGGTGTCTAACTAATACCGAAACGTTGACAACTTGAAGCCGGTATCAAATGGAGATTTCTTCTGTGTCAGAACCTAATTTTTTTTATAAAAGTTTGAGGGGTTAAGCAGGGGCTTCAGACATTTTACCTGCCGTCACTGATGCCCCGCCCCGTCTGATAATATTATTATTATATTTTATGTATGTTTTTATTTTGTAGCCAGTAGTGATCCAACAACAACAAGATTCAAGATCACAACTTCCACTCAATACACTGGACCTGGTGAAATTGGAGTATTTGACAACCCAACTTGTGATGCAAGAAGATGTGTCATGTTGTGTTTGGCTCAATCAAGAGAATGCAGGGTGGCTGCTCTACACAAACTGAAGTGCCAATGTTACCTGTACGATAACAACTTTTATGCTAACTCCAACAATACTGTTATGAACTCTGAGTGGGACCTACTCACTTCATATTATTACAATGGATGATTCATAATTTTAATATACTTTCAGTAATGCACAGACCGATGTTGCAATAGATTACAACATATTAAAATCTGTCACCATCTGGTGTGCAACATACCCAAGAAGCATAAACATTAATACAACATTGGATCAACGTTATAAAAAACTTTTAAAAACCAAAATGACATTTTTATCTTTTTAATAAATGCTGGGTATATAGTGATTGACTTGAGAAGACAAAAACTTAAAAACATCATTGGGAATCAACTTGATAGCCAATCAGAGATCAACATGGCTAAGATTGGAGTATTCCCAATTTATGTTTCCTTGAGTCTTTAGTTGATTGATTGTCACAGGAAATAGGTCTTCATCAACTCAAAATTGACCACATTGTGATTTTTCATTACATATCCCATTCTGAAATGATGATATGAAAAACCAATATATTAGATAATCTATAGTTGACTCAATCACGAAACGTTAAAATTATACGCAAGAAAAAAAATTATAACAAAAACAGATCACTTGGATACATAATAGTACAAATACGTCAAAACAGCAAGAAAGGCCATAGACCTCAGGGGCTAACCAGATGATCCTTGGACGGCGGCTATGGATTTTAGGTGACAAAAAAGTTTTTCTCACTTTACATAAAAAAGGAGAACTTTCTGAGTTTGTTCAGCAGGTGAAAAAAAAGTTAGTTTTCAGCTGTGGCCTGGGTATCATAATGTTAAAATTTCGAGAAAAATTTGTTGTTCATTTGCTTGTGAATAAAATGTTTTTTGTTGCTTCTCATTGAAAGACTATTCATCCCGACGGGGAGGTAAAATCGTAGCACCCCATAGATCATCTGATCAGCCCCTAAGACTAAACATATACGATAATCAATACTAGACACATCTAGACTGAAGTACTGAGACCGAAAAATCTTGAAAGAGGGTGGGTGAGCGACGATTGGTCTTTATGTCCTTTATTGGCCACAGGCCAGATGAACAGGACAAGCTAGGACCATGGTAATGCGGTGAAGTGCCCTATTGCATGAATCATCTGTTTAACATTGGTTGGCATGGTTGCGCAGCCCGGTAATTGGATCTGGCTTCCAGACGTTAAAAAATCCGGAAAGAAAATGTATGTGTAATCTAGCATAATTCCTGAAATGGAATGATGAGGCATAATTATTGTATGTCAAAGATTTAGTTTTAAAAATAGTGACCGTTTTTATCAGTTTAGTTTTAACCTTTTTAATGTGCTTACCAGTATGTGTCATTCTTATGGAAATATAAATCTTAAAATTGGAATAGCATCTGCTTGAAGACAAAAGCTTCTTGCTAGATAGTTTGGTTGCAGTTTCATTTTGCAAAGTGAACTCTATTGTACTTAGAATTTTTTCTGAATGTAGGGAAAACGGGATGTGAAGCTTGTTAAATAAAATCAATGGATAACCTTTATTTGAAACAAATTGTCATGATGTCAAAATGTCACATAGGCCTACTGGATCCATACAATCGAAATGTAAAATGCCACTTGGAGGAAATAAAACGGGTGGAAGTCGATAGAATTGATGACCATTCTGTATCTGCTGCTGAATCTTCACAAGACAACTTTTGAGAGGAAGCATGGATGCCATACTTCAAACCGCTATTTACCTCTCTTGTCTTTTGATTAAAGGTTGGTAATTTCTCCTTCCATATTTTTGTCATTTCCAATACATTATACGAATGTGTGATGTACTGAACATTAGTGGCGGCTTGACCATGCATATTTACTTTAGGAGTTTCAATAACACCGTCAATAACTGAATGTAGTTTGTAACATCAAACCTGTAATCCATTTTTGTTTGGTGTTGTATCCATGTCCATTAATTACATTTTATTTGAATTGGGCGGCCAGTTTGATGATTTTTAAGAAAATGTTGGTGGGTTCTCCGAAGATTTTTTTCAGAGTAATGTAAAATACTTCGTCACAAAACAAAACCATACCCCCTCCCTTCTTGGTGTCATCCGTTCTGCTCCCATATCCGCTATTGGAATAAATCTCTTCCAGTGTCTGACTCAGTACCGTCTTGCGAGGTGCACCGTATCCTGGGTGAAGTGACCAGTGGCTATTTCACCATTGACCCAGATGATTCTGGTCCTTTGGATCCATTTCCTGCCTGGTGTGATTTTTCCACTATTCCGGCAACAACACTGATGCGTCACAACAGGTAAAATGGAATCTTGAGTTTAGAAATTCTATCAATAACGTGATGCTATTAGGATACTTAGGGGAAACGGGGGCACATTGGGACGCTTTTAACGTCTACTAATTTTGCTCAATGCTGAAAGCTCTGAAGAACTCAGAAGTTTGCATGAATATCACCAATACTATTGAGCTTAAATGCAAGGCATAATAAACTAGACTGCACCTACCCTTTTGCAGCCAGAGAGTTCTTAAAATGACTGTCCCAATGTGCCCGGCGTGCACAGCCGGGGCACATTGGGACATCAATTAAAAAATCATTTTAACACTCCATGTGCAATAGATATCACATATAAGTAGTGCGTAAGACAATATACAGTGCATTAACACCTTGTTGTGCCAATAGTTCATAACTTTAAACATTTTTAAACATTTAACATAAACTGTCCTGGGTGCGGACATCTATGTAAGTAACACACAGTGCTTTGCGACAAATTTGTTCACAGAGCATGGTAATCCACTATACCTCTATTCACTGTGGCCTGAACACCTGTAACAGTTGTGTACTGTCCCAGGTCATTCAGTTGCCTTAGACACTTAAATTCTGCCATATTAAGTGCGTCCCAATGTGCTCCAAATTCACTGTCCCAATGAGCCCCGATATGACTTTTACACCAAAATGCTAATTTCTCGGACACCAGTGAGTGTGTTTATCATGATAGCAATTCATAACTGTTCGTTACGATATATCAAATTCATACAAGCACTGAGAAAGCCTCATTGCTCATGGTTTGTCCACAGAATGGTTCGAATTGAACCCGTCCATATTTACTTTAGTAGTAGGAAAACAAACTTTTGCTTGCCATACTTCTGCATGTGGCTGTAATTTGTCTATAAAACCATGGAAACATCAGGATGTGAAATAACAAGATATGATGGCACTACCATATCATATACCTTGCCAGGATCCAAGAAAACCCCACCGTCCCACAGTGCCCCGCGTCCCAATGTGCCCCGTTCCCCCTACTATTTAGATTGAATTATTTATTTATTTTGATACGCAAAAAGGCGTCCTTTGGCCAGCTCCTTATAACAAGTCTGAGAGATTTGTGTATTACTAAACAGAAAGAAATTAGCAGAAAGAAATAGTTTTCGGGAGATCTACTGTCCATTCAAAATGTCTGTCTGAAGACAACCAATAGAATAGTCAATCAGAATCAAACTATGTATCCTGATCAATTAAAATTTGTGTTATATGATAATAGATAATATGTAAATGGCACAGCCATGAAATTCGTGCAGCGCTTAAAACAGTAGGACTTAAAGTGTAACCATAACTTTCATTCTTATATCTTGTACATGTAAACAGAAAGACAGAGAGAAATGTAGAATAGAAAGATAAAATAAATAAAAAATATTATAGAAAGATAGATATATAGATATAGATAGATAGATAGACAGACAGATATATATAGAAAAATAGGTAGAGAGATATATTAAATAGATAAATAAGATTTATAGATAATCAGCTGAACGGTAAAAAGGTAGACAACACTGAAGGTGTTGTAATAATTAATTAATTACTCCCATTTCGTTTACCTAAAGTCAATACACACTTTAGTTCTGTGCAGCCCACTAGAGGCGCTCTAGTCTGTCTTCTACACTCTGAATAAACTGATTGAACAACATGGTGGCAAGCTGGTAAAATTCGTGCTGAAAAAAGTGGATTACTGCTGGAAAACTTCTGCAAAATGTTGTAGAAAGTACTGTGAACTGTTCTGCTGGTATCTGGACATTTCAATCCACACTTGAAAGCCGAAAAAATGCCTCGAGGAGGACACAACAACTCTGGTACTACTGGCCAGGGAGGTTCTGGAAGCCAAGATGGAGGTGACAACACTGAAAATCGTTTTTTCCTGAAGAATATCAGTCCCCCAGGACATCTCAAAGCTAAAGACCCTAATGCAAAGACTTTATGGCAAAGCTGGAAACGTTCCTGGAACAGGTATTTACTTCTCTCTGGAATGAATAGTCAGGACAAGTCGTTTATTGCTGCACTTCTGTTACACACTATTGGACCTGATGGTGTTGAAGCTTTTGAAGGATTTTCGTTTGAAAATGAAACTGACTGTGATGACCCTGATATTATCTTACAAAAATATGATGAATATTTTGTGGGTGCTTCAAGAGATTTCATAGAGAGGATGAAGTTTAACAGACGAAAACAGTTACAAAGTGAGACTTTTGAACAATTCTTGAATGAACTTAGACAGTTGTCTAAATCATGTGGATTTTGCAAATGTATGAATGACACAATGATTATGGATAGAATTATCGATGGACACAAATCCCAAGAGGTTAGAGAAAAATTGATTGCTCAAGACAAAGTGGATTTAAAGTCAGTCATCAACATGTGTCGAGCTATGGAACTTACTGAGGAAAATCTTAAAATTGCTACGAATGACCCTGTTGCTAGTTCTGAAGAGGTCAACAAGGTTGGTGCGCATAGCAAGTTTCACAAGAAGAAATTTTCCAAGCCATCTCAGTCACATGAAAAATATGGCAAAAATGACTCTAAAAAAATCTGCAAGTTTTGTGGTGGTAACCATGCTTTCAAGAAGGCTCTTTGCCCAGCTTGGGGAAAGTCGTGTGCTGTCTGCAATGGCGAAAACCATTTTGCATCGATGTGTCCAAAGAAGAAACGCAAGTTCGTCAAGTCAAAGAAAGCAAAAGTCCATGCAGTGTATTATGATGACTCTGATTCTGAAAGTTCTGATGGTACTGAAGGCTCCATCAACACTGTCATTGAAGTTTCTGCCGTTAATGACAAGACCAAACCTTTGTATGCGAAGATGATTATCGACGACAAGGAAGTGGTACATCAAATTGATCCTGGTGCTACGGCGTGTATTATTCCTGCTTCGTACGTTGGTGAAAGAGTTATCAACAAGGAACCTGTTACTCTGCGTTTGTATGACAATTCGAAGATCGAAGCCCTTGGTCGCTGTAAGATAAAAGTGAGAAATGCCAAAACTGGAAAAAAGTGGAACATTAGTTATGTTGTGATTGACAATGAATCTCTGACTCCATTATTAAGTCGTCAGGCTGCTGAGCTCATGAACTTAATAACTGTCAATTATGACAACTTCGTTTCGTCTGTCAATTCTACTCCAGTTGATGCATCGTTGAGTGATCTCGTTCGTTCTCACAAGTCTGTATTCAGTGATGGCCTAGGAAGTTTATCTGCTAACAAGGTGCATTTGACTCTCAAGGATTATGCGCAACCTAGTGTCAAGCAAGCTCGTAACGTTCCAGAAGCAAGAAAAGAAGCCGTGAAAGCCGAACTTCGAAGAATGGAAAGCGAAGGAATCATTGCGAAGGTGGATCAACCTACTGATTGGGTGAATCAAATGGCTGTAGTAGACAAAAAAGACGGCTCCGTCAGAATTTGTCTCGACCCCTGTTCGTTGAATGATGTGTTAAAAAGAGAACACTATAAGCTTCCTGTTCTTGACTCTATTCTTGCTGAAATGTCTGGATCAAAACTCTTCTCTGTTTTTGATCTAAAGCAAGGCTATTTACACCTTGAACTTGATGAAGAATCGTCCCTTCTCACGACGTTCGCAACTCCTGTTGGTCCGTATCGTTGGATTCGTTTACCCTTTGGATTAAACGTCAGCAGTGAAATCTTTCAGAAAAGACTATGTCAGGCATTGGAAGGCCTGGAGGGCACCTGGTGTATTGCCGATGACATTATTGTCGCTGGAACCTGTGAGAAAGATCATGCTGCGAAGATTGATGCTCTGTTGCAGAGATGTGCGAAAGTTGGGATTAAGCTGAACAATAAAAAATGTCAATTTCGTGTCCCTGAAGTGAAATTTCTTGGACATATTATCTCTTCAAGTGGTTTAAAACCAGATCCTGAGAAAATTCGTGCTATCTGTGAAATGCCTACACCTGAGGATAGAGAAGCCGTGGAGAGGCTCAAGGGAATGGTGGCGTATTTATCTAGATTTCTTCCCAAACTGTCTACTGTCATGCAACCCTTACTTATGCTCACCCGCAAGGACACTGATTTTGAATGGAACAGTGAGCATGATAAAACTCTGCGTCAAATCAAAGATCTCGTCACAAATGCGTCTGTCCTCAAGTATTACGATCAGAAAAAACCCTTATGATCCAGTGTGATGCGTCAGCAAAAGGACTCGGAGCTGTGATGCTTCAAGATGGCTGTCCCGTCGCATATGGAAGCCGCACACTTACGGACACTGAAACCCGTTACTCAGTAATGGAGAAGGAAATGTTAGCTATTGTGTTTGCGTTGGAAAAGTGGCATCAATATACTTACGGTCGTCCTGTCACAGTGCAAAGTGATCACAAACCCTTGGAAACCATCACCAAGAAACCCTTAGACCAAGCACCAAAACGCCTACAACTTATGCTTTTGAGAGCATTAGCTTATGATGTGACTGTGCAATACTTGAAAGGCGAGAAGATGATGTTAGCTGATACGCTTAGTCGAGCTTCTATTCCGCATTCCAAAGACCTTACGAATGACATGGATGTGTGTATTCATGCAACTCATGCAGTGATCAGTGATGTTCATTTGAATGACATTCGTGAAGCTACTTTGAAAGACAAGTTATTGTGCAAAGTGAAACAAGTCATATTGGATGGTGTTAAGTGTGATATTGGATTATTTGGAAGTGTCAAAGATCAACTCGCTGTGGAAAATGACATCGTTATGAAAGGCAGTAAGATAGTTGTGCCTCAACAGATGAAAAAACACATTTTAGAACTGTTGCATGTTGGTCATCAAGCTGCAGACGGATGTCTTCGTCATGCTCGTGAATATTTCTATTGGCCCGGCATGTCAACGGACATTTCGCTTCATGTGTCAAAGTGCGAGGTCTGTCAGGAGAATGGACAGCAGCAGCAGAAGGAAACTCTGCAACCGCACAGTGTCCCAGACAGATCATGGCAGAAAGTAGGAGTCGATCTCTTCTCGATTGGTGATAAAAATTATTTGGTGACTGTTTGCTACTTGTCAAATTTCTTTGAAATCGACAGACTTTATCAGACAAGTGCAAGAACAGTGGTGAACAAGTTGAAATCGCATTTTGCTAGATACGGCATTCCTGATACAATTGTGAGTGATTGTGGTCCCCAATTTACTAGTGATCTATTTGCTAAATTTGTCTCAAGTTGGAAAATTGAGCATGTCAGAAGTTCTCCGCATTATCCGAAGTCAAACGGCAAAGCTGAATCAGCCGTAAAAGCTGCTAAAAAAGTTGTGAAAAGTCAAGACCCATTTCTCGCATTGCTGAACTTGAGGAACACTCCTCAACATGGAATCGATTTAAGTCCTGCTCAGAGAGTGTTCAGCAGAAGAACTCGTACTCTTCTTCCAGTTAAAGATCGGATGTTAGAACTCCAACCCGTCAGCAAGTAAAAGTTGCGTGCGAAGATCAAGAAGAGACAGCAGCAGCAAGAATCACACTACAACAAGAATGCGAAGAATCTGACCAAGTTGAAAGTTGGTGATAAAGTTCGTATCAAGCCAAATAAGATCGGCGACAGAATTTGGGCGTCAGGAACAGTTGTGGGAATGAGAGGCAAGCGATCGTACGAAGTTCGCACCCATGATGGAAAGCGTTGTGTGAGAAGAAACCGAGTGCATCTCAGATTAGTCCCAAATTTGGAGAGTGCTACAAAACCTGTGACTCCAGTCGTGACCCCAGCCATGACCCCTGTCCCTTACATGGCTAAAGCCCCAGATCTTGTCACAAAAGCCCCCCAAATGTGACAAAGCAAGATACTGTTCGCAGATCTACAAGAAGTCGAAGAAAGCCAGCTCACTTCGAAAGTTATGCAACATGATTGTGATTTGTTTTGTTGAGATAGTGACTCTTGATGAGATAGTGACTCTTTAATCATGTTATTTTCAGTGCGCCAATTTGCCTTTGATTATGTTAACCGCTCGACCACTATGAAACACTATATAAAATGCTATTATGAGAAAGTGACTCTTTAATGATATCAGTATTATTTCAGTAGTTATTTTAGAAATGAACTTTTTAATTTGTGTTTATATGTATTTTATGTTTATCCTGTGTTTCATGTGATATTTGTTTATGTTATTTTATTTTTTGATTGATATGTGATGTGGAAGACGTTTTAAAAATTTAAATTCTTTATTTTTTCAGATTGTTTTATGATTAATAATCTAGTGGGTATTTTATGAGACTATTATACTTTTAAAGACAATTTTAAATGTAATACTTAATTTATATACATAATTTGTCATAAATGATAATTGTTAATATAAAGACAATTTTGACATATTAGATATTGTGTCAACAGTAAAGTTAATTTAACTAGTCTGGATGTTTTAAGAATTTTAAACTTCTGAGTTTTAAAGTAAAGTTTAATATGAGTAAAGTAAACATTTTCTATACAAGGGAGGATGTTGTAATAATTAATTAATTACTCCCATTTCGTTTACCTAAAGTCAATACACACTTTAGTTCTGTACAGCCCACTAGAGGCGCTCTAGTCTGTCTTCTACACTCTGAATAAACTGATTGAACAACAGAAAGTTGCCAAATTTAAGTCTATGTTAGATTGTTGATATTACATAATAGTATATATAAGTAAAACAATAACATGATGTGTGTGTAGATTAATTGCTCACTGTTACATAATCATCAGTTCATAAAGATTATGTTACTTTAATTTTGTTATGTTTTATTGTTGTCTGTTTTGAAATGAAATGAATCGTGTGTTAATAATTTAATCTAGCTTGCCAAGGCTAATAATTAACTATTCCATAAAAATTGTTGGCACAGAAAATTGAATTTCTAACACACTTTTGAAGAATATTTTGTTATGTTTTGTGAAATACGAAACTAAATCATTGATCAGCTGATTGATAAGAAGCTTGACCCACTTGACCTAATTCCCAGCTGTGGACTGTTGATGTTGAGACCATCACTGCACAGATTTTTGAGACCTCTCTTGTGCTCAATTTGCTTCATGAAACAGCCTTGGCCGTTTCGCTGCGCGAATATTTAATATAAATACGATTTCATTCAGAGAGAACAGAACTCTAACACCAACAAACCGAAATAAAACCCAAAGTGAGGACTTCAGGGTCGATTACGTAAATGCCAGCACTTCACAACTTCGTTCTGTGGTAGAGTCTTCTTCGTACTGCTCATACACTTTCAAATATGAGTGCCATGGGGTCATAATGAACCATCTTGCTATGGATGCTTACAATTTACAGTCCGTCACCAAATGGTGGAACGATTACGCTGAGGGTATATGTCAAGGTAAATCATTTCTCAGTGTTTGTATGACATTACCATGCCATCATAACAAGTTTGTTGATAAATTTTCTCATTCTTTATTTCTTAACACTATTCTTCTGGGTGGCCCATCAGCAGCAACCATCATCTGATTCTTCGATTGGGTCTTGTTTTGGTTTACTTCCTCTGCCCTTTGCCAGGTCAGGTTCTGGGATCTCAACACTTTGTAATGTACCAGACAATTTGTTATCTTTTTTCTCTTGTAATTTTATATGTAATATAGATAAGTGCATGAAATTGAAATAACATTATTTTGTAAATCAGTCATACATATCATCATATCAAGGGGAGAGGGCTTAAACATTTTGTCTTTGGGCATTTATTTCATAGAAATGCCTACTTTTAGATATTAAAACCTTTTGTTACATGCCAAATGCCCTTAGGTTCATGGTAAGATAGATACAGTAACCTTTTGTAAGGATACTTTTCTTGTTTCTCCACCAGGTCATAAACCTGTGAAGAGCTATCAAACAAACAAATATGGATTGCTTCTGTATGTTTGAAAGTCCCGGTAGATTTAACAAAATTTACCATACCGCAGACACAGTTAACTAATACTTTCTACTTTTGAAACATTTTACATTGTACAGATTCTGTTTGTACTCTTCTCTTCTTTTTAAAGGCTAGTCTAACAGGCAGAATTTCTTTCATTTTTAATGAAGCTTAAGAATTAAACAGATATCTCTTTTGGTTTTTAGGAACTGTCACGCCATGCAGTTGTGATTTCAATGATCCTGTTTGGAGACTCGAGGAAGGCATAATTAACGCTAAAGAGATATTCCCCATCATGAACTTCAAAATAAGAGACAGGGACGGACCACCAGAATTTAGCTACATGACACTGGGACCTATGATTTGCGAAGGTAGGTGAATTATGCAATGCAAACAACGTTGCCATAGCAGTTCAGTGACCAAATGGCAAACTAAGCCTGGATAATTTTAATGAATTTATGCTACTAGCATAATACCCTTGAAATGGGAGAAAATGCAAGGAGAACATTATTTAACAAAGGTGTCCCAGGCACAACCGCCATAATATTGTAAAAGCAATGCTGGCGACACATTAATAATAAAGCCAGTTTGGAGCACTAAACCCATCCTTAGACCTTTTGACACTTTCAGTCTCCTAAGCTGGGAGATCATCATTATAACACGCACATACATTTATTGTGACTCCTCAAGATGTTAACACCCTGGGAAAAATTATTTTCCATGATTGAAATAATGTCCCTATAGAAGTGGCGGCTCCGTGATATTTTGGTTGGGGGTGCTGAGGGGAGGCTTCAAAATATTTGCTGGGGCTGACAAAAATATTACAGAGGAAGCTTCCAAATGTCGCCTTTTATAATAATCATGAAAGAAATATTCACCAGTCACTCCTCAGAAAAGGACAATGTTGGATGTTCCTCTTTATATGTACAAACCCATTTAAAAGCTCCGATTCTGAAAACTGAGGCTGGCTCACTTGATGTGTGTTGGTGTTGGCATGCAAATAGTGATTATTCCTGCCAATCAGGCCACAAATATACACATAGAGTCGGTGTGCAGTTCCGAAATTTCATAAAATCTGAGAAGAAATCTTGTGATAATTAAGTTGTAGATCAACAGTACCTACTTCAACTAGCCCTGCATTGCACTCATGCAAGGGTGCCAGAACAAGGGGGGGGCGGCAGGGGGGGGGGGTAATTGCCCCTCCTGCCCTTGGCCAGGAGGGGCAAGGGGAAGCAAGGTTGCCCTTTTCATTTTAAAGAAAAAAAAATTGTTAGGCCTTAATTTACAGTTAGTTTAGGCAAAAATCTAGATAAGTATATATTAAAATTATTATTGGCGTTACTTTAAATTTATGTCACGCGAATTAGATTTGCCCTTTCTCGAATGACGGCCCCTGCCGCCCTCATTTCCTTCCGGCACCTCTGCACTCATGCCATCCGTGCTATATAGCACTGTTCTAAGAATTTCTTGCCCGACCTTGCAATCATATGCCTCAGAACTTAATTTTTTTATTCAAGTTTGGGAGGTTAAGCAGGAGCTTCAGACATACATTTTGGGGAGGTTTCCCCCCCCCCACGGCCCCCTTGGAGCCGTCACTGGTCTCCAGCAATGCCCCGCCTCATGATATTATTAGCATATTTTATGTATGTTTTTATTTTGTAGCAGATAGTAATCCAACAACAACAAGATTCAAGATCACAACTTCCACTCAATACACTGGACCTGGTGAAATTGGAGTATTTGACAACCCAACTTGTGATGCAAGAAGATGTGTCATGTTGTGTTTGGCTCAATCAAGAGAATGCAGGGTGGCTGCTCTCTACAAGCTGAAGTGCCAATGTTACCTGTACGATAACAACTTTTATGCTAACTCCAACAATACTGTTATGAACTCTGAGTGGGACCTACTCACTTCTTATTACTACAATGGATGATTTATAGATACAATGGATGATTTATAGATACAATTGAATAGTTTCGAGACTACCATATTTTGAATAAGTACTATGCTAAATACATTTTATTGCAAAAAAAAAGTACTGTACACCATAAATCATAAACAACATATTCCAACACAATTGTGGTCTACTTTTAGGAAACTCAAAGAACACCACATCAATAACCCCCATACCTTGGAGGCATCATCAACATTTGAAGATAAGGGTTCACCTTTTGAATTCAATAGTCATTGCCAATAGCCATACAAATGGCATACATTGTTATAGTATGATTTAGCAGCACAGAACTTTATGTCATAAATATCATAAACCAGACCGAGCACAAATATCTCAATTTCGTAATACCTTAAACACACGCAAATAATTTAATATATAAGTGGCACTGCCGTGAAATTCGCGCAGCACTTCAAGTTTTTGTGGGACTAATGGTGTTACCATGATTTTAATTTTAATTTCATATTCAATGTTTGAAAGGCAGTTACGTGACTGTTTCCAAAAAATTGAAAGACAGATATAGGCCCATTGGCCTTGTGTTTCACTGGCTCATCAAAGATTTTGAGACCTGCTTGACTCTGAGAGAAGCTAAGAAAAGTGACATTCAATTGTATTCCAGATAATTGAATTATTTATTTTATGACTCATTATGTTTTCATCTCATAGGATGGGAGTCCATGCTTGCCTAAGTCAGCAGTTTGGTTGAGGATGTTTGGGATTTCAAAGATATCAGAAATATTCATCAAATCATAAATTATGTAAAGTATATTTCAAACAAAGAGGTTCAGAGCTATGCCAATGTGATGGATGGATGGATGATTGGGGCTTTACGCCCTGTACTCATGTACTTGGTAGGCTAATTAGGACAGGGGAGGACACTGCAACGAGGTGAAGGATGGCTGAGACAGCCGTCCAACATAGGTGACCCGGCAAGAGCTAGATTCGAACCCTGGATCCGCGATTGGTAGCCCAGCTTGATACCACAAGACCAGCCCTCCCCCCCCTATGCCGATGCTATGACACACCAGTGTGTTTGAAAAAGCTAACCTGTTTGTTATCGACAAATAAAACATCTGACACGTGACTTACAGATTCGCTTATCAAATGTCACAGCGCTATAAGGATATACTGTTCAAGGCATCATAAAGACATATTTATCACAACTGCATACATTTTATTACAATTATTTGAGTACCTTATGCCCCAGGCAAGTACAAAGAAGTGTCCCAGTGAATAAATCTGTCATAGACATCAAAGTATGTCCAGATACTTATCAAGCCTACAGGGGTCTTCTGTTGTCTGTCCATAACACCAAGTTTTCATTGATTTCTATCACAAAAATAACAAAACCTTACAAAAGTATAGGCACAGTATTCATATCAAGATGCAGTAGAGATAACATCAGATTCATTTGATCCCGGTGTAAGACTGTAAGTTGCTCCATTGATATTCACCGAAGTTAGTAAAGTAAGATTCGTAGTTCAATATTGCAAAATGACCTGCTAATTTCCTAAAGAGCAAGTAACCTGATTTGAACTCCCTAAAAATCAATATGACCGTTTCACTTTTTCCATTTGCGAGTTACTTACCAAGTTATAACTTCCAAGAAACTCCTCTTGGGCCAAGATCTTAAATAACGCTTGCAGAATTTTTCAAACGATATTTAGATCTGCAGATTCTATGTAAAATCAGATTGAAATTGTTCAAAAGACTGTCAATTGAATATATTTATGTCCTATGAAACATGTTCTATACACAAAGTGAACTAAATAATTGTCCTATTCCATATCGCAACAAACGGTCAGCGTTTCTTCGCAAAAGTGTAATTTCTTGAGATTCTCTTGCTGTTTTGGACTTTCTCAGTCAGAAGTTGTGCATGACAGTCTTGGAAATTTTGGTACCTGGTACATGTTGCCAGTTGCCTAGATCATTTCCAATAGTCGGTACCAGTTGCAGCAGTGAGTACCAGGTCACATTTGGTCTTAAGCACACAGACGCCAGTACTTCTGACATAGTTGAACGACTTGCAATCTTTCATGCTCAAACAAAAGCTGGTACATCTTATGAGAGAGCCTTGGAGTTCAAAAAGCGTTACTCCTCCTAAAGCGGCCATGTTTTGGGACCTTCCAAGATGGACGAGTTCAATATCTGAAGAGTTTTTCGGAGCGAGGTAGCAGGCTGAAAAAAAAATTAGATCGATGGATAGGCATGTTCCAAAAGATTAAGTACTAAACTCTCTCATGCAGTGTTCTTTTAACTTCAATCATCACAGAATCATCAGAAATGCTGGAGAGCTGGACAGAGCTCCAATCTCAATGGGAATATTCCGGTGTTCCAATTTTAAGTCCATAGAATGATCTTAGATAAAGGGCATATATGTAAATTCTAAAACAATTGGCTAACAGACAACCAATGTTTGACAGGTTAAAGAAGATTGGTTGTCAGAACCCAAATTATGAACAGTTGAGGAGTTATAAGGTTTGGTTGCCAAAACCATGGTCTTTCTGAGAAATAGCCATTTGGATTGGTTGGACAGGCATTAACCGATTGACAACAAATGGACTGAATATCATCACAACAATGTGTCTTTCAATGATGGTTCTTGAAGCAGTTCAATAAAGAACCCCTCATGGAGAACCTTCAAGTGTTTAAGAACTTTCCCGATGTTTGTATAGGAACCTTTGTGACTTCGAATATTTATCTGGCCAAAATCCTTTTAAAAAGTTATTTAATTGACATGTTAGTTTTTAGAGAGTGGTCTCATCAAAACCTCAACACATGATTTAAATTTAAAAGTTCATTTCAAAGAAGCCAGGATTCTTTAATAATCTAAGTAGGCCCAACATTAAACGTCAATAAACGATGATCTATTTAGACGCATACGATTTGGAATTTGAAAAACTTACGCATTTCACACACAGGAGGTATTCCGGATAGCTGTCCGTTTGCCTGGCACTGTCTTTGGAGGTTCCCTGCGTCCAGTTCATAACCAGCATTGCATGTATAATTGACAGTACTCAAGTAAGTTATTGCTGTAGTTGGCACCATTGCTGTGTTTGGAACTGTTGGTGGGACTCCGCAAGACACAACTATGAAAAAAAAATAGAAGTGGATGAGGATGGATGGATGATTGGGGCTTTACATACTGTATTTATGACCTTGGAAGGCTAATTAGGACAGGAGGAGGGCGTGTCAACAAGGTGAAGGATGATTGAAACAGCCATCCAGCATAGGCCCGGGTGACCTGGCAAATGCTGGATTTCGAACCCTGGACCCAGCGATTGGCAGTCCAGCATGCTACCACTGGACCAACCCTCCCCCTTAAGTGAATAAGAAACGGTTGCGTGGAAAGGCAAATGAAATCTCACACACAGCCCAATATTACTGTTTGCTCTTATTGCAGTTCAACCTACAACCTGGTTCAGTGGTTATGTACTAGTTTCCAATTAATCTCTGGGTCTTGGGTTTAGTTCCGAGTGCTGGCAACTGATGTTAGATGGATAGCTAGTTTTCATAGCTATAAAATTTTCAAAAAAATTATAATTCTGTCTATTATTCTAAATTGATAGCTATTACACATGCAGATAGCAAGGTATCAGGGTCACAATTCATCATTTTCAAAACAATTTCTGTGAGAATCAAATATTTCTAGACGTAGAGCTGTAATCAAATCAACATTTTAAAACTTTAGCTTAAATACAATGCATTTATAACAATAGAACTATGTATCATAATCACAACATTCAAATTTGACAAAATTTAGACATAGGCCTACTTTGACAGACAGGGGCAGTTCCAGAAAAGTTTGTATCCGGTTGACAACTCCTTATGAGGTTCCCAGAAGCATGGAAATAACCAGTACTACAAGTGTAGGTGACGGAGTTCGGGTAGGATATGGACGTTGTCGGGGTCATCCCGGAATTTGGCGCTGCTGGAGGAATTCCGCATACCACAGCTGGAGAAAAAAAAATAACTGTAAATTCATTGTTGCATAAGTACAGATTGTGCAGCCCTCGAAAAGTGAAAGCATTGCTGAACACAACGTTTCGATGGCAGAAAGAGTTCAAAGAGAAGAGTGGACAACTTGACATGGGGTATCAGGTAGAACCCCAAAAAACAGTGTCAAAGTGATAACTCCTACGCTTTTTAGACTATAGGCTACCTTTAAGAAGCAAAATCCATTGATTCCACTGAATATTTTAATATAGTAAATCACAAAAGTCAATCCGAACAAATTCATGATTTTTGTACAATATTTCGGCTTTATTTAGCCATCCTCAGGTATGAAATGAAAATGTTAAAGGAAACAGAGAGTTAGTTACATGACAAACAACAAACAACATGAAAACTGTGGGAAACATAGACAATGAAAACAGTTACCTGAATAACACAAACTCTTTTGAGGCTTTCAGGCCATGATTGAGTGTGGGTGTTTGCCTTCTAATGGCCAGTGCTTCTTTAAAAAGCAATAGAGACCAATGTCTTGCAGTGTCAATTATTTTAGTGTTGGCAAAAATTACACTGTATAGACTAACAGGTTGTTCACTATAGAGATGATCAGGGAGGCTAAGAACGTCATGAACATGTTTAAAATTAGCACAACTTTGAACATGATTAAAGATTTCACTTGCAGGTTTGGTATGTTCTTTAATACGTGTACAAAGATTTCTGTCTGTTTTACCTATGTAACTGGCATTGCAACCTGGACATACAAATCTGTAGACAACAGAACTTTTGAATTCTTTTGCAATTAAATCCTTAGTACTGGCAAATGAAGCTATCTTTGTGGTTTTTAAGACAACAAACTCCTCCAACCACCAAAATATTTATGACCCTGCCGTACATCGGCAAACAAGGTGAAATTTTAGCCAGAAAATGTTCCAAACGTATTGGTGCATTAATTACAAAACCTGTCAAATTTCAATTTCTTTGGCAAACACACCATTGACTTTTTTTATTGCATACACTGTAAGCAGTCGAGCATTTATAATTTCACCATGAACTCAAATCGAGTCAAAATTCCCACAAGGGAAGAAATGCCAATTTAACACTACTTACAGAAAACACATACCAAGAAATGATTGTTCTCTAATACAACCAGGAAAAAAACCTAGATGAAATTTTGTGGGGGGGGGGGGATTTTACCTCCTTGACAAACTTTTTTTGCCGTTTCATTGCAAAGGACAGACAACATTTTTTAATACACCGTTGCACATAAATATGGAATACTTCAACATTTCCATTGAAATTGACAACTTCTTTAGCAATTTCTGCTGGAGCACATGATGGTCTGATTCAATGGTAGCTACTTCCAATGACCGCTAAAGGGAAGAACATGCATGCTGCAGCATTAACCCCAGGAAAAGTTACAGCAGCACAAAAGATGTCTAGACCTCTACAATGGACCTTGCTTACATTCAAACTCTGAAATTTACTTTTATTTGACACTTTTTTTTCAAAAAAGTATTCCATATTTAAGAGCAGGAGTGTACAATTTTTACAAACACTTTTTACTTTTAAGTGCTGAATAACTTTTCAAGATTCAGTGTCAATTGGGGAAGAAACTTTTTCACAAAAAATCTATATATGTAGCTTCCGTTCAAGAATCATCTGGTTGTCCCCTTAATAAAGTATGCATGCAAAATCACTTGTTATTCCCCCAAACCTTATGACACCAGATTCTGGTGGTAAGCTAAATTGGTTTTCCTGGAAACAGTTCTCTTCAATAATGAGAAGCCATTTCAAAAGTGTAATTTCACTGTAATCAATTTCATTAAAAATGGTTACTGCACTATTCAAACTGAATTGAAAAAGCAACAATGGATGTCTATTCAGATAATCATCATAACTTATCATGAAATGCAATGGCCTGTATACCTAGACATTGTTCAATGCTGAAAATTTTGTTTGACGTTCAATTAACACAGCAGCACTTTTAACATTCATGCACTTATTGTGTAAATTGTCTGAAGAGTTATGATCCGTCAGGAGATTTAAAGCTCGTAAGTCATATTCCATTCAAAGAAATGTACAGGACAACAGTCAAGAAATAAAAGAGAAGCAATTCAGTTTTTAACTAGGAACATGCTGGTGATGTAAAAGGCCCAACCTGCAGAAAAAACTCAGTGAGATTGGCTAATTTCCCAGTGGGAACTTGAATGCAATTGACATCAGAACGATAAAGATCTGTTACATCAGAATGGCAAGACCCTGATGTCAAACTGGGTCAAACTGCTTATGGGGTTGTCATTGAATACATGTGAAAATTAATTTGGTAAGTAGAAGCCTCTCTTTTTGTACGCGCAGGGTTGATAAAACCCAGTGCGCTGATGACTTTCCATGTTTACTGGATCAAACATGTCAACGCCGCTCAATCTTTCCTAGCTGCAGTAGAGTGTCTAGAGATATGCCCCGGGTCTGCTGACATGCACCATTAAAACATCTGCCCTGCGAATCTAAATATCTTCCCACTTTTCTAAACCATGTGCGGTGACGTAAAAACCACGGTGCGTTGGTCTGAAAGCGCACAAGTCTGCACCGACGATAGAGAAATCCTCAAAAAAGAAGAAAAAATTAGCACTGCTGTTCAATGGAAAAATCCTTGTTGAGAGAATGCAGAATTGGTGATATAGTGACATGGCAGGGGAGTGACATGACTTACAGCATTCAGCGAATCACTTAAATTTCTCAGAAGTTATTCTAATATATCACACAGGTAGCTATTAAAATAAGAGACTTTATATCAAAGTTCAAGTTCAAGTTCAATCGTATTGATTACAGTACACAATTGCAGAAGTTGAAAATTCGTGTGTCCATCTTGTGTAATTGTGCAGAAGCGCTGAATGCTATTTGTGACATGACGGTAGGCAATTTGGAAACAAAGGGCCAAATCACCATTTGAAGAAAATCAAATATTCAGATATATATGGGATCAAAAAGTGAAGTTCAAGTATAGATGATAACCTAAATTAAAAATGTTAAAATTGCAGCATTTATCTTATTATCTCCTATCTTAAAATAGCACTGTTAAATGTCAAAGTGACCTAGCGATGTCAAATTCATAAATGCCCTCAAACAAGGTCACCGTCAGATCAAGAAGTTTAAAACTTTTTGGAATTTTTGATCATCAATAAAGAAAATTGTGAAACAAATGATAAAGATCGACTGTAAAAATGGGCAGATTCAGGCAAAATGTCTTATTATATCTTGCCGAATGACACAATGGTCATACAGGTAAATGTATCACTGCAAAGAAAAACCATTATGATACATGCCTATGCAAACAGGAGTAGTTCCAGACAGACTTCCCGAGTTCTGACAAGTTCTGGAGAGAGATCCGGTCGAGTAGACATAGCCAGTGTTGCATGTGTAAGTTACGACTGCGGTTTCTGTCACTGCTGTAGTGGGTGAATGCCCCGTATTTGTCCCGGCTGGAGGAACTCCACAAGAAACTTTGCAAAAAGGAAAATTATGAGATAATAGGCTACAAGCATCCTGTTCAGTTAACACACAAGCATAGATTACCTTTTAAAAATTATTTTATCTAAAATACCCTTTAATTTTATACAATTCATTGTAGCAGCTATAACAAGCATTATATAAATGAGGACAAATACAATAACATTTCCATTCAACCCACAAGATGAGATACTTTCAACCCACAATACCAGATGCACTCACCAAACAAAGATGACATACTACATAAAGCCCACAATACCAGATATATTCAACCCACGATATATGATACTTTCAACCTGAAAGAATTCAACCCACAAGATGATATGTATATATATATACATTCAACAAACAAGATGATATACATTCAACCCACAAGACCAGGTACATTCAACTCACAAGACCAGATACATTCAACCCCCAATACCGGGCACATTCAACCATGATAGATCTATTCAAGCACTTGGAAGGTTAATTGGGACAGGAGAAGGACACAACAATAAGGCAAAGGCTGGTTGAAACAGCTTTCCAACATAGGCTCTGGTGACCCTGCAAGAGCTGAATTGGACCAAGTGATTGGCAGCCACTACCACTAGACCAATCCCCCCCCAAAAAACAATATAAAATGCATCCAACCTATAAGGCTACATACATTCAACCCACAAGGCTACATACATTCAACCCACAAGATGAGATACATTCAATCCCCTAGAAGATATATACATTCAACCAACAAGATGAGATACATTCAGCTTTCAAGACCAGATTCACTCAACTAACACGATGGGAAACATCCAACCTACAATACCAGATACGTTCACCCAACAAAATGACAAACATTCAACCCACAAGATGAGACACATTCAACACACAGGATGACAACATTCAATCCGCAAGATGATATACATCAAACGAACAAGATGAGATAAAATTCAAATTACAAAACCAGATACATTCAACATTAAAAAAGATGACATACCTACATTCAACCTACAAGACCAGATACATTCAACCTACAAGATAAGGAACATTCAACCCAGAAGATGAGATACATTCAGCTCACAAGATGAGGTACATTAATTCAATGGTTCAACACACAAGACGAGATCTACAGCGTACATTCAACACACAGGACCAAAAACATTCGATGGCTCAACCACAAGATGAGAACATTCAATAATCCACAAGATGGGACACATTCAGCCCAAAAGATGAGATGCATTAATTTAACGGTTCAACCCACAAGTTGAGATACATTCGACCTCCAAGATGAGATACATTCAACCCACAAGATGAGGACGTTCAATCCACACGATGGGATACATTCAGACCACAAGATGAGATACATTAATTTAACGGCTCAACCCACAAGATGAGATACATTCAACCCACAAAGTAAGATATATCTTTTTTTTTTCTGGATGCTGAATATTCATAACCAGTAAGATGCAGCTCAAATATTTTTTGCCTGCCCCACAATAAGACTTTGATACTTCTTAGAACAACTATTGAAATATAACTTACTTGCACAAGTTGGTGACACTCCAGAAAGTGATCCATCTGACTGGCATTGCCTCACAAGATTTCCAGAAGCTAGGCTATATCCACCCTGACAGCTGTATGTCACAGAATTGAGGTAGGTCAAGGTCGTGGCATCTTTCGTAGCAAATGGCACATTTGGTGTGGTTCCACATGACACAGCTGTAATATGTAAGAAAACATTAAGTACATCCTTTTTGGCGAACACACATAAGTTGCTCGGACTATGCTTAATTTTCCAGTAACAGCCAAGACCAGAGACCTGTCGGTTCCTGTATCAGTGTCTATGCTGGGCAAGTAAAAGATCCCTCACATGGGGTAAATGTGTAACATGTTGAGGACTCCTGCTCTCTCTCCCATCTCATCAATCAACCCTCATGAGCGCCCAGAACTGGGCTTAGAGGGCTGCACTTACCATATCTATCTATCTACATGTATCTATCTTTCTTCTTTTGAATTTGATGCAGTAAAGAACTTGATATATTATAGTGAAAAACTAGAGGTCAACATGATAGGGGCATAGGAAAGGTGTACGTAACACTGATGGCTACGGGATACACTGCAGCAATCTTGGTCCAGTGCTACTTATACAAACTGCTTGCAGTGTGTGATTCACTGACCCTATCTATCTGTCATCTATCTATCTATCTCAGAGCTGTCTTTTGTCTACCTACCTGATTTAAGAACGGTGCTTTTTCACAAGCTTTATACTGTGGCATTAGATAAACTTAACAATCATAGTTAAATGTTGATTTGATAATGTGAAATAGCCTATTTCTTAAATTTTTAATGTTAAATAGGGGAATAGATAGATAGATAGATAGATAGATAGATAGATAGATAGATAGATAGATAGATAGATAGATAGATAGACAGCCATGTAGACAGATAGATAGAGATATACATATATATATAGATAATAAATAGAGTTTGGTAGATCTGTAATTCACATTTTTCTAAATCGGTCAATCTGAACTCTGAGAGAAAACTCAATACACATTGTGGATGCTTTCTTTAATACGTGGCTGTGTGTCCTGAAAGAATCTAACCAATGATACTTCTAAGCACTAGTGTCACAATATATTTAAAACCATTGATTTGAAACTTATATAAGGCCTTGATCATGCGCTACTGTTGATTAAATTTGAGAGTGAACCACTGTATTCAATGGCAGGGGCCAAGATGTGGACGGGGGGGTGGTGAGCTATTCAGGGTCAGTAGTGGGCAGCTTGGGGTCACCGGCCTACAATTGGCTGAAGGGGTCCCTGAAACGGGGTCCTTAAAAGGTCAGTAGTATGCATTGCAGGGATGTCAATTAAGCAATTTTTTGAGGTCGCCAACAGGATTAGTAGCCCTACAAATTTACTAGTCCTGAACAAAATTTGGTAGTCCTGATTCGGCGGGTATTCATACAAATTCGTAATGACCATGAAACGGAATTTGTAAGAAATAATGATACACAAAGGATGTGTATTTAGTTCTCCTTGAAAGCTGTAAAGGTATGAACACAGGAGAGCAATTTCTAAAATTTAGTTCAACTGGCCCCACTTTCCCCTATTAGTATACTCTTAAAAGTTCATTCTGACTCCAGTATGATATTCTGAATCCTGCTGCTCACAGTGAGATGATGAGCTTTCGAGAGACTGTCAAAATGTGTTTCTTAAGTTTGTCATGTTTTCTTGTATGTAAGGAGTCTCAGACAAAGGGTATCCAAATTCAACCGAAACATATTACAATGTATAACCACAGCCAGCCTATCTTTAGAAAATAATGAATTGTTCATTATCCTGTTTCATTCAACAGGTTTTAAATTGACTGATGGATTAATTTGTTGATTGGTTTTTAGTCTGTAGTCTGGATATTTGCCATGCAAAAAGACTGGTCCTCTCTTTTTGCATAACTAATGGATAGGCTGTAATGATTAGCATGAACAGATGAATGACATTGAAACTCACACATAGAAATATATATAGGCCTATTGAATACACTGGTCTTTTTTTTTTTTTCAATGACAGCTATTCTTGCAGCTTTGTTCAAGTGTTGTGTAAGTTTCCCAAAATATACTCTGTACAGCTGATATAGAGTGTTTGGTATCAAATTCACTTAATTTTGGAAGATATGAATCCTGATAATATCTGTTGAACCAAACAATCAATAATAAGTCACTTATGACCCCATAGGACAAGCTACATGATCCCAATTGGTAAACAATTGGCACCAATCAACATGTCACAGTTGGCTGAACACTGGGCCCAGAATGTGTGGTCAGCCAAGCGTGTCTGCTAACACCAGCCACATTGCTCCTGCGAGGGTGCTGCGCTGAAAAGGAGGGGGTGGCTCAAAATGAGGGGGGTAGCAAAAACCCACAGAACGAAATTCACAGATGCGAGATAAAGGGCCCAGTAAGATGTTTTGCTCCTTATGTCAAAACTGGGGGTTAAATTAAAAATCTAAAGATGTTACACATTAGGAAAGCATGGTAAGTAATGTGTGTGTAAAGGAGAAGACTGGACATGCCCTCAGGATACTGGGACAGAGTCTATAAATATTGGAGGTGTGTAAGAAATCTCGGACGAACTGTTGATTCACTGGACCCATCCAGTGGGTCAGTGAATAATAATAATGGTAGATTTCTGAAAATAGGCTGTCTGTTGATAATGCGTTGAGGATGCTCTAACCTGACTGTTCATGTATAATAATACCATATTCTAGAATTTTAATACTCATTTGGAAATGATTCGGTACTTACGTTGACAGGTGGGCAAAGTTCCGCCAAACTGTCCGGTGTTTAAACACATCCTGACCAGATTTCCTGAAGTGTGGGTGGACCCAACACCACAGGTGTAAGTTACGGAATATGGATGTGTCACAGCGGTTGTCGGATTGCTAGTGGCGTACGTTACAGCAGGGGGAATACCGCATGAGGCACCAGCTGAATAGCAAAAAATAAAAGAAATCAGTGAATTTGAATAGTCGCCTTTTAAATTATAAAACAGGCAATGTCAAACAGTTTTGTGCAAGGGCTTCCAAACATTTTTCAAATGCAAGATCTAAATGCCTGTGGGATGTCAAAAATCGTCGGCGGGATGTCAAAAACTGTCGATGGGATGTCAAAAACTGTCGGCGAGGCTGCAAATGTACTACAGGGAAAGTAAAAATATCCCACAGGGGCAGGAGAGGTCCCCACAGGGGCAGTGGATGTCCTAATATCCCGCTGGAGATGTTTTTGAGTCGTTCTCACTGAAAACCCCCCGCCGGACATCCAAAAATAGATAAAAATTTGGGCTCCATCCCTGCGACGTGTTGAAACTTTTTTGACATCCACCCGCGCAGTTATTCCATTTCTAGGAACCCCGGAGCAGACCTGTTCAAAAAAGACTTCTTATTTTATTTTTATCAGGATTGCAGTGATTCCCATTCTCCAAGCTCTAGAATGACCAAATATGACATTTTCTTCAATTTTGGACTTTGGGAATGCCTGCCTCATGAGCCATGAAGTTTTAATGTTTAATTTAGTCAAAAACGCCTAAAATATCAGAGGGGGGTGTCATATTTTGCCTCATATCTTCACCAGTCTTAATTGTAGAGCAACATGGGTAGTATCACATGAAAGCTGGTGAAATTGTCTTTCATTGGACACCAATATCTTGGGATTTTAGATGACTTTAGTTGTTTCCAAAGCAGAAATGTGTAAATTTTAGTGTAAATTCTGACATTGGGCACTACATTTTGCCTCATATGCTCATTAAAAATAACCATCAGACAGCATGAGTGGTACCATATGAAAGCCTGTAAAATTGTCTTTAAATTGACATTGTATTTATGTTTATTTACATTAATATTGTTGTCACTGAAGCAATGTAGCACTCAATTTCAAGCAGCTGTCTGTCTGTTTCAATTTATCATCATAGTGCATTGATCAGAACATTTTTTTCATATTGTGTTGCACTCATAGAATTGGAATATTTAACACATTAAATTTACCATGTCAAAGAAGTATCACTCTTGTGTTGCAAAATAAATAATGGCTATGTCACCCGAATCACGTTTGTGGTTTACAACTCAAAAGATTTAACATAGGCCTGACAACAGTACACAGTATAATGTAAAATCACCCATGGCTTGGCATTATGTAAAAGTGCTTATACTCTGACATACATTATTACATCATCCGACACCTCTATCAGCCAAACACAATTCTTTCACTGCAATAAATCCCATAATCTTTGTAGTCCACTTATCGTCTCGTTTTTTACTGTTTCAGTGTTTGTCTCATGGTATTGGCCGGTTATTCACCATGAGATCGAGAATATGTGTTTATCACACACCGGGCTAAAGCCCTTGGTTGATAAATCACATATTCCCTCTCCCATGGTAAATATTCTATACTTATATTGAACATGAGGGCCTAATACAAGCAACGGAAATATTAATTAAGAAAGTCATGGCAGGGTAACAAAGTCTCATGGATATATGCAACTGCAACAACTTGTTCAAGGTAGCTGAGAGTAAATTCAGCAAAATGTTTTGTCAATGTAACAGACATTAAGCAACTCTGCCTTTGACATTGTACTTGTCATGTTCTTTCCGAGTTGCTTTTGGCTGAGGTATATATAGATATAAACTTCAGGCTCTCAGACAAGAAGGAATATTCTAAAGCAAAGAAATTTTGGCTGTCAAAGACTTAACATTGATTAGAAACAAAACGTTTTGTGGAATTGCTTGTTTCACAGTTACAGTCTTGACAAGTTCTGGCAATGATAATAATGGTTATCCATATTTATTATTCTGTTTTTTTTTTCACTTCATTAGGCCAAGTTGAATTGAGTCAAATAGAGTCAACTGTGCGTACTGCGCTCATAATTTTTATCATTGTTAACAACCAGTGTGGCTGGTGTGAAACGGACAAACCAGTTTTCTGTCAACAGTTCAAACCTTCATTATGTAAATTTGCTGCCTCACATAGATTGCCTGTGCTGCAGCTTCATTTTGTTACACTATCATGACTTTGTCAAACCTAATGTTTTAATGCTTCTAATTTTTACCAGTGGCCAACAGTTGTTTTCTACAAATTCCAAAAACAGCTTATAATTTTACTTCAGATGTAGCCTTATCTAAGATTATCCTTTTCCGGTCTATCCTCAGATGTCCATGATTACTTTTTAAACTAAGGGTAAAAGAACCATAACAGTGATCTGTGGATGTTCATGTCATTAATTCATTCATCGACAGCAGAAGTTCACTTAAATGTGGTTTTAGATTATGATTACAAATGATACTGACAACTCGATCATATTGTGATTCAAAATGTCAGGTTTTTAATGAGTTTTCTGTCATAAGCTGTATACTTGGCTACAAAAATGTGACAAGGAGACACTGACTGTTGTGAATCGCATTATCACCTTTGCCATTAATTTTGATTTATGTTCTCCCCGCATTCAGCAATGGATGTTCTCGATAGAAAGACATTAAAGACATGGTAAATTAAATTTGTTAAATATGCATGGTAAATTAAATTTGTTAAATATTCCAAATGAAAACAAAATCTATAAAATAATTCAATAAGGCACCAAATTTAGATAGTTTTCTTATCAATACACCATGTCGATAAATTTGAACAGACAGTTAACTCATTTAAATTAAGAAATAAGACTTTTAAAGACAACAAGATTTGTCTAAATAATTCTGAAAAGATGCCATTTTGAAGACAATTTTACAGGCTTTCATATGGTACCACTCATGCTGTCTGATGCTTATTTTTAATGAGCATATCAGGCAAAATGTAGTGCCCAACGTCAGAATTTACACTAAAATTTACACATTTCTGCTTTGGAGACAACTAAAGTCATCTAAAATCCCAAGATATTGGTGTCCAATGAAAGAACATTTCACCAGCTTTCATATGATACTACCCATGTTGCTCTACAATTAAGACTGGTGAAGATATGAGGCAAAATATGACACCCCCCTTTGATATTTTAGGCGTTTTTGACTAAATTAAACATTAAAACTTCATGGCTCATGAGGCAGGCATTCCCAAAGTCCAAAATTGAAAAAAATGTCATATTTGGTCATTCTAGAGCTTGGAGAATGGGAATCACTGCAATCCTGATCAAAATAAAATAAAAAGTCTTTTTTGAACAGGTCTACCCCGGAGGGAAACAAAAAGTACCTCTGTGGGATGTGACGCCTAAAGTGCTCCGTAACGTGCCGTGAGATCTTAGCATAAGTCTTCAGCTGACCTGAATAAAAATGCTGGGAAGCGCTTGGTTTTGTGGCACCAACTTTAAGTTCAAATCTCGAGGTGTCCGCTCGATAAAAATTTGGGCTCCATCCTAGCGACTTGTCAATGTTTTTTTTTCTATCCTAAAATACTTGTTGGCATGCACCACCAGAACATAAATTGAGTTCTTCCAACTATTTTTGACATTTGTGACAACACCCCTGGATTAATTTAGCGATAACATACAAATGAGTCAGATAACTTCTTTTTTTAATGAAGAAACGCATAACCTTGATTTCCCATCGGTTGGAAACTTGGCATGCCTCATAAAAAATGTTGACGTTTTCTGTATCATGACACTACATAGGTCTGTGTGGACCACAACAGTAAATTTTTTCTACACAACAACATCATTTTTTTATCGTAAAAATCTGATCATGGAAACTTACGTCCGCAAGGTGGTAAGGTCACGTGGGGCACTCCGATGGGCCATATACCATCAACACAGGTGTAACTGTAGTTGCCTCCAGTCTGTCCGCAGTAGAACCAGACTGTCACTCCTCTGGGAATCATTCCATCAGGGGTCTTAAGATAATTTGGGGGAGGTGTTAAAGAAGAACAGTCTTCAAATTCTGAAATTACACTACATAACATTAAATGGGGAATAATTGTAACCAATGCACTTTCAAACAATCAGATAGCACTCTTTAGGGTCTCGTTGCCAGAAAAGGTGGGGAGGTATTTTTGTAGGACTCATAACATCTTAATATTGCATTGCTCAGAAGAACCTTTTTAAAAAAATAAAGATCACTATTTACCATTTCCTGCAAGAGACCCATATGCATTAATACAAATATGTAGGGGGAACGGGGGCACATGGGGACGCTTTTAACTTCTACTAATTTTGCTCAATGCTGAAAGCACTGAAGAACTCAGAAGTTTGCATGAATATCCCCAATACTATTGACCTTAAATGCAAGGCATAATAAACTAGACTGCACCTACCCTTTTGCAGCCAGAGAGTCGTAAAAACTACTGTCCCAATGTGCCCCAGTGTGGCACAGCCGGGGCACATTGGGACATCAATTAAAAAATAATTTTAACACTCCATGTGCAATAGATATCACATATAAGTAGTGCATAAGACAATATACAGTGCATTAACACCTTGTAGTGCCAATAGTTCATAACTTTAAACAGTTTTAAACATTTAACATAAACTGTCCTTGGTGCGGACATCCATGTAAGTAACACACAGTGCTTTGCGACAAATTTGCTCACAGAGCATGGTAATCCACTGTACCTCTATTCACTATGGCCTGAACACCTGTTGTGTGCTGTCCCAGGTCATTCAGTTGCCTTGGACACTTAATTTCTGCCATATGAAATGCGCCCAAATGTGCCCCAAATTCACTGTCCCAATGAGCCCCGATATGACTTTTACACCAAAATGCAAATTTCTCGGACACCAGTGAGTGTGTTTATCACGATGGCAATTGATAACTGTTCGTTACGACATGTAAAATTCATACAAGCACTGAGAAAGCCTCATTGTTCATGGTTTGTCCACAGAATGGTTCGGATTGAACCTGTCCATATTTACTTTAGTAGTAGGAAAACAAACTTTTGCTCGCCATACTTCTGCATGTGGCTGTAATTTGTCTATAAAACCATGGAAACATCAGGATGTGAAATTACAAGATATGATGGCACTACCGTATCATATACCTTGCCACAGTGCCCCGCATCCCAATGTGCCCCCGTTCCCCCTACCCCAATCACAAAAGAGTGATTGTACTTTGTGAGTTTTTTAAAGTTATTCCTAACTAACTTACATGAACTATCAGATATATATAAAAGGCAGAGCCAGATAACTCACCAGGACATTCATACAAAGATGCAAGTAGTCCAGATGGCCATACTCCATTAAATTGGCAAGTGAAAGTTGTGGAACGTGCAGGGAGCGTCGCACAATTGTATTGCACTTGGCCGTTTGCTGCAATTGGACCGGTGGGAGTTCTTACGTAGTATGGAACAGGACCAAGATCGGGACAGCTCTGGGTATTCACTCCTGGATAATAATCAACAAACAAGACAAAGCAATGTTAACGCTCAATTCAAGGCATCCACCACTAAATAATAATTATGTGCAATAGGACTTGACAAATTTTCAATTCTAAAGCTCAGACTTCACAAATATTTAATCTTAAAACTCTAGTCATCAACCGCCAAATAACAATATACAATAGGACTTGACAAATTTTCAATGTTAAAGCTCAGACTTGACAAGTAATCAATGTTAAAGCTCAAGTCATCAACTGCCAAATAACAATATAAAATAGGACTTGACAAATTTTCAATGTTAAAGCTCAGACTTGACAAATTTTCAATGTTTAAAAGCTCTAGTCACCCACTGCCAAATAACAATATAAAATAGGACTTGACAAATTTTCAATTTTAAAGCTCAGACTTGACAAATATTCAATTTTAAAGCTCAGACTTGATAAATTTTCAATGTTTAAAAGCTCTAGTCACCCACTGCCAAATCATAATGAACAACAGGACTTGACTATATTCATTGTTGAAGCTAAGACTTGACAATTTTTCAACATTAAAGCTCAGACTTTTCAACATTAAAGAGCTCTCAGACTTGACTAATATCCAACGTTTAAAGCTAAGACTCATTTTCAATGCTGAAAAAGTTCTAGTCATCATCTGTCAAATTATAATGTAGGCTACTGTTCCACTTGACAATAATACAATGTCATACCTTTGGGTATCCGCTGTTACAATGATTATGGAAAAAAGGAATACATATTAACTACTAAATATTAATGTAAAATGGGACTTGATAAAGATAATAAAGATAAATGGTTTAAAATAGCTAACAGTAGATCTGTAATTAAATAGACACTTTTAATACCAACATTTTGAATTTTAATCCAAATACATAATAAAATTAAGTATAATTCATGGAATTTTTCATTCATTCATATAAATGTTAAGTGAAGAAACTCAATAAATTATGGCAATTAAAAAATTATAGCAATTAAAAATGTCATAATTATTTTACAGCTACAGTTAAATTTTGTAAGGAAGGAAAAAAATTCATCCACTTACCTTCGAGCAATTGTAAATAAATCAAAATTGAAATTGACCAGAATTTTATGTGCTGTAAATTAGCCATCATGAGCAACAATGAATTTTATGCATCCAATATTTGATGTGGCTTTTTATGTCAAATCATCCGTCACCAAATGCAATCAAAGTCTCTGCTCATTAATAATTTCTTTAGTTATGAATCAAACTTATGTCAGAACTGAACAACAACTGACAGCTTCCATTCCAAAGATCTGGTGCCTAAGGCGATGTGACAATTCGCATGCACAGAGGCCAGGTTGAAGAGATAGGCCTATCATCATGATGAAGTTGCTGTGCAAGAGATGTAGGCCTATAAGCCTTGAGGAAAGTGGCATCCAACAAAAACATATACAGCAGGCCTCATTAACATGAAATGTCATTGACTTAGGTGTTGTTCAACTGCTTTTAATAAAATTATGGATTAGCTCAGTCGTTTGAGCTCTGGATTTCGAATCGCTGGGTCCCGGGTTTGATACCAGCCCTGGCCAGTCACCTGACTCACCTCGACCTAAGGCAAGTTAAAGATATATCATCATCCTTAAGGGGGTGACCATTTAATAATTTGGGGGGCTTAAGGTTTTCCTCGGCGGGATTTATTTATTTTATGGTTAAAGCAGCATGAATTATTTGTTTAAAGTTCGCAAAGTCCGCGAATGTTCATTACTTAAGAATGCTTCCTGTGAAATTTCAGGCCAACTGAAGAAGTCCTTAAGCTGGTTCACCCCTAGCTACTTTTGATTTTTAACCCAAATACATTGCAATGTGAGCTATTACTCCTGGGAGCAATTTTCCTTCCCGGGTAGTAATTTTCGCACCAACAATGTATTTTTGGATGGCGATCAAGTATTTTGGTCCCACAAACAACTCAAAAATGTCATACCTATTTGAATTTTTGGTCAAATTTGTAAGTGCTACAGTTATGACATTACTTAGCTCTGTGAGAAAAGCCCATTACAAATAGGATACAGAGTATTTTCCCTATGGCGGACCTGGCATGAGGGTTCTGCAATAGTTTTATATGCTATGCAGTTGTATGTTGGTGGAACTCATGTACTAAGAAACAACAGAATGATTATATGAAGTTAAGAAAAAGGGCCATCAGAATTACCAAAAATGACACTCTATATGATCCAATTGATGTGTACAGGTCGACATGTGAGCGTATTGCTATGAAAGTGTATGAGGATGAGTCTCATCCATTAAACAAATTCATGTATTTTTTTACCCCATGGAGCCAGACTTTGTGTGCCTTTGTGCAAAACCGTACAGTTCAGAAACTCTTTCATTCCTCAAGCAATTAACTTTTTAAATGTCATGAAACCATGGTCAGCTGTGCAAGCAAACTAATGCTTTGTTTAATTTGTTTCTTTCATCGTGTCAAATATTTGCAGCAACAATTTCATTCTGTATAATTGTTTATATTTTACATGAATGACCAATAAAGAAGTCTTAGTCTTAGTCTTAGTCTTATATGTTTTTGCAACTTTGTCCGATTTGTCCACCCTCACCCTTATCATTTTGGTATTATATGGTTTTGGAATTAAGTTGTTAAAAAAAGTTGTCCTTGGGTTTACACAACCTTTTTTTTATTGTTAATCTGTAAAAAAAGTTCTAAAAAAGGGAAATATTTGGTATTAAAGAAGCTCTCACAACAGAACTATTGTACTTGTTATAACTGGAGGATATGATGGAGAAGGAGCCATCATTTCTTCAATGTATGTGTCATTCATTAAACCAATACTGTTCAAATAAAATGACATTCGAACAAAAAACCACCTCCTCAGGGCATAGAATCATAAAGTTCATATGGCACGGTAAATCAAAGCCTTACGTACTGGGAGACTTGGAGTCTGCATAAAATCCATACGCGTCAATATAAATTAATATAAATCTGTTGGTTAGAGCTTTGCACCCAAGTACCCTTGAGGAAATTATCACAAATAGCATCTTTATGTATGTTTATGTATTTGCTGCAATTTGTCATTGAGGCATTATCAATATTGTTGGGAGTAACTAAGTGCATTGTGAAACAAAAGGAAACCCTAAATAAATTATGATAATTTGGTTTCAAATAAGCGTGTGGGTATTTTAGGTTGTTTTTAGTAATGGCAAGTTCAGTTTTTAGTCTGTAAAGTTTGGCGTTCTCATATCAGAGAAAATCATACAAAATCTGCCTGTTTCACATTATTATAACACAAGAAATCGATCCTATTTTTCGCTGCATTGTATACATTGTAATTGATAAAAATGACTGGCTTGTATTCAGCGGTCCATCATTTTTAACACCACACCATATATCCTTTTTGTTAAGGAATAATGTGCTGCATTCGCCATTTTAAGGAGATCCAAATAGGAGCTAATAGGTTGCGCAATGGTCTGCAAATAAATCTGCCAAGAACCACTTCCTGAAGGAGATTAGATGAGACTGTGTTTGCAAAATCGTTTAACCCATGGTCCTCAGGAACACTTACAAGACTTCACACTTAGCTTCCTTGCATAAGTAGCATTTGCGTTCATTCAGCAGATAAGGGGAACTGTCTGAGCCGAACGAGCTACTTTGCACTGTGTACCAACCAAGTGACACAATTAAGGATTTTCTTGGTTTACATTTTGCTAGTTTTAATATATAGAGCAAGCAACAAACGTTGCCATATAGCCAGTATGCTGTCTTATGGTATACACAATACACATACAAAATTTTGAATCAATCAGTCAAGTTTTCTGGGAGATTAGGCAGTTTTAGTAAATTTTAGCGCATTTTTTACTAGAATCACCAAATCTTTTGATTGCTAAATATTTAAAGCTTTAAATTTCACATCAAGATTTCTGATACATAAATACAGCATACTGGCTATGTTATATTGTAATTACATTGGTTTCTGGTCTAAAATTTAAGGTCGCTTCGCATAGAGCGAACGGCCGGTACACAGTGTTTGGGCCGAGGATGTTTAAGATTAGTCTGCTACTTTCCTCGTTATTTTAAGACCTCCCATTTACGTTGTCAAAGCCTCTAGTGTGAGCTGGCACAGCGAGGCTTTGACTCTGTTGATAGTTTTTCCTGTGGTTTTAGTCATATTTAGATCAGCCATGCCCTAGTGGCTTCAGCCAACCAGAAGGCAGCTTTGATATCAGGATTGAAATCATTGCATGAATGCTGAACCATGCAGCAGACGTACAAACTGAAAACAAGAAGCTGTCACTCGAAAGTCACAAAAACAGTGAAATGAGCAATGAACCATAAACAACATAAATAGCCATGGTTAAAGATTAATCAAACAAGACGAAACTTAAGGACAGCAAACAGATCAACAGACAACAGCTATCAACAGTATGCAAAGTCTGGAATGACATGACCTAGCCTTAAATATAACAGCCTCTCTGATTGTGCGCCCACTGTCCTTCGCATGCATACTTGATAACCACACTAATTGCAGCCATCCAGGTCAGAGGCTCACTGGCAGCGACAGCTCGGAAGTGAGCAGATGACCACGTGAGGATGAAGACCTCCAAGCTGTCACAATTGGACCGCTGTTAGGTGACGTCACCTTGGTTTGGCAAGTTTGGTGCAGTTATTTGACAATATTAAGAAACTGGGTAAATGTACCAGACCAAATATTTTTGCATAAACTGACTGAACCAAATCATCAACTTTTGCATGCATTTGCAAGCTTTAATGCAAAAATATTGTCCTTTGAAGTTCAAAAGTTGCCAAACCAAGGTGAGTTGCCAAACCAAGGTGACGTCACCTACATCAATGTTAGAAATTTTGTGAATGTGCAATGAAATTGGAACTATTTCTTGGGACAGCAATGCTGTAGCATACAAAATCAACTTTGTGCCAGGTGGCAGCAGCATGCAGTTCTCATTTTCACAAGACTGGATTTTCTGCCTACGGAAAAAGAATTGAGCATAACCAGAATTTTTAACAAATGGACATCATAAAAAATGACAATTTTGCCTTTTTTTTCCTCGTTCTGCCGACCGACCCTAGAAAAAGTGCCTCGAGAAGACCCGAGCAGTTAAAGATGAAATAATGTGGATGGTGAGGAAACCAAGGGATACCAATATTGAGTTTCATGGGGCCAAAGCAGTAATATTGGTCGAGGCAAAAAGCCGAGACCAATATTACCTGCTGAGGCAATAAAACTCAATATTGGTTGACTCAACAATCAACATTCAGTATTTGTTATATTCTGCACAGACATTTTCAGACTTATCCTTGTTTTTTTAATATAAATTTACATATGTGTAAGTACGAGGGGCGTTCAGAAAGTTCGAGGCTTTTTTTTATATGGACACTTATTTTCAATCTAGAACTATGAATTTTTCACAGGGTAAAATTCAGCATATTTGGAATGGATTCCCAAAATTTCGGACAATTTGGACATTTCTAAGTCATTCTGTGGTTGCCATGGAAACTGAAAGTTCAGCTGGTCGGGGCAGGTAATACTAAAACGAAGAAAGCCAGCAAATTGTGACAGCGAGAGACTTCTCTCTATCACTTGTATTAGTGAGATTGGAAATATTTGACATAAGAAATATGATATTAGCTTCTAAATATACTTTCAAGCACACTAAATGTGTGTATTCTTACATTGAACCCATGTAGGAAAGCGCTCCTGCATTGCAGATTTAGCAAGGGAAATTCTGGCGGCAGTGGTGTGTTTCTTTGACTACATAAGGACTTGTGAAAGCATGGATACACTGGTATGAACAAAAAACCAAAATAGGCAGCATTATCCATCCCAGCTATTCCTGTGACATGTTGCTTTACATAAGTCCTGTTTTTTCATTACTTAAGTCTATGGGGGCCAGAGTTTCAGGCATCGGAGGAGAAAAGGCTTTGGATGACCGAAATGCTTTCACGGAACTTTGTTTGGAGGACTTCGAGGTCATTTATTTCAATGGGTCAGGTTTATGAATTAATGCTTTTAGTAAGCTTGGAAGTATTTTTTTAAAAAGGCTAATTTTATATTTGTTGTATCAAATATAGTCAAACTCACTGATGCAAGTGATAGAGAGAGGTCTCTCACAGCCAAAATGTATTGGCTTTCTAGATTTCAGTACTACCTGCCCCGACCAGCTGAACTTTCAGTTTCCATGGCAACCACAGAATGACTTTGAAATGTCCAAATTGTCCGAAATGTTGGGAATCCATTCCAAATATGCTGAATTTTATCCTGTGAAAAATTCATAGTTCTTGATTGAAAATAAGTGTCCATATAAAGAAAAGCATCAAACTTTCTGAACGCCCCTCGTAAGCAAGCTGATTCCCTTTGTTTCATATGAAATCTACATATGTTTTGTCCCATTAATCACAATGGTCATAGATCTATTTATAAAATTTCAAGAAGTTAGATTTCTTCCTACCCGGAGCCCAGGCCTTCTCAAGCTGACTTATTGTAATTAAGTATATATATGGCTTGGAATTTCAAGTTGCGCAATTTGACAAACTCTCTAACTTGTGGACAGATGACACAACATTGTAGCAACAATTTTCAAATCACACTGAAATTGGGTGTGCCAATGAACTCCAAACACTTACTGAAATAGGCAAAAAAAATAATGTAAGGATTCCTCGACTAGTAAAAAAGTTATTACTAAAACACACATGCTGCACGTAACATTTTTGGGCGGCAAATAATAGTCAAAATTTTTGAGTTTACATCCACCTTCAGGGCAAAATGCATCTAGTATCAGCACTCAGTAGAGTTTTTCACTTTTTTCTACACAAAAATAGCTATTTGCTGGTGCATGAAGTTAGGTGGATCATCATTATTTTAGCTACTACAACTGTTCGAAATTGAACAATATTTTTTTAATTGCAAAATATATATAACGTGCAGCATGTGGACTGATGACAGTAGCCAGACAGAGGACACAATGAGATATGAAGGGAATTTTTATATTATTTGATTCACTTTTTATTGTAGATTTTGCCAATTTCAACTTTTATTGTTATTGCATATATATATATTAATAGAATTATTTGATTTTCATAAGCAGTTGTCCAATGTTACGTACACCCATTCAAAATGTAAAAACAGAAGACCTAATATCCAAATAATCCAATTTTTTTATAGCTCTAGAACAAAAAATAAAATAATAAAAAAACATTGGATTTGATGCAATTCTTTGTCAATAACAAGCATTTTGCCAGAACAATAGTCCACAATTTGAGACCTAGTTGTCCACAATATATAAAATTTCTGTCTTTCAGCCCAGTCAAAAGTCTTTGAGATAATAGCTTTGCAGTGAAGTGAATGAGGCGACCTCAGAAAAGACCACTGATGCATATAATTAAACATTACAGAGCACATTTATTGTCAAAGTTACAAGACAACTGATTTCTTCTCTTTATTAGTTGTCAACACTATTGGAACAGCGCATTTACGTGCCAATGCAGATGCAAGTGCCTATGCAGATGCAAGTGATTTAAAGTAGTACTGATTGTTAAATGAAAGGTTCAATCAAACAGAATTAGAATTTTCATGGAGGAGGGCCCAATGTAATTTTGCCTGCATTTTAAGATTAAATCATGATTTTTTGCGGAGAATGTTTTTCTAATATTTTTCATTGTCCACATTGTTGTATTTTCAGCCTAAATATGGCAAATATACCACATACAGTAATCAAATGAACAACAGTAACTGTTGCTGGTGTAGCATAAGTATCAATTGAGGAGTTCTAAAATATCTGCAGAAAACTTGCAGAAAACTTGTGGAAAACTTGTGGACAACTAGTGGACAACTTGTGGACAGCTTGTGGACAACTGTGGACAACTGTGGACAACTTTGGACAACTGTGGACAACTGTGGACAACTGTGGCACACTGTGGTGATTTTTAAAATGCCTATAGACCAGGCAAATTCACTGCAAACTTGATATTAATGCCCTTTTCTCAGCGTTTTGGTTTTCTTCTGTAAGCTGTTTGCCCATAAAGTGGAGTAAAACGTAGATTGTGGACAATTTTGTTGACAACTTTAACATGCAGATATGGGTGAGTGGGGATATCAAGTGATAGACCCCTGGGATCCACTCCAAAAATGTCTAAAAATCAAAATGTATTATAGCCTAACTATTAAAAAGGAGCTTTTACGGCCATTATATAGTTGATGAATTTTTTTAGGCCGACAGAACAAGTTTAAAATTCACTAAAATGTCAAAATATTAACTTCCTGACCATTTGGTTTCTAATAAAGTCATGCCATGCTCTTGAATATGAACAAAATGATTAAACATGAATGAAACAAATGGTTTTCATGCATATATCTGTATATATCATCAGATATTTCAACATGAAAAGACAGAAATTGCTAATAAAAAAAGGCAAACAACGGTAGACCTTTGAATTATCACATTTAAGTCAATTTTGGATCTTGTTTACTCAAAGTGCCATAAAATGTGTCCAAAGCAAATTTTTCATCACATTTTCTTCAAATTTATCTGGTTAAATATGATAAATTATATATATAGGCCTATATATATAAATTTTTTCCGAATCCCCTGTGCTCTTTGTGAGAAGCGTTATGTGTGACCTCATAGCTCCACTCGTATCAAAGGATATACATATTATACATTATTAACCTTAATTCCTCCAGTGTGACAGACATATTTCACAGTTTGAGACGATTCAAAGCAATTGGACGCAAGTTTGAGTGTTTTATTGCAGTCTGTTTGTTGTTTCAAAATAAACTGAGGGACAAAAATTAGTTATCACTTTTCAATTTGAAATGATTTAAAGAAAAAATTTCTTCAAACTTATTTGTTGAGTGTTCAATGTGTTAGACATTTAAAATGACCAATTGGTCATGTTTAGGCCTACATATTCTTGTCATGGGTCATTGCCTCTGCACTGGTACAGGTCATCGAATGTAGTGATTAGACTAATCCTTAAGATCTGTTGCCCTTACCAAAAAGCACTCAGAAAAGTTCCTTCATCTTTCCTGAGTTGGGATACGTCAACTGACTGCCATTGGGTAGACTCTCCATTGAGCAATGAGGCCTAGCAGTTGGGATGCTGGCAGCTGGCATGTCCCATTACGAGGTTGCACATCAGAGGGGCTCCTCCCAGCCAACAATCAGTAAGCTCATGACCCAGTTTGGTCTAACAGGCTGAATGAAAGACCTCCCAGAGCCAGGCAGACCTGCAGTCACAACCCATGATCAAGACAAGCACAACATCCATCTTAATCTGGGTGATCATTTCAAGACCGTTTCAAGACCACCACATCCACAGCTGCTGAAATTCCAGGCACTCACAGCCCAAGATTGAGTGCCAAAACAGCTATGAGATGGCTCACTAAGCATTGAAGCAGGCCTGATAGCCAGACATCCTGCAAAAGGCCTGTTTTGACAGATCTGTGAACTCTGTTTTCTGACCTCCGCATGTTCATTCATTATTACAGTGAAATGTATCACCCCAGACCTTGTTTGATCTGATTTGTTGAAAAAATACAGAATTGCAAACTGTTCTCATGTGCCATCAAGGTATTTTCCCTCCAGGACTTCATGCCACAGTCTCCAAAAGAGGTTAGAACTTATTTTTGTCCTTCAGTTTAGTTGCTTTGAGGAAAACCACAAACAATTATTTAAATTATGTAGTTTTCAGGCCGGGGAAAAGCTGTGAAGTATTAGAATACTTTGCTATGGGAGGATGGAAAAATTCATCTTTTCCTCACCTAACCGAAAGACGGAACACTGACTGGAACACCAGCTATTACTGAAATTTGTGCACTAATTGCCTAGTGGTGGTCAATAGACTAATTTTAAACTAAATAAACTAAACACAACTAAATAAACTAGTCAAAAAATGTATGCACTGCGACAGAAAACAACACAGATTGTCTCAGGTGAACTTGTATTGAGAAGCAAACATGTGGTGAGGACGAATACGGCAATTAACAACAGGGGGCACAGAGAGCGCTGTTGTACTTAAAAATAACACTAGGTGGCGTGGTCACCCTCTTATCTTTCTTCCTATTTGAAAAGGTAATATAACTATAGTACAAATATAATGAAAACGTCTTATATAACTAGAATAATACGAATAATATACACGTCTTATAAGAAAAAGTACGATTAGAATAAACCTTACTACAAATAGTAGGAATAGTTGTAAATCTATCCTCTAACCTAATACTAGTACAGTAAAACTGACAGTTTAAAAATAATAATACATTTTTAAGTGTATAGGGGTTGTACAAACAAGGTAAGACTGAGTATAGAATGAAATTATGAGTTACTAAATCATAATAAAGAAAATGGAATTAAATTTTGAGAGATATGTTAATTTATAACATTAAAAAGATACAATTTTAGACAGAGAAATATATATATATGGAACAATTATGAATATATATTGTAATAACAGATAGCATACGAATGACAACTCAAAATATATGCAGAAAGTTATGTGATCTTGTTATGAAAATTTAGGACAAGTCCCAATCTCCGGAGCGCATCCAGTCAGGTTGATGACTCTGCCGTTTTGACGAACGAGTCGCATTGCTGGAAACAGAAATATCGGCAGGCACAGACAAATCACTCGGTACAGACACACCACTTGGCACAGACACATCAGAAGGCACTGATAAGGGTTGATCACCGGTTATGATTTGTGGTGGAGGTTGATCGACTGATATGATTTGAGGTGGGGGATGAGGGGGGACAGGTAAAGCGGGAGGACCCGGGGGAAGCACAGGGTCTGTGGACAGGGGCACAGCGATAGAATCAAAAATTCCAGAAGTGTCGTCATCATAGTCAAGGCCACGGATTGGCTCACCGGGGGAGATATCCAAGGTGGTTGGGGATACAGGGTAACATTCACACAGAGGGACATCATATGACTTTGCACGGAATTGGGATTGGGTGAATTTGCGAAGTGTGCAAAGATCATGGGTTCGGCCAATGACAAGGTAACGGTCTCTTGATTTTGTCTTGTCCCGATCACTAGCAATGTAAACGAGGTCGCCGATGGTGATATTGGAGGGGGGACGAGGGCTGCGACCGTGTGCCTTAGCACGGGCGCTGGGGCCGTGACTCATGGAACGAGCAAGGTGTTGTCTAAGAATAATTTGGCGATCATCAAGGGCCAATTGTTCACCGGAAATTTGGTCACGCTGAGTCCAAATTTCACGAGATGACAACCCACAGTCCCAAATTCTGGCATTATGTTGGCAGTGGCAAGAGCGAGGGACACAGGTGTTAAGGGACCACCATCAGGGCAGAGCTTCAGACATTCCATGTCAAGCTCCTGAATGCAACGTTCTGCCACTGGGTTCTTGTTAACATTCTTAGCCTGGCCGACGATAACTTGAATACCATGTCGAAGCAGTATGGCATCATGGGCCAGAGGGGCTAAACCGGGGGCAGGGTCCACACGAACGTGGATGTCATGGTCACCAAGACATCGAAGACTGGCACAGAGTGTGAGAATAGTGTTTCTCAGAGTGTCTCGCTTTTCGTCAGGCACAAATGCGGTCAAAGTAAACGAGGACACAGTTTCACGAAGAACAACTGCTTGTTACGTTTCATGACATCCAGGCAGAAGGAAGTGCCTACGCGATCAGGGGGAGGGCATGATGACTGGGGGTGGAGGTGTGTAGGCACATTGCGTAGCGAGGCACAGTGGTGGCAAGAAGAGCACACACTTGCGATGGATTTATCCAAATCCAGTGCATAAAAGTAACGGGAGATAAGTTTCTTCATTTGATGGGCACTGGGGTGGTGGAAGCGCAAGTGTACGGCAGTGAGTAGACCACTGAGGACGGCTCGGGGCACAAAAATCCGTTCCTGCGCAGGCTGGAATGGTTGTCGGTCAGGAACAACAAGCAACCCATCCGATGCAATGATGATATCTTGTAGGTAACGTCGAACATCTGGGATATTAGTGACCTTCTTGTTGGGTCGAGTACCCTGAGAGAGGTGGGAATGAGCTCTGCGTAAGTCATTGCATTCAAGTTGGGTGGCTTGCCAACTCGTACGGTTGGTGAAAGGCATCCGTACAGCGCCTTCAAGGACATCAGTGACCGATACAGCATGCCTGCGGATAACAGAGTCTTGCAATTCGTCAACAAAACTGCAAACCTGACAGTGGCTGTCAAGACACGGAATGGGATTTCTGCTTGTGTAGTCCGAAGGCAGGTTGGCAACTCCTGCGATATGCCGAACATGAACATTATAGCGGCTGATGAGAGACAAGAAAGTGGTGACTCTAGCGCTGGTTGAGAATTCACCTCTCACAAGTTTTTCATACGCTTGAACACAGGGTCGGCTGTCAGTTAAAACTTGGGCCTGGTGGTTAGACTGAGTAATGTAAGGGGCAAAATGCTTGACGGCACTGCCAATACAGAGTGCTTCAACCTCACACGGCAACCAGGTGACTTGGTGGTTACGCAATTTAGCATTAAAGAAGCCAGCCAAATGAAGTTTGTCACTGCGAAGAACATACATGGTAGCTGCGAGTCCACACTGTTTAACAGACGCGTCAGTTACGATCCAAAGATGATCGTCGGGTTGGGGCATTGTGATAGAACATGCATTAGCAAGATTAGCCTTAGCTTTGGCAAAAGATGACAGCAAGTCATCAGTCCAGTCAATCTTGTCCTTGGAGGCTCTTCCAACACAGGCAAGGTCCAGCGGGTGAAGTAAGTCAGCATAGCCTTGGAGTACACGGGATAACACTTTGTAAGCGCCAATAAAGGAACGTAAAGTTTGAACGCTAGGAGGAGGGTCAACATTTGCAAGGGCAGACAACCTGTGCGAGCTGGCTTGAAGGGTACCACTTGACCAGATCCATCCTAAGACAACAGTAGATTTGGGACATACAATTGTTTCGCTGGCGTTCAATGCTAGGTTATTCTTTTGGAGTGCCGACAAAACTTCGGACCAGTTGTTAAGGAGTTCATCCGGGGTGTCACCTCCCACATACAGATCATCCGCAATTTTGGCAACCCATCCTTCTTGAATAAATTCCAAGACTCGGCTCATCAGCTCTTCTAGACAGGTCTCAGATCCGGGCATTCCCATGGCTGATCGTGTGTAAACGCGTATGCCCTTGAACGGGGTTGACACACCACAAAACTTCATAGAGGAGTGAGCAAGGGGAATTTGGTAGAAGGATTGTTTGAGGTCGGAAACAATAATATACTTCCAATGTGCAATGTCCCTCAATACACTGTCAACATTTGGCATCAGAGATGGTTGAGGTTTACTGTAACGGGCCACATCTCCGAATGACGTTACTAGTCTACTTCCACCATTCGGTTTCTTGACGAGAAATGACAAGTTCAGGTACTCCACTGTACAGTTGATCTGCTCAGGCTTGGCAAAGACACCTAAGGCTTCAAGTTCATCAAATTTCTGCTGCAGCTCAATTAGGCCAGCACGGTTGTAGTGGGGTAAGCGACCTTTCCGTTGTGGTGGAAGGGTAGGCCCCATGTTAACAACTGCCTCAATTTTACCACTAGCACCATTGTATTTCTGAATAGCTGGATCAAACACTTTGTCAAAGTCACTGTGGAGGGAGGTAAATTTGTGACGCATATCAGGGGACAAGCAATTATCTGGGTCGACAGAGATTGATGTGGAATGGCAGGGAGGCACAACGGTTCCAAGACTACGAATAGAGGAACGGGGGTGTGGTTCAAGATTGTCCGCAATGTCTCTGCCAGGTTGGCCAGGAGAAGAGTCAACATAATCAATGGGGTGGACTTGGCATAAGTGCTCATTTCGGCGAAGTTTAATGGGGGCAGTGGAATCGTTAACAATACGGATGCGATGGTCGACAGACATGATTTCCTGAGGAGGGGGCCAAGCGGTGTGGGGGTCTTTGGTAAGGTTAACGGTAGCATCCAGTCTGGGTTCCAGAGCCCAGTAGTCATCGGCGCTGATGTCATGCGGGAGCTCAAGCTCCAGGAAATCACCAGGAAGCACAACAGTTTGTTTAGGGGGGGCACGCAGAAGAGTAGTGGCTTGAGCTCGACGGATAGTGGCTTTGGAGCTGGGTTAGGGGCCGTAGTACACTATTTCCGACCCACGGATAACCACTTGTCGTTTGGCGGGGCAGGTTGCAATATCATTGGCAACTAAGAAGGGGTTTCCGGCAAAAATGTCAACGTCAAGCTGCTTCACTACAAGAGCGTCTAATTGGAATTGGAAGCCGCCTCTTGTCAGGGTGCATTGCACTTCACCAACTACCTCTAGAGGAGTAACACCATCAGCCTGTCGTGCCATCTGAGAGGCGGGCTTGAGAGGGACACCGATGAACTGTGTCAGCTGGTGACTCACCATATTGGTTGTGGCTCCGGTGTCCAATGTAACACGTACCGGATGCTGCCCATAAAAACACTGAAGGTATGGGGATTGTATCACATTGACACGGCGTGCAGCAGAGGGGTTGTCAATGAGGGGAGATTCATCTGGGTCCTCGCCATCCTCTACATCGAAGTCATCGCCGCCTTCCACAAGGCGTGAACGGCCCATCATGAAACGCTTGTCAGAGTTCGGCAGAAACCGGCACTCGCTGAGATGGTGCCCATGAGGCCTATTGGCAGTCTTGCAAAGAATGCAAGATTTGGAGGGGCGGCGGGTGGAAGATTTGGGAAACTGGGACGTGCCAGTACGCATCACTTTACTGTCCTCCTGGCATTGGAGCTCGTCGAGTAGTGAGGACAGTGCCACAGATATTTCCGGCTTAAGAGAAGCCAATGTCTTATTTCTTAATTCCGGACCATACCGTTGTTTGACCAATTGAGGGAGGCCTGGATTAATTGTCTTTAGCCAAAGGAGAACAACAGTGTTCTCTAGAGTGGGGCTTAACTCCTCATCTGCGACGAGGGCTTCTCCATGGTGTTGCAAACCTGACGCCACTGTGAGGAGGTTTTCCTCAAAAAAGGCCATAATCCGCTGGAACAAATCCTCATGGCGTTCGTCATTGTCCAACTTAATATCCGCAAGGTCTAAGAACCTTGAACCAGTACTCTGGTGTCCGAAGTGAGCCCGGATTTTTTGCCAAATATCAGACAGGGATGTAGACTGTTTAACGATGGTGTTCCTGCTGATAACACTACAGTAATTTGCAATTTGACCAAGCATCAATTCCAGTTGAACAACTTTCTGAACTGCAGTCTTTCGCCTTTCCTGTGGGATTGGGGCAGCATCATCCTCGAATCCTCTATTTGGGGTTGCAGCTGACTTCTTGGACCAGGTAAAGTCAGCAGCCAGGAAAGGGGCAAAGTTAACATCCAGTGACAATATGTACAGAAGGTTCTGGCGCCAATTTTCAAGGGATGTCACTGTTTCGTTTTTGGTCAAACACCATTGCTTTGGAGCACGATTGACAGCCATGATGAGCGATAATAGAGAGTCACAAACGTCAACACATGAGTCACAATATTGTCAAATTCAGAACCTTACAGGCTTGAGGGTGAATCTGGAGTAATCTTCTGTTTGTTAAAGATGTCCTGTACGTGGGTAGGTATACAACCGCTGCCACCACGACAGAAAACAACACAGATTGTCTCAGGTGAACTTGTATTGAGAAGCAAACATGTGGTGAGGACGAATACGGCAATTAACAACAGGGGACGCAGAGAGCGCTGTTGTACTTAAAAATAACACTAGGTGGCGCTGGGCAATGGTCTGTATATTAGCTTTATAAACTTGTGCAATATACCACAAATAAATATGCTGAATTGTTTTATACTATTTTACATACTATTTTATAAATATACTATTTCATATACTTGTTTTATACTTCTGTGCAGATTCAATGATTCATCTATATCTGTTTCTAAATCCATTCGAATATCAAACGTTTCATCAGACATAAAAGTAATTGCTCACCTTGAGCTTTCAGCTACTTCACATAGCCTTGTTCACAAGTTAATCTACGGAAAGCCAACACACAGAGATCAGTATCTGTCTTTCGGGTCCAATCACCCACTAAAACATAGAAACAGCATCATCAGGACCCCTTTCAATTGAGCATAGACAGTTGTCACTGAAGAAGAAGATATGATAAAGGAGATTCAACATATCAAGACGGTGTTACAGAATTGCGGTTACCCGGAGTGGACCTTCACAAATGTGACAAATGCAGAACAACATAAAGGGCCAAGAGATCGGCAGCTGACTGCGAGACCCAAGCACACACCAGTTGTAATTCCTTACCTAAGGGGCCTTTCCTACGCTCTCAGATGAACATTTGACCAGCTTGGCATTCAAACTTATTTAAAGCCACAGAACACCTTAAGACAAATCATTTGATCACCTAAGGACAAATTAGACTTCCTTGACACATGTGGACCGGTCTACCTCATTAAATGTGAAGGAGACAGAGTTACATCGTGCGACCACTCATACATTGGGGAGACTGGACGTAGTCTGAGAGCTCGGGGAGCAGAACATCTGAGAGCTTCTAAGACCCAGTTCCTACCAAGGACCATTTTTTCATCTGTGAAACAGGGACGGACGCAGGGGGGGGGATGGGGGGATGCATCCCCCCCCCACCAGACCAAAATTTATATATTTTTACATGTTAATTTTATCAGCACGTAGTCGTGTTATGTCGCGAGCTATGCGTTCCGCGACGCGATAGCGCGATAGACCCCCCCACCGGAATTTTCTGGATCCCCCCTGCTGTGAAAGTATGAATAAAATGCATTTTATGTGATGACTAGACATCTAGAGTGTTCAAAAATAGTAATTACCACAACTTAGCATTACTTATGAGTTTATAATACCAGGAAAAATATGAATGTATTTTATGTAATTTTCCACACCGTAACAGCTATTTAGCTTCACCCCGAGCCTGAGAAATCTATCAGAATGTTTGAAAATGACATAATTTGGGAAGTTTTACTAGTATACTCTCATTGCCTATTAATTGTCCTGGAATAATCTGGATATATTTGGAAATAAAGTAAGAAGAAGGCACTTGTATGGTTCGTAAGGTAAAGGTAAAGGTAAAGGTGTTCTTATTTAACGTGGGTATCCAACGAAAGTCCCCACCTGGAGTGGATGGAACGACTTATTTCCAGTTGAGCCCACGGCACATGTCAATTACCTCCCCGACATCCAGACTAGGCTAGTACTGCTGGCAACCTGGCTACAAGTTGAGCGCTATTTGCTGCCACCTAGGGTGCAAAATCCGGGCGCTCCTGTGAGCGGTCCACAGAATTTTGATCTCTGGAAGAAACCAGGACAGTGTGGAAGAAACCAGGACAGTTCCATCATTTAGTGATGGTCTAGTTTATTTCCAAAAACTCTGCAGGTGTCTAATCTGACTTTGGTTGGCTTAAATTTTAAGCAGACACCTTGTAAATACCAAAATAAGTTGGAACTATTTTTTATCATGGAGGATGTATACGTTGTAGCTCACATGTATTGCCAGTATAGAGGGGGCCACTTGTGGCATGGACAAGACATTTTGCTGAGTGGAACACAGCTTTTATGAAATTGTGAATTATATTGTTGTCAGGTGAAACCAAGAGTCCGAACTGTTGGACTACAATTATTATGATCATATACAAGAGTTAGCATGGTGATTGCAGTGATAATATATTCAAGATATGCACAAGATAAATCTAATGAAGGCAACTATTGTTAAAACTTGTTATTGATTAACCTGATTGAAAATTTGATATTATGCAATGTTTATCATTCTCACAAGTCCAGACAGAATTTGTCAATGTATTTTTTTTGTCATGATCAGCCTCTCAAAAAGTCAATACAAATTGTGCAATCAGAATCAGAATCACCTGCTACAATCATACATGACTAATAAGAGGAATAGTAAAGTTTTCTTATTTTATAGCACAACCAGCTTCACTTGAGAGCCAGTCAAACATGACAAAAGATGGATTTTTTTTCCACACTGTAACACACAAAATGTTCCTGTGTGGAATAAGAAACGTTACAGTGCGGAATATTTTTTAAAACATTTCATTGATTATTTCAACTAATGCAGAACTTTTGCAAACTGAATGTGCAGCATATTATTCAGGTCCTATAGGTTGCTAATAATTCAGACCATAAACTATTCCCATAGTGCAGGATTCCCTGGTTATATCACAATTACGGTGTTGAAGACCTAAAAGGGTAACCATTGACTTACCCTTGAAAATTTCCACTAAACTATTTCAGGGCAGACAGAACAAAATTTCTGACCTTATGAATATGACATAAGGTAAAACATGCATCCTTCTGTGGCTTTGTTAACCAATTACAACACTTCTATTTGTGTTGGGGCTCAAAATAGTCCGTAACAGCATAAAAAATTAGTTTTTGCGGACACCCCTATTAAGTTGTGCCAGTCAAAAATGGTAGGCTACGGGCCTGATTAATGAAAACACATAAAAATGTTTATTCTTGGATGGTATAAGAATTTAGCACTTTTTGTTTTTATCCAGAAGACCTCATAAAAAAGGAGAACCTCATAAAGTTGGAAATCAGAATTACGGACGTGTTACGGTGTGGAAAATTGGAGTATATACTTGTTTATACTTATACACATTTACACTATTTTCACCAACTGCTTGGTGAAGTTTTATTACTGCTAGGGGTTATCGACATTTAGTTTTCATTATGTCCTTGTATGGCAAATATGTCATTTTGACCTTTACAGAGTCAATCAAATATTATTATTATTGCAGAGAAATTGTCATCCTGTCTTGAATAATTAAATTCAGTCAATGCATGGAAAGTTCGGTTAATTTCAGTTGTCTGAAAATACTTCAGATGGAAGCATGGTTGCTACTCTCTCAACTGCCACTTACTTCCTTAGTCTTTTGATTAAAGGTTGGTAGATTGTTTTATTTTTCAGGGGCGTAATTTTTGCAGAAAATGTGGGAGGGACACGCCGTAAAAATATGTTGTCGGATCAATGAATAAACAAAGTCAGTGAGATTTTTTTACAATGAATTCCGAAAGTATACGGCACGGTATATAACCTGCCCAAGCAGAAGGGTCGGGCCGTTGGGGACTTGACATTGTCTCTCTTTATAGGACTGCTCCAGGCTACAGAATTGAGTGCTGCTGCTTTTTTCAGCCGATCAATTTGTTAATTATAGTGAAAGATACAGTGGTACCTGCATTGTAAGCCGACTTGCCTTATAAATGTGACCGCCTTTCTCTTACGCTGAGTGAGTAGTACTAAGTAGTATTTTTAGTGCATTTTTGCACCCCGACGAGTGACAGCACCCCCATGAGCAACCGCTTTATGGTCGAAGAAGGAGCGGTCTTATAACGGATGGACCACATTTTTATGTAGCACTATTTCGCTTGAGATGTGTGCTTTGTAATTCATGACTGCTGGTGAAGTTCCATGATCTTACTTAGCGTGGGAACCTTAGAGGCTGTTTGGTTAGTTTTGTTTGTTTGTTTGTGTTTTACGCCTCTGCACTGAGTCTGCAGCACCTTAGTGGGCTATATCGAGGCAGGCGATCGCCGTATGATGATGAGATGAGAAGACTGTGAGTCTGGTGCATACCCTATTAATTCAGGGATGCCCAGGGTCATAGAATACTGGATACAACCCGCCTCCATTTAATGTCCCATGGGCTCGGACTAAGGTCTGTTTGGTTAGTCATAATGAACATGATTTGTCATAACAGACTTCAGTGCAACTGTGCAAGAATAAGCAAACTTAATTGTGATGTTGTTACTCAGTGACCCTGATTTGGGTTGTTTTGTTAAAATATATGGAGCTGGGACCATTCACTGTGGATCTATTCTATATAAATTATAATTATATTATATTATATATAACAAATTGAAACTGACAATTTATAACTTGTGTGATACCCTGACTATAAAGGGTGGACAAACAAGACATGATTATCAAACTAATCCAATAGTGGATCAATACGTGCAGATGACGATCAACTTAATATTCTTTGCAGCAAGCCAACCTTTCTGAATCGAGAGCAAGCTGTACGGAAAATGGAAAAATGTATTGAAGAAATGAGGGGCTTAAATATTGCACAAAAAGAAGTTGTGTAATAATGGTGACAAAACTGAACTTCTTTTGATTGGTGCTCCTGGTCAGTTCAAGAAATTGCAGGTATTGATCTCCAAGTAAAATAAGGGGCCAATCAGATGACAGTTGGGGGGCTATGGACTTCACCCCGGGGACAAACTTTTTTTTTCATTCGCGGCACGTCGATGAACAATTTTTTCCCCATGCCCACTCGCGACAAACTTTTTTATCGGAATTTTAACATAACAGTATCCTAGCTACAGGTGGAAACAAACTTTTTTTTATTTCCATTTGCTGAACAAACTTTTTTTTCAGAGTCAAGTAAGAAACAATGTTAGCCCCCCCCCCACCCCACAAAGATCATCTGGTCCCCTCACCTGGATTACAGAAATAGACTTATGTTTGGCACAACCATGCTGCTTCTTAAATAAGCTTAGAGATGCCCAAAACTCTGCTATTCGATTGATTGAGAAATTGAAAGAAATATGACAGTGTAAGCCTTAGTGGAAAGCAACTGCATTGCATGGCTAACGAGTCCAGCAAGAATCCAGTTCAAACTGATGATGATTATATGGAATGAATTCTCAAGCTCTATACATGTACATTCAAAAACTTGTTCATGCCAAATCCTAACAAAGCCACAATCTGAGAAGCAACCAGAGCTGAGATCTTTGCCCCAAAACTCTGGAATTGTTTGCCTGAAAACGATAAACACATTGGGAAACTTCAATAAGAACTTTAAAGCCTATACTTGTCAAAAAAGTTAATTCTCATTTGAGAAGTGCTAATGAGCACTGTTGTAAGTTATTCTTATTACTAATATTATGTGCTGCAGTATCAGAGATGGTACCCTCCTGCGAGGTGCACCGGATGCTGGGTGGTGTGACCAATGGCTACTTCACCGTTGATCCGGATGATTCTGGCCCTTTGGATCCGTTTCCTGCATGGTGTGATTTTTCTACAATTCCTGCAACAACACTTATGCGACACAACAGGTAAGGTGACCTTTCAAGTTTTCTCATCCGCTATCTTATCTTTTATTAAACCTTATTATTGAAATATTCTTCGTACAATCTTATAGTTGGCGTTTTCATTGTGCAGGAATTTCAGGTTTATTGTTCCAAGGATTCTTGTGAAATAGGATTTAGTTCCTAGAAACTTTGTAGGTTTTGTCAAATTTTCACAATATCTTCAATATCTTTCACACCATGCTACCATCAATGAGGTATGGTTTAGCTATCAGGAGTATAACATTTTTGAAAATAGGAAGTCACTATTTTGTGAGAAATTAATACACTCTTTCTTAATGCAAAAGGTTCTTGATGGTATATATATAAAGAACCCAGAGCCAAAAAGTTAAGGTTCGACTGAATTGAGAAGGTTCAATACTGGTGAGAAGGCCCTATGATGGAGCTCTAGATGCTCCCAACTTGAGAGAAAGGGGTTCCATTGTGGGAGTTCAGCGCAGCAGGATTATCTCTAAGTGTTGTTTTTGTTTGCTATTGGAAAAGTTTTAAAACATAAGGAACCTTTTAGGGTTCATTATCTTTACCAGCTCTTAGAACCCTTAAAGGTTCCATATTAAAACCTTTTTGTTAAGAGTGTGATACAACAGTCACTGTTGTTTAGGACAGGCTGAAGGAAGACCTAACTGAAAACGTAATGATCATGACATACAGTGTATAGTTCTGCCCGAAAGTTTACATACCCCGATGCAAAATGACCAATTTCCTTATTTCCAGTTTGGGCAATTTCAACAACAATTGGAAAATCATACATGAAATACAAGGCACTGCACGTAGCTGAACACTCCTAAACCATTGAAAATAGCAATGAGATTTTATGACTCAATGTGAAAGTTGGGAATGGGATGAAACAGGTCGCTGCAACAGGACAACATCCAAAATATTCCACTAATCCTGTCCAAAAATATTTTCAGGACAGTTGGGGAGAGGTCTTCGAATGGTTTAACACCCTCCATTCCAGGCTTGAATATATTTTTGATAAATTATGGGTTGATCCGAATCAGACTGTATACCCCAGCTGAAACCAGCATTGAAGCTGGAGTTACAGAAGTTCTGTGATTCAGAAAGGATTAAAATCACTGCTGATGAATAGTCTGAGGACATTTGAAATAATGTAGTAAAATCCTGCAAGCTGTTCATGATCCCAAGGAGGGAAGTATGTGATATTACAGGAGGGTGTCTAAACTTCTGAAAATGTCATAAAATTCAATTAACTGATAATATCATAGAATCTCATTGCTATTGAATTTTCAATGGTTTAGGACTGTTCAGCTGCATGCAGTGCATACGATTTCATGTATGATTTGCCAATTGTTGTTAAAATTGCCCTGGAAATAGAGGAATTGCTTTTTTCATCGGATATGTAAACTTTCGGGCAGAACTGACTGTATTCCTTCTAACTAGGTAATTGTAGCTCATATTCTTGCAAATACATTTATTTTGCCAAAACCAAAGTGATGGCATTGATTCTATGGTTGACAAGAATAATCGTGCCAAAACGTATTCAACTGCCACCATAACCTGTCCTTCTGCGGTCCATTTATCAATTTTGATTTTGCAAAAAAAAGACTGTACCTTACAACCAAATATATGATGTCATTAGAAAGCCTGCTAGTCTGGCAGCCAGAGGGGTACACCCTGCACCGATCGATAAAGTTTTTTTCTCAGTGGAATCCATGTCCTGAGACCCCCTAGAAAACATTTTTGGCAGGTACCCACGGGGTACCCTTGGGGAAATTGAGAAATCCAAGATGGCTGCCAAGGCATCCGAAATTGTTCGGAATGGGACAACTTCAAAACTATTTGACCTAGAATCAAATGTGATACCTCTTTTTCAGTCAAACCCGGTAGAGGGAATCCATTTCTGGGGTTAGTTTGGCAATTGGGGGTGATACAAAGGTCAAAGAGTGCAATTAGTGTCATAAATCAAAAAATGTTAAATTCACCGAAGAGTTATGGGAAATGTTGACAAAGTCTTTGTGAGAGTTGATTCCACTTCTTTAAACAATCCCAAAGACATATATGTTGGACGACAGTGTTATATCCTCAAGTATTCTAGGAAATTTAAAGATGGCCACCAAGATGGCAGAGTTATAGATCGGGAATCACAACATTCTTAGTATTGCATATATACAATCAAAAGTGACACATCTATTTCAGCTAATTCCTACATGAGGAATCCATTTTTGAGGATGTCTAGAAGCTCAAAGAATCCATTAAAAAGTATTAGAGTGGGTCGGGGCAAGAAGCCCAGGTTAGGTGAGAAGCCCCCCCAGGGTTATTTCTAAACTTACATTTTTGGTGCTTTTTCTTATTGATAGGATTGAAGCTAGAGGCTTTTTAGGTGACGTCACAAATTTTCAAGGCATTCAGCACCAAACCATAGTCGTAACTAAAGAAACAAAAAAAGGTGCATGGTTTTTGTAACGTTGATTAATTCTTTTAAAGTCGTTGTCAGAAATAACTTGGGAAATTTTTAAAAGTATAATTGATATCTGCATTGCTTCACTTTATGACCATCACATAAATATGATTTGGATCATGGTTTTGCATTTTAGCTCAAAATATAGACGTCAAATTAAAATATGTGGGTTTGGGGCGAGAAGCCCCACATGGTATGGGGCATGGGTCCCCCTTCTCTGAGGCCTCAAAGCTGCTTCAGGAACCATTTAATAATGTGTACTTTACCTTAAATCTTGATAGAATAGCTAATTGAAATAGAAATAATTTGGCCGAAATTGAAACAGGGCAAAAAATATTAAAAAATAAATGTATGAAGAGAAAAATTCTGAAATTCAGAAAAAGTGAATAGAATGCCTTAAAAATGACAGAAGAACCGCAAGAAATAACTTTCAAGCTGAATGCGCTCGCAAAAAAAATTTCCATAGGATTATAATAGGGGGGCTTCTTGCCCGATGGGTGGGGCAAGAAGGCCATTTTAATTTTTTTATAAAAAGGGCCGTAACTCCTTTATTAAAATTGGTAGACATTCGCTTCACTAGTTATAAGTAGAGTTAAGTGAACCCTTCCTGATAGCATAAGCATTCAAGTAATCGACCACAAAAAGTAGGTCAAATCGCTTCTCGAAGTAAAGGGGGGCTGCATGCCCGCGCTACTCTATATATGATTAAATACATTTTAATACGGTTGTTTGTACCAATAGATATGCGATTCATTCCTATTTGTCTTTAGTAATAACTTATACTGGATAAATTAACAAAAGCATAAACAAGGTGGGATGAGGCAACACACATATATTCATGGTCTCACATGTTTGGCAAAATATTGCTCACACATTTTTTTGTCTCACATAGTCCAAGCCTTTTATGCACAGTAAAGATTGTTTTTGAAACAGAGTGAAATACTAAATAGATTAATTCAAATGTGAAATTTCTCATATGCATGGTAAAATATCTATGAAGATCTATGCAGATTTCCCAGATGATCCTATGTATTGAAATAAATGTTATGTGATTTTCACTCATCAAATGACCCTCTTCAGTTCTTCATATTTAGTTAGTTCTCAAAGTGTCATTTTCAAAGAAAGAAACGGATAAGCCGAGTTACAGAGAGATTTGGATGAAATCTCGACATTCTGTAATAGTTGAGTGACTTCATAGGCATCAGGATAACATTATAAACTCACAGGCAGCACTGCCCAAAACTCAAAACTACTGTACGATTGACCAAAAATTGTCTAAAATTACATTGAACAAATAGAATGGCACAATCCACATATATTTTATTTTTCTTATGTGTGATTTTGGACCATCCAATAGTGATTAATATATATATATACTTGAGATATTAGAGGAAAGATACTGTCCCTGTTATCAGTCCTGCTAGGTTGTATGCCCGTCCTTGATTGTTTATAATATAATGCACAATGCTTCAAGAACCTCATCTGTTTTCACAATTTGGATGAAAAAAAAACCCAGCTGCATCCCTCATCTTGTCAAAACAACATGGCTTTGGTCCTGAGTGTACTTGCTTATGGGAGCATGCAATCTCGTCCAATAACACAAAAACTTCTGAACAACCGTAAGAGAATTTTTGAGGTGTATGTACTATGTAATTTTCTTAGCAGTCTTAATCTAATATAAATACATGAACCGGGGTGAACCCCCCATTAGCTCCATATGTTATAGCACAGCAAATTAGCTTTTGCAAATAATTTCATAACATCTCAGGGTCATCAACACATTTTTGAACCAGCCTGATATTGGTAAGTAATGCAGTGCAACTTGCAACTGAACAAACCATTTGATAAAACAAACATGGGATACCCTATTACTGCAGTTTCAGTGATCCTTCATGAGTTGTGGGAGCCACTCGTATACTTTTGTTCCATTGGATGGCTCATAACAGTTCTTTAGCAAGAAGGTGTTGCAAACTGTTCCACAATATTGGATATGCTTGGAAGTTACACACAATGACATGTTCTATGGAGGAGATTAATACAATGGAGAGTGTACCGTCCCTTCACTTTCTTTTAGGTTAGGTGCACTGCAGTTAACCAAATCATATTTGAAGAGCCAGGCACATATTCATCTACATATAGTTTGCTGGATGTAGGGCTGGTTTTATCCTGAGATCTAAAAAGCCATCAGATGTTATGTCACCAAATGTAGAAGTTTCAACCAAATGGTCAGTGTATTATTTCCTTCCCTGAAAACCAACACTTTACAGTGCTGATCCAAATAACTGAAGGGGTCATCAGTGAGGAGCAGGGCAACATTACCTTTGCTTTGATATATCTTGGGTAACCCAGAGAATCTAAAGGTTTCTTCATCTCATTTTTTTTATTATAAAGTTTACGACTATTGGGATTGATCATTGATGTTTTAAGGGTTTCACTCTGCTCCACAAACTCATAAAATGCTATGTAGGTCACCAAAATGTGTGTGTGCAATAGCTTACCAAATGCATGAGCCATTGCCTATGCCAGTTATATCATCCCATCTTGTTTTTACTTTGATCATTCATCAAGTATAAGGTTTGCCTAATGACAATGTGGAATGAATGTCTATTGGTACAAACAGACGTACAAAAATTTAATTATTCATATATATAATGCCATTGAATGGATTATTTGAGCTTCTAATCACCTCCAATGGACATAAACACCTCATAACCTCATAAATGGATTCCTCTTGTAGAAAGTAGCTGAAATAGACGTGTCACTTTTGATTGTACATGCAATACTAAGAATGTTTTGATGACCTATCTATAACTCTGACATCTTGGTGGCTATCTTGAATTTCCCAGAATGCTTGAGGATATGACACTGTCATCCAGCATATATGTTTCTGGGATTGTTTAAGGAAGTGGAATCAAATCTCAAAATGACTTTGTCAACATTTCCCATAACTCTTCGGTGAATTTAACATTTTTCGATTTATGACGCTAATTGCACTCTTTGACCTTTGTATCACCCCCAATTGCCAACCTAACCCCAGAAATGGATTCCCTACACCAGGTTTGACTGAAAAAGAGGTATCAAAATTGATTCTAGGTCAAATAGTTTTGAAGTTGTCCCATTCCGAGCAATTTCGGATGCCTCGGCAGCCATCTTGGATTTCTCAATTTCCCCAAGGGTACCATGTGGGTACCCACCAAAAATGTTTTCTAGGGGGTCTCAAGACATGGACTCCACTGAAAAAAAAAACTTTATCGATCGGTGCAGGGTTCAGCCAGAAAATCGGCTTTGGCTGCCAGACTATGCCTTATAGACGACTGCAAGCCGAAAAATCACAACAGACACTTCATTTTTAGATTTTACACAAAACTTTTTAGAAATTTGCGCATTGTAATTGTTTGAACGAACTATTTGCCTTTACAGGGAGTCGCGAACTCTAACACCTACAACTACACATACAGGCCGAATGAACTTCACCGTGGACTATGTCAATGCCAGCACTTCACAAATCCGTTCTGTGGTTGAATTTTCTTCATATTGCTCATACACATTCCAATACGAATGCCACGGAACTGTCATGACCAATACTCTCGGCATTGATGCGTACAATATAAGCTCATCTCAGAAATGGTGGAAAAAGTATGCAATGGGCATGTGCCAAGGTAAATTATTGAAATATTTTTGCATGTCAGTCAACTTGTTATAGAGCGGTAAGCGAGAGCAATTTGGCGCCGAAGACGGCAAATTGCGATCGCTTGGCAATCCTAGTCACGTATGAACTGAGAAAGTGTGGCTATGAAGCTTTCAATTAAAAGGGCTGATCGCCATCTTGTTTTTTGACACTGAACTTCTGACATTACTTTCTCAGCCATGTTTTCGTAAAAATGGAAAGTGAAAAAAGCAATAGAAAAAATTTATTGAACTAACTTAAATATCAATGAAAAAATATTTCAAAATTTTAGAACACCCGCTCCAAAGTTATTCAAGAGAAAAACACATGGCAAGCATTACAAAAGTGATTTTGACAGAATTTCAGTTCATTTTTTCACTCACAGAGGGAGACAAGAGGCCTTAGCGATGCAAGCGCCACCAGCCCACCACCAACGGTAAAAAAAAGATAAAATGTCCAAAAAAAAATTTTCGGAAAAAAAAAAAAAATTCGGAATAAAAAAAATTTCTCACAAAAAAAAAATTTCCGAAAAAAAAAAAAATTTTCGGAAAAAAAAAAATAAAATAAAATTTTTAAAAAATTTCAAAAAAAAAAAAAGAGAAGCAAAAAAAAAAAATTCAAAGCAATTATCTAAAAAAAATTCTAAATAAATAATTAATGCAAAAAAAAAATTGTCTGCAAAACAATTATGGACTTTTGCTTTCGGTCAATATCAGGTTTTACAGACCTGACCTAGTGATATCTCGGCATTCGGCCTCTGTGAATATCACGTGACCTGATATTGACCTCACCGAACCACTACCTATAGGCCTATAAATGATAATGCAGGCAATACAATAGATCAGCGCAGAGTACAGGCAAATAGAAACACAACAGTGTTGTAGGCCATCCAGACCTGTTTACCGCTCTCCCCTGCTTTGGCAGATTACATATTATTATCTTTCTTCAAAAGGCCTCCGACTGCTGTTTTGTGTCAATAAATGAATAAGAGAAGGTTGAAGACTACAGCGCCCTCTTCTGAATAATTTGGCAGAAAACTGCATGAGCAACAGTTTTCGCTGACAAAATATTCTGTCTGCATTGTTACTCTCGTCAAAGGTTTTTAATGGAAGACCCACATGAATCGAATGGAGATTAAAGTCGAAGCAGAAGTGCCGTTGGAAAAATTTACTTGAGTGTGCATTGCATTTATTCCTCCCACCATGCTATCATTGATGGTAAAATTTGATTTAGAAAAACAAGATATAATATTCACTTACCTGACAAGCTTAAAAAACTTTTTCTTTGCATGAGGAGACGCTGCTGAATTGGTGCGCTCCGTTCGTGAGAATGGGCGCGGTCATACTGTTCACCCTGTCTAAAAGTGGACCGCTGTTACATTGCCACTTTTTTCCAGCTTTGGCAGATCAGAACATATGCTGTCATGTGTTGCCACCTAGTGACTAGTGTGCTATTCCGCGAGCTCATGCGAGCGGTCCACATCATTTCAGTCTGAGGAACCCACACAATTTTGTCTGGAAGAAACCAGGGCTGTTTCTGAGTGTGCTGATGGCCTTGTCTACTTCCTTAGAGAATGTGATTGCCGAGTCTGACTCTGGTATAAATCAATGTTGAATAGAAATTTTGTGAATGTGCAATGAAGTTGGAACTATTTCTTGGGACAGCAATGCTGAAGCATACAAAATCAACTTTTGGGCCAGGTGGCAGCAGCATGCAGTTCTCATTTTCACCAGACTGTACTTGGCCAATTAGCCATGGAAGTTGTGTGTGCTACATGTATATTGACCATGTAAATCAGACATCAATTATTTTTATTTTACTTCCATATAGCTGCTACACTGTATTGTCAACAATCAAGTGATTTGATTGATTTGTCTTTCTGGGACAGACAAAATTATATCACATAGAACTGTCAGATGCCCCATGGATAGTGACTCTGCACATATATAATGTAAATTTCTCGCGAAAAACGAGATCAGTGGGCATGAGGCCAGCCGGAGTATGAACACAATGATCATTTATATAATATCGACAAGTAAAGACTGACTGTTTAAGGTTCAGATTGGACAGTTACTCCACCTGTCAGGCAAGATGCTTCCTCATTATAAAATGTAATAAAATAATTTTTATTTGAGCTTTCCTCCCTTTATTTTAAGGCTTTCTCTTTACTTTCCCAAGATATTATCTTTTTATTCCCGACCTAAAAACTATTTTTCTTATTATCTTTTTTTTTTTTTTTTTTTTTTTTTTATTGACGGCAAATATCATATTTGATATAATTGTCATAAAAATACAAAATCACATAATATTATTATATTAACAGGTTCCAGCCACAAGAGTTAACAAACACAAGAATACATAAAGCAATTAAGAACATTAATTGTAATTATAATCTACATGTATACATTGATTTTATATAAAAATAAACCCCAAACCTATAATAAACAATATCGCATCAACATAGATATTTATAAATACACATATCAAAATGGATATTTAGAAATACAGATTTACAACTACACTTATGCGAAAGAGACATATTAAAATAATGAAACATTTGGTTTAGAAGACACAATAACTGTGGTATCACCATGTATATATTATCAAATTATCATATTCCTGTTCTAGTAATGTAGGCCTATTAATAAACACACATTTGTGCAGTTAAAATAGAAAATAATAAAAAACAGTGGCAGCAGTAAATATATACAGGCATGAGATAGTCACAAAATTTTAAGATATATATATGTATGTGGGTACATGCATGTATTCATAAACTTCCACAAAACCATGTGTCGATGTAGGATATAGTTTGTTTCAAACATCAGCTCCAAGGAGAAATTTTCCTAGACATCTTAACATTTCGGGTTCTTTGTTTTTCATTATTGATGTAAATTTATCATTATCATTCAAAATCAGAAAATCATTTATTAAGTTTGTTGCTGTCGAAAAAAGGTTAACACGAAGCAACTCATTAGCTGGGCACACTATAAGGCAATGAATTTCATCCTCCACTACATTTAATGTACATTTTTCACATATTCTATTTGGTGCAGGAATTATTGGTTTATGATGCCTTCCAGTTTCAATATGTAGACTGTGTGAACTAGTCCTAAATCTAGCAATTTTGTTTAACATTTTTCGACTTTGTCTCAGCTTAAGATATGGTTCAAGTCTACAATCAATCTTAAACAATTTGTATGTCCTAAGTTTTGGCTGCTGTGTACTATCATTTATGGCGATAATAAGTTTTTCCTGCTCAATTTCATACAGCCTCAGTTTCACTGCTCTGTAAATGCCAATCATGCTTAAGTCAGTACGGTTTACAATGTCATTTTCAATCCAGTAAATATGTATCCTCCAATTTTCTTCTGTGCCGAAGAGCAAGATACATGTCATGCTGAGGCTGTTTGTGGATCATCCTTGTGTTTGGCAATTCAGTTAAAAATCACTGAACTAAACTGCAGTTGTGATTGCATACACAGTAAGCCTGTTTTTGTTATTGAGTACCACATTTTGGTTTAGCAGCCGTTTACTGATCTTAAACTGTCAAACACAAGGATGATCCACAACCAGCCTCAGCATGACATCATGCTCTGAGTCAATGAAGACAATTTGAAGGATGCATAGTTATTGGATGGATGAAAAGACTTTTCGTTTCCCCATACTTCAATCCAGAGCACTTAAAAAAATTCAATTAGTTTTTCTGTCCCAGCAATGAAGAAATTCTCTCTGTACTGTATCAAATTTCCAAAGCTATTTCAGTCAAACCTGTTTGAAAAGTTAATCAAAAATACCAAAAATATGTAATGCTCTAGTTTCATTAAAAAAGGACAGCAACAGAAAAACATAGGCTGCGCAGCAGCATACCCTCGGCTATTCAGCAGGCTATTCCGCAGGGTGGGGGGGGGGAGCAAGACAGGCCGCCCCCCAAAAAATTTGGAGAACAGTTAAAACATGGGCACAGACAATAATTAAGGTTTTGAAAAATAAGGCCATTAGCAATTTCGGAATTCAGATTGACTTGACAGCTTATAATATTTCAGCCACTAATCTCCATGGGAACCAATTTTTATCTGAATCTATTTATCATTTGAGTTTTTTATCTATCAACATTTTCTTTTGGCCTGTATGATTCAGACAATAAGTCAATCATACCATGTAGTTGTCTAACAATAATAAGATGCTTAAAAAGCCATTTCCATTTTGCCATGATTTTCACAACTGATATATAATTATATACATTGTATGTTTATTTTCATAAAAATATACTTTAAAAACTCATGATAATCATTATAGTATTGAGTGTATAGCCATTTTAGGGAAGAAAAATAAAGTAAAATAAAATGAAAATTTGCAGAATAAAGTAGATTTTAACTAATAAAAAGAGATTCTGGAAAATTATATTTTGAAAGCATTTTTCTTCATTAAAATATCTCCATAATTTCATGACTGCTGCTTTTGATGTGTTCTGCATATCAGCCAGCCACTTAATCACCAACTGAGACTGACATAAGATTATGTAACAGTTACACAATGCAGAGACACGGAGCAGCCAAGCCTGATATCCACTGAAGTTGTTACCCCAGTGATCTTGATTTCAGCCATTGAAAGGATTAGCATGGAAGACAATTACCCTCTGACATAACATTACGTAATCAAGACTTCTCCAGTGCTCCATTCAACAAAAGCCAGTCTGTCTGATTCATTCACATTTAATTTTCATGCAAATTACTCAATAAAAGGGGCTGACATTACTTTATCTTCTAAAATACATCAGTGAGTTTAGATATTAGCATAAAGTTATAATAATTGGGAGTTAAAGATTTACTGTCAAGATTTTAAAATATTATTAAACGAATGCATGTTTCTGATTATACTTAATTAATGCTTTGAATGTCCACATATAAAATTTATATATTTCCTATTGATAATATTTCTGCCCTGTGATTTCAAAACACAGTAACTGCCATTTCAGTGATTTTGAGAAAAACGCATTTCTTTGTTTGTAACATTGTGACCTCTGTATCTTAATCTCCAGATGAAGCACCCTCAAGTCAATGCATCAGATATGAAGAAATATAATCAAAGTGTATGTGTGTATATCATATGTCACCCAAAACGACTTCTTATAGATATATTAGACAGCGTTGTGCTTTTTAATGACTTACTGTGTTTTGAATGAGAAACCTTTGATTTTTTATTCCTGTCATTGCTGAAGACATCTACTCAGTTGATGTGAAAAAACAGTATCTCCCTGTTTGTGTCATGTCAAAACACAGTAACTCAAAAATTTGATTTTGAAACACAGTAATAAGCCAAAGAGATACTGTGTTTCAAAAAAATATGAGTAAATTACTGTGTTTTGGTCTGACATGACATGTCCATTTTGATGTAAGCAGTTGATACTGTGTTTGTTTATCATGAATTTGTGGGGTAACTAGAGGTGATACAGGTCTGAAATTTGGCATGGAGGTAGATATTATTAGTAGGATTGAGAAGTTATGCTCAACTCAATTACTGTTTTTTGGTCACTTACTGTGTTTCAATTTCACAGGGCAGATTTGATGAGGAGTGGTACAAAAAGTCAAATTTAGACATTATTGTAAATTTGATTGACCAGGGCCAAATATATGATTATCTGAAAATCCTTCATGTTTATTATCTAATTTTGTTACTATTGACCTCTGCTGTGAATAAACATTTTCATATTGTTCAAAATTAGCATAATGATGATGTGAAACATGTCAGGCTTATTTCGACAAAAAAATGGCAACGACTGGTATGACATCAGAATGAAATGGAGAGTAAATAGACATTTTAACAATTTTTGCATTTCAAATCATAAATTTCAATAAATTTGGAATAACTTGTGCAATGGCTGTGAAAATTAGTCCATAGTGTGTCTAACTACAATAAGCTTTAAAGTTAAATAGTTTACCCATTATCATTTTGGCTCTTCATGCAGAAATGTTGGAAAATTCGGATTTTTTCTAATTTTTGGGTTTTTATAAAAATTCATAGGACCAACATTCCAACTGAGTTGAGACGTTTAAAGAGACACCTAAAGAGATACTAAAATTGCTATGATGAAGGTCTAACGAATGACTCAAGTCAATGGTCATCATGCCCTAGAACTCCGGCCTATTATACATTAGGTTGAGAGTCATTATGTTCAGTTACTGAGCAAGAACATCACCAAATGCATTGCTGGTGTAAGCCTTCAGTCAGAAGGGGCATCTAGAACTTTGCAAATGTGGCAATTGTGATTGCATTTTCTTGGTGTCCTGTTCACACAGAATGGCGTCCTGCTCATGCAGAATGAAGACAAAATATTTGTAAGCAAGACCAAATTTTCACCTTCTAAAGGCCCTTTTGCATTGAGTGTATGTTCATTAACATTTGAGCTGTGCAAATGTGTTCAAATTTATTTCCTGAAGAGGGGGCACCCAATCACTGGGGGTACTGGCTGGGTCACATGGACTAATAATGGGAGCATACTTTATATACCTTTACTTTTAAAATTACATCCTGTCCTAATTCGCAACCAAATGCATAAAAACAGAACATAAAACCCAATCATCCATCACCAATATTACTTCCCATGATTTTGCAAAAAAAAAGGCTATGTATCAATGTTTTCCTAAATAGCCAAATTAAATATTTTGCTCTTCTTGCAAAGATTATACCACTTATTACGTGATTTATATCTGTACAATATTAATAAGGAAAAGCTGACCCACTGCAAATGTTGAACTCTATGCCTTCCAATTTCAGTTGATACAAATTAATGGATAATGCAATGCTCATGTCTAACAATCCCTAAAATGCAGGTATCGGTTCTTTGCAATAATTTTAAAACTGCAGGAAATCCTGTAAAAACAGCCAATTTTAGGTAATCTGAGGGCTGAATTTACCAAATATTGTTTGTTATGAAGTAAGCATAATCTTTTCGTCATTCAGTTTTATCATGGGTGACTTCAGCACCCTCAAAAACCTACACTTGACCAGTTTCAGTGGCATTAACTGATTTCAGGCAGGAAAATAGCCACTTTTTATTCTCGAAAATAGTCGTTTTCGGGTAAAACGAGGGCTAAATTGACCAATTATAGCATTTTATGAAGTCATTTTGACTTCTGGTTAATTTTTTTGTCATCACGGATGGACTCAGCACTCTCCAAAACCCCCGTATGAACAATTTTAGTGGCATTGGGATGATTTCAGACGGGAAAATAGCCACTTTTTGTGCTCGAAAATAGTCATTTTCGGGTCTCTTGAAGGGCCCTCCAAAGATGGTGCTAGGGGGGGGGGGCGGTCTAACCCTCAATGGATTTGGCTGAAATTTGTTGTGTGGACTTTTTACACATGGGAGCACAATTGAGCCCAAAAAGAGTGCGATCCGAAAATATTTTCGAAAAATGGGACACCCTAGTATTTAATGCATACAATATGCACAGTTCAGTGTCAAAAGTACAGCAGTTTTTTAGTTCTGTCCCAGAAACAAACAAACATTTTTTTACATTTTTCAATGATTGTGAGAAAAGTATTTATGTCATGGGGATTAGACCTATAAAAGGCTCAACTGGGATAAAAGATACTATATTTACCCAAAAATTATAAATATACATGCCATAGTTTTGGCTTGACACCCAATACACAAAACTTTTTTTTTCACATTTTTCAATAATTGTGAGAAAAGTATTAATCTCATGTGGATTTAACCCCTAAAAGGCACAACAAGGATAAAAGATACAATAATGTCCGAAAAATAAAAAGTATACATCCCATAGTTTTGGTATTACTCCCAATACACAAGTGGGACGCCCGTTATCCGGACGCCCGCCCGCCCGCCGGACGGACAAATTTTCCCAAAGTAACTACAATACCCATCGGCAATCATTGCCGAGGATGAAAAAATTTTTTTATTGTGCATTTCAGAAACATGCACTTGTGATTTGAATGATCTGGTCTGGAGAAATGAGGTAGGAATAATTAACGCGAAAGAGATATTTCCCATAACAAACTTCATCATAGGAGACACGGACTCAGGAGGAGAAAAAAGCTATCTGACTCTTGGACCTATGGTTTGTAAAGGTTGGTGAGCATTATACATATTATATATATATATATACATTAATTATCTTTTAACTGTCCTGGCTCTGCACGGTGAAATTGTACTGAAATATCATGCACAATAATAAATTCCAGGTTGACCCCAGTCCCTCTTCGAACAGCGCTAGTCGTGAGGAGACTGGCAGAATTCAGGGTCATGCATGAGTAAATGCAGTTCTTTCATGCTTGAACTCCCCTACTTTGAGCTGCTTTTCTGCCATTACTACTGGTGAATTTCAAAACGAAAAATCCAGAGTGATATAAATGTGTCAGTTTCAACTTTCAGGGCATGCAGTTGTTCTGAACTTGCTCAGGCCATGTAATTCTTTGTTATATTTTTGGAAGAAATCCCTAACAGGCCTATTATTTTTATTCAGTAGCTAGCGATCCAACAACAACAAGATTCAAGATCACCTCTTCCACTCAATACACTGGACCTGGTGAAATTGGAGTGTTTGACAACCCAACTTGTAACGTACGAAGATGCGTCATGTTGTGTTTGGCTCAAACAAGAGAATGCAGGGTAGCTGCTCTACACAAACGGAAGTGTCGATGTTACCTGTATGATAACAACTTTTATGCAAACTCTGATGCCACTGTTTCGAACTCTGAGTGGGAGCTACTAACTTCATATTATTACAACGGTTAAAAAAATGAGTCAGCTGAAATGATTGAGTGAGATGGTTGCACAATTTGTTTGAGCTAACATAGCTTGATGTTGTGAGTTATGATAATCTTTCTGTTGTTATAACTCAAAACAACAAGCTATGATAGCTCAAAGGAATTGTGCAACCATCTCACTCAATCGTTTAAGCTAACTCAAATTCAAATTTTACAGTGTAAGATTGAACTGCACTGTAAATTCTGAAATTCTGAGTTGGCTCAAATGATTGAGTGAGATGGTTGCACAATTTGTTTGAGCCATGATAGCTTGCTGTTTTGAGTTATGATAATCTTTATGTTGTTATAACTTGCAAACAACAAGCTATCTTGCCTCAAAGGAATTTTGCAACCATCTCACGCAATCAATTAAGCTAACTCAAAATTCAAAATTTACAGTGTGGGCACTGATGGAACAAGTTTGACATAAGTAACTGACGGTTATCACAAGGGGTGCCGGAAGGAAGTGGGGGCCGCAGGGGCGGTCGGATAAAAAATGGGCAATTCCGTATTGCACGACAAAATTTTGATAGATCATTAATACCAATTATGAATAAATACGTATAAAAGCCCTAAAAAGCAAAATTGGGCCTTTTTTAATGATCAAAAGGGCACATCTTGTCCCCCCCTGCCCCCCCTGGACAAGGGCAGTTGTCAGATAGTCTTTCTTGAAATGAACTGTCGACTGTTCCTTTACTGCCTTTAGTACCAAGTTGACTTTGTAGAGTTGGTCGGGTCGGGGCAAGAAACCCGGGTTAGGAGAGACTGGACCTGGAAGTTAAGGGGGGCTGCTACTCTAAATTTAGTATGGGTAATTTGCCAAGGGAAGTGATATGTGATTTAGTAAGTGAGAACTGGTCGCATACACATGAGACAATAAAATCAGTTTTTAAGTTTCAAATTTGTGATTTTTTTTATATTTAAATTTTTGCATGCAATGCTTGACCACCCTTATTGTAGGAATTTTAATGTATTTGAATCAATGATGTCATTTCCATGGAAATCTCATTGACTTATAAATATAGTACAGAAAAAAATATACACTCACCAGTAAAAGAAAACCGAATTGATGGCATTGATTCTATGGTCGACAAGTATAATTAATCTTACCAAAAATTAGTCAATTATTTTCTTTACTGCATTTCAAACTTGGGGAAACGCAAATTTTTTTTGTTTTGTGTAATATCTAAAAATGAAGTTACTGAAGCGATTTTTCGGCTTTTGGTTATATTAGGCAGGCTTTGAAATGACATCATCCTTTTGGTTATAAGTTGAACGTAAAGTGTATTTTTTGGCAAAGTCTCAAATTTGATAAAACGGACCAGAGAAACACAGGAAAAGGTCGCTGTTGAATGAATTTTGGTACGATTATGTTTGTCGACCAAAGAATCAATGCTATCAATTTGGTTTTGGCACAAAAAATTTATTTATAAAAATGTATGCTCAAATCAAGTGTTGCGTTTCTTTACTGGTGAATGTATATTCATGGTGTGATTTTTTTGTTGGTTCATGGCTATCAACTGGGACTTTGAACAGCCACCAGGGTCACTCATTCTCTTTTTTCACAAAGTGGCGACACCTAGCCAAGGTATTGCCAGGATACCAACAGAAAGGAGACAATGTTCGGAAGTTAAAGCCAACTGAGAATTAAAAAGGTAATACACATTTTTTGTCATTATCGATATCACCATAGGAAATTTCAGATGGTAATATTATTTCCTGGAAATTGTAACTACTTTGGTATCTATCTAAATCGATAAATCAAAAGCGTTTTTTTGTACAGGGACGACACAAAGGCAACATTGGGTTTTAAAATTTTTATTTTTGAAAAATAGTTTGAAACCATTTTAGGTTTAGAGATGAAATTGTTCAATTTAGGATTTGGTTTAACATTAAGATTGAAACAATGACATATATGGATTTATGATTTACATGAGATTTACAATGAAATTTTTAACATAACAATTGGTTTTAAAAGGTTCGAAGAAGTTACAAGTAAATGGGATTTGATATTATTGTAGAAATCATTATAGATGGAATATAGATAACAATAGACAGATTAATAAAATAACGAGACAATTGAAATTGAGCTGAAAGGAAAATAACATAAATGAGATATTGACACATAAAATACACAATGTAAAAGATGTCCATAGTTCATGTGTATCGAGTTAGGCCTCAAGCCTCTCGCATAAAGTAGGCGGTGGTTGGGGATGGTGGTGGTTGCTGCAAACGAAATGGTGTGGCCATGCTTGTGGTTGAAGAAATAGTCACATGGCTTCGAAATTCTCACTAGATGTCGCCACAAGTATAGAAAGTGTCGCCCTCTGTACAAAAATTCGGCTGGAGTGCCAACCTTGGTTTTTTGTACAGGGACGACACAAAGGCAACATTGGGTTTTAAAATTTTTATTTTTGAAAAATAGTTTGAAACCATTTTAGGTTTAGAGATGAAATTGTTCAATTTAGGATTTGGTTTAACATTAAGATTGAAACAATGACATATATGGATTTATGATTTACATGAGATTTACAATGAAATTTTTAACATAACAATTGGTTTTAAAAGGTTCGAAGAAGTTACAAGTAAATGGGATTTGATATTATTGTAGAAATCATTATAGATGGAATATAGATAACAATAGACAGATTAATAAAATAACGAGACAATTGAAATTGAGCTGAAAGGAAAATAACATAAATGAGATATTGACACATAAAATACACAATGTAAAAGATGTCCATAGTTCATGTGTATCGAGTTAGGCCTCAAGCCCACAGAGACGATGACTCTCCTGACGAGGTGCACATGAACGAGGCAGCCCAGATGGGAGCCCAACGAGAGTCGAGTATAATCGTACCCAAGAGTCTGGCATAGGACACAGCACATCTATCCAGGAGCCTGAAATAGATGACATCTATGTGCCAATGTTGATGCCTGGTGTCAACAAGCTATTGTTAGATCTTGCAGGTGCCTACTCCGGAGCCGGAAGTAGGCCGTCGGTTCTTATGCCCTACCCAGGAGCCTGGAGTAGGGGACGATTGAGGCAATGCACGTCCATCCAGGAACCTGAAATAGACGGCGTCTGTGCGTGGATGGTGGCGCCTGGAATTAACCGGCTGTCGGGATCTGGTGGTCCTACCCCGGAGCCGGGAGTAGGGTTGGGTCTGGAAGTCCTACGCAGGGGTCTGGAAGTCCTACGCAGGGGCCTGACGTAGGGGTTGATGTGTTGAGGGTTATCCTGCAAAGAAATAATTGAGCAGCAGTAAAATTCCTTTAAAACGTTTTAGAGGGTATTCATGTAACTGTGTCAGTGACAATCATGGACACGTGCGAATTGGGTTAAAGAATTTGAAAACGGGGCAATTAAGTCGGTACGACGTGGGACAGTTTGTAAACCAAATTGGGTGAGATAATGAAACTTGGGAACCAAGTCGGTTGCGACCATAGAAAACGTGTCGGGCAAAAAAGTTGAGATAATGAAAGTGGGGAACCAAATTGGTTGAGATAATGAAACTGGGCAACCAAATCGGTTACGACCATGGAAGCTTGTCAACCAAGTCGGTTGAGAAAATAAAGCTGGGCAACCAAATCGGTTGCGGCCATAGGAAACTTGTCAACCAAATCGGTTGGGACAATGAACTGGGCAACCAAAATCGGTTACGACCATAGAAACTTGTCAACCAAGTCGGTTGAGATAACGAAACTGGGCAACCAAAACGGTTACGACCATAGAATAAACGGCTGAGATAATGAAACAACTCGGGTACGTCCAGGCAGTTTGCCTAATTGACCTGTAGATGGGAGTGTAGTTACTGGATATATTGAAGGACTGATCTGAAAGGTAATGGAGAACGGTGAGTGGAACTCTGGTGGATTTACCCTCGGTTGAGAAATGGATACTGAAAGAAGAGTGGAAAGCGTGTTAAATTTATCTGATACTTAAGATGGTTGGCTTACTGGATGAAATTGACTTTAAAATGGTTGTGTTGCTGATGGCTCGATGGAACTGCTGCCGGTTGGTGCTACTTGAGAAGTTTTGAGTGGTGGTCAATGGTACGTTCGACTCGGATGTTACCGAATAGATTGAAGAAATTATAAGCTGGAAGGGAAGAGAAGTTTATTAAGGCTGCATCTAACAAAATTTGAGACAGGCAGAAATGGGAAATGGGGAGTCAGTTTGGACAACTGCCGCTTGTAATAATTTGTTCAACCAATTGGTCGAGAAAGAAGTGGAATGAGAATGTTTGTTCAACCATTTTCGCAAATAATAGATGAAAGTGGTGAAACATCTGAGGAATAAGTGAAATTGGGTGGAGGATGTATTAGGTTATAGGGTTTAAAGGAAGTATTAAGAGAAATGGTCAACGCCATTTGGAGAAATATGGGTGAATGCTAACAATATTCACAGTTGTGGTGTAATAAGTAATATTTGCTAAGGATTGTGTCGAATGACAATTGAGATAAAAGATTGGGTTGAGCCGCCGGTTGAAATCTGTTAATAATGGAAAATGTTGAACCAGTTGGTCGAGACACTGGTAACAGGTAATTGTTCAACCAAGTCGGTTGAGAATGATGGAATGATGGAGAACTGTTCAACCAAGTCGGTTGGGAATGATGGAAAACTGTTCAACCAAGTCGGTTGAGGAAGATGGATAAGTGTTCAACCAAATCGGTTGAGAATGATGGAATGATGGAGAACTGTTCAACCAAGTCAGTTGAGAATGATGGAAAACTGTTCAACCAAGTCGGTTGAGAATGATGGAAAACTGTTCAACCAAGTTGGTTGAGAATGATGGAAAACTGTTCAACCAACTTGGTTGAGAATGATGGAAAACTGTTCAACCAAGTCGGTTGAGAAAGATGGAAAACTGTTCAACCAAGTCGGTTGAGAATGATGGAAAACTGTTCAACCAAGTCGGTTGAGAATGATGGAAAACTGTTCAACCAAGTCGGTTGAGAATGATGGAAAACTGTTCAACCAAGTCGGTTGAGAATGATGGAAAACTGTTCAACCAAGTTGGTTGAGAATGATGGAAAACTGTTCAACCAAGTCGGTTGAGAATGATGGAAAACTGTTCAACCAAATCGGTTGAGAATGATGGAAAACTGTTCAACCAAATCGGTTGAGAATGATGGTAAACTGTTCAACCAAGTCGGTTGAGAATGATGGTAAACTGTTCAACCAAATCGGTTGAGAATGATGGTAAACTGTTCAACCAAATAGGTTGAGAATGATGGAAAACTGTTCAACCAAATCGGTTGAGAATGATGGTAAACTGTTCAAGCAAGATGAAAATTGTTAAAACGTTTGTATGCGACAATGTGGTAGAGAAACAAATGAAAGTGGTTCAACCACTGAGTCGAGAAATGAGTGAAATTATTCAACCTTTCGGTGGGGTAACAAGTGAAAATTGGTCACATTGAGTCATTGATAAGTAACAATTGGTGAACCATTTGGAGAGGAACAAGTGAAATTGTAAGACGTTGGGCAGGGAGGAGTAGTTCCACACAGACTGGGAGTACCAAGTGTATCAAAGGAAGTGCCCGGGGCACCTAGGAATGTGGTTTCCTGTGCAGGCATCTGAAATGGAAGCAATGGGCTTTGGAGGGAACAGTGCGAAAACTTGAGGCCAGGGCTGGGATAGATACCAAAATACCAAATGGAGGTACTATAATGAAGGGAAGGTTATCATTGACATTATAATGTTGTGAGGTTGAACAGCATGATGTAGCATTGGCGGGAACTGTGGTGGTTATGGATGTCAGATTACCTGAAAGTAATATGACAACAGATGAATGAATGTAGGTCAAGTAGGAGAATGGATTGGGACTCTGACGAGTGATAACTCGATATGTAGGACAGGTAGTGAAATAGATATATCACTGAGATGCGTGAAACTAGACAAGTACTCTGGACACTGAGTTCCTACATCATAGATATATATCCATTAGGTGATAACCTTTTGCATGGTTACAAGACACAACATTAGTCGGGTGCAGCCAGAAGTCAGATGGAGCAACTGCCATGTAACTGGTGAGGTGATGTGGCACCTGCCCTGAAAGTTGAAAATGGCACATTAGAGTATGTGTTAGGCCTCTGGACAATTGATGTTATCTATAATAATAATGGAAGAAGTTAAGAAGAGAGGTTGGGGAGTTTACATAAAAGGATGGAATTTACTCATGGATGAGCCCGAAGTGTCTCCTCACAGCTGAAGCTGTTGGTAAAATATGGACTGGGGTCAGTCTTGTAGAGGTATGCGAGTTGGCAGTGAACGGAATTGGGTAAGGCGTACATGAAAGTCAAAGAGCAGTTAACAAATGTTCCCCAAAAACCTGGGGAGTTCCCCAAAAACCTGGGGAGTTCCCCAAAAGGAACTGGGGAGTGGGATGGGATAAATTCCCCAAAAACCTGGGGAGTTCCCCAAAACCCTGGGGAGGGCATGAGATTAGATGACAGATGTTCCTCGGAAACCTGGGGGTGTGAGAGATGAGTAGTTGACAGATGGCAAAATCCAGAGGAGTGTTTGAGAAATTGATAGAGAAAGATGATTGGAAAGTGTAATAAGTTTATTGGATAGTTGAAATTGGTGGGTTGATACTGAATAGCAGTGGTAGAAAGTCAAAGACACTGGAGAACAAAGTGGAGGTGAGTCACGGTCTATGATGAGTTATATTGAAAATAAAATAAAATGAACAATAGAAATGAGGTCGGAATGGTTGGAATATATGACATTTGACGGAATATAGTAACAAGACTATAATGGATTCGGCATCCAGATGAGTGAGAATAATGAAAAATGCTTTTGGTTGATTGATAAATTTATTTGAAGCGGAGTTCAGGAGGCCAGAAAAGACAACTGCTTATCACACTGGCACCTAAAAGAAAATGCAGCCATGCATGGAAAGAAAAGTACATTAAACATACAAGGTACATTTTCCCGTCAGGACAGACGGACTGATTGATTGATTGATTGATTCTTTTGTTTAAGTGACAGTTGCACAAAATTTAAAATAGTAATACAACATGATCGACCTATTGTACCCAGCCTTTCTGGGGGCTTATCTGGCACTATAAACCAATTAATATTTATATTCACCAGAGGGGAATCAAATGATTGTCAATTTTCCACAAGATATTGAACTTTTAAATGTAACAATAAGAACTTCCTTTAAAATACAGTAGTGAACTTTGAATGTAGAGAAAGTTACACTCAATTACCAGCATCATATAATTGTGGCCTATTATTTGATCTTCAATAATTTTTGTCAAAATGGGTGGGGGTAGAAGTGATAAAGGATATATATTTTTAGTGTTAAATTAAGCTGGATTTTTGAGTTGGGCATTTGGATAGCATTTATATATAGGGCTTATAAGAGAATAACTGGATAAAATGCACCCAGGAAAGCCCTGCATTATTTGGAAGCTCTGCTAGTGCAGGGAGAGCCCTGCATTTTGGCTGTGTGAGCCTGGGGCTCCTCTAAGCACGATTAACAGAGGGGAAAAACAAAAGTTTACTCACTTGCTGACACTCTTTGAGGATGACTTTGAGTTCCCTAGGCACTTGGACACCTGTTAACGCAAACAAACCACAAGCAATGGCCGGATCCTGGATGCCTGGGGGAAAACATGTTGCTGCAAACGAAATGGTGTGGCCATGCTTGTGGTTGAAGAAATAGTCACATGGCTTCGAAATTCTCACTAGATGTCGCCACAAGTATAGAAAGTGTCGCCCTCTGTACAAAAATTCGGCTGGAGTGCCAACCTTGGTTTTTATTTTGCAGTCGCATCTTCACACTGATTCAGGCAAATATTTCTTTTGCAATTGGCAGTTCATTTTGATTCAAAGTCTTTCTTAAATATTAATATGTAAATGGCACTGCCATGGAATTCGCGGAGCACTTTAAAACGTTTTTGTAGGACTTATAGTATTACCATAAGTTCTTTTATTTTTATTACATATTCAATGTATGAAAGGCAGTTATCTAATATTAAAAAGACAGATACATAAAAAGACAAATATTAATTTAGAATATTAGAAAGATAAAATAGACAAAAAATGTAATAGACAGATAAATAGACAAATGAATTGATATATAATTTGATAGATAAATAGATAGATAGATCGACCCACAGATGGATAGATAAATTCATAGATAGATATATATTAAATAAATAAATAATATTGATAGATAATCAGCTCAATTGCAGAAAAGCAGGCAACACTGAAAGCTGTCAAAGTCAAGTCTATGTTAGATTGTTGATATTACATAATAGTGTTAATTACAGTAATACAAAAACAATAACATGATCTACTTGTAGACTAATTGCACCGTGTTACATAATCATAAGTTTATATTCGCGCAGCGAAACGGCCAAAGGCCGTTTCGTGAAGCGAAATTTAGCACAAGAAAGGTTTTAAAAATCCGTGCAGTGATGGTCTCAACATCAATGGTCGACAGCAGGAAATTAGGTCAAGTGGGACCAGCTTCTTATCAATGATTTAGTTTCGAATTTAACAAAACATGACATATTCATATTCAAAAGTGTCTTAAAATTCAATTTTTTCCATTAATATTCCCTGTTTCTATTATTTTTATGGAATAGTTCATTATAAGCCTTGACAAGCTAAATTAAATTATATTAAAACATGTGATTCATTTCATTTCAAAACAGACAACAAGAAAACATAATAAAATAAAGATTACATAATCTTTGTCAATTGATGATTATGTAACAGTGAGCAAATAATCTACATGCAGATCATGTTATTGTTTTTGTTATTACTATTATGTAATATCAACAATCTAGCTTAGACTTTAATTTGGCAGCTTCCAGTGTAGTCTTCCTTTTTACTATTTAGCTGATTATCTATCAATTCTATTCATTCTTAATTATTTGCTATCCTATCTATTTATCTATCTATCTATCTATCTATCTATATATAGATCTATATATTCTATTTTAGATCTATTTTATTTTTCTTATATCTCTCTATTTTTCTATATATCCGTCTTTCAATTTCTTTGAAACAGTAACATAACTGCCTTTCATGCATTGAATATGAAATAAATTTAATGAAAGTTATGGTAAAACCATAAGTGAAAAAAAAACTTTTTAAGAGCTGCGCGAATTTCATGGCTGTGCCATTTACATATTAAAGATTATGTTACTTTAATTTTGTTATGTTTTCTTGTTATCTGTTTTGAAATGAAATGAATCATGTGTTAATGATTTGATTTAGCTTGTAAAGGCAAATAATTTACTATACCATAACAAATATTGGTACAGGATAAATAAATGGAGAAAATGGAATTTTTAATACACTTTTGAGGATGCATATGTTATTTTCTGTTAAATACGAAACTAAATCATTGATAAGAAGCTGGACCTACTTGACCTAATTCCCAACTGTGGACTGTTGATGTTTAGACCATCACTGCACAAAATTTGGAGTCCTCTCTTGTGCTCAATTCGCTTCGCGAAACGGCCTGCGGCCGTTTTGCTGCGCGAATATTAAATCATTTTTCATGTACCGTAATACTAATGGTAGATTCACGATTGATAGATTCAAGTGCTTGTGGTTTCAAGAAAAGCAAGCATGTTATTTACAGATTACTTCCTTGATTGAGGCAACTTAGTAGATTACCAGATTACCTTTACTTGCAAGTGGCTCTACTAGGATTTTGCAAATTTACAGAAACCTCATAATTACGGTTTTGTGACTTCTGTGTTTAGCAAAATTTTATAACAGTAGTCATGGCTTATCACTGACTTCAGTATGAGCCCACGGAACATTGAGTGGAGGCAGGTTGTGTCCAGTATTATACGCTGGGGCAACTGAAAGACCCTGCACTCTAAACGGACCTATAAGAATTCTAAACATTTCAAATGTTTAGTTGTTTAGGTTCTCCATGGATGGTGCTTTCAAACGTTGTCAATGACAACACCATGTTCAATATGAAGACATGACGTTTACAATGTAAATTGGTTGTTGAGCTTTCTAAACGACAAGTATATCTCACTTAAACAAACTGCGTAGCTTTGCTAAACATTTGTGGAATCCGAAATGTTTAAGTTTTGTTTAGGTTCTCCACATTTCCAATTTAGAGTGTGGATGTCCCTGAACGAAAGTCGAATATGGGCATGTGCCAGACTCCAAGTCTTCTCACGTATCTCATCATGATATGGCAGTCTCCAAAAATGAAAGGGCAGCTCCTTCAACAAAGCTGGAGGTTGAGCTGCCCCCGCTGATCTGGGGTATATCAGCTCGACAAGAGCTCAGTCAAGTCATGGCTTTGACAACGTTTCCCTAAATTATTTCCTTTAAATTATACTCATGATCAGGGGTGCCGGAAAGGGGGAAGGGGGGCAATTGCCCCTCCTGCCCTTGGCTGGTGTGTCCCTTTCTGGGCCTTTAATCTTAAAGAAAAAACATTTTTTGGGTCTTAATTGAGGCAAAGATTAGTAAGTACACTCAACAGCACTGTGCTGTTGAGTTTCTTGTGCTGTCAGCACAAGAAACGCAACACTTGATTTGTGCTCATATTTTTGCAAATAAATTTTTTTTGGCCAAAACCAAATAGATGCAACTGATTCTATGGTATAGAAAAGCATAATCATACCAAAAATCATTCAACTACGACCACTTCTTGTCTTTCTCTGGTCTGTTTTATCAAATTTGAGATTTAAAAAAAAAAAGGGACCTTCGACTTACAACCAAAAGGAAGATGTCATTTGAAAGCCATGCCCCATAGATGACTGAAAGCTGAGAAGTCACTTCAGCACCTTCATTTTTATATTGCATATGAAACTTTCACCAATTTTGAATGTACACAGTGTTGAAAACAATTGCATGGTTATCATACCTTTTGAATTGTGCTACAAATTTTCCCAAGATGTTTCCAACATGTCTCACAGGTGCAAGAAAGAATTCAAGGTATCTTTTATTGCATTGAAGCCAAATTTTCAAAATGAAAAGGAGAATCACAACTTAAATGGACATTTTTCATATTTCCTGCATGTATGTGTAATATTTGGAATTGAACATGTACTCAAATACACATCTCTCGAGATATCAGATACATGTACACATGCTGTCTGTAATTGCCTCCAGATGTCTTGATTTAATTATCTAAACATCAATTATTAATGGTGACATTTTCTCAGTATTGAGAAACAATTAACATTTCATAAAATGTGGCTTCATTTCTTTGGTCCTAAATGCCATCATCACATAAAGTAAATATAGGCCTATTAATAAAAGCCCTTTTGTTCTGGTACAATACTTCTGAAGATGCTTGGTTTGCATGTGGCTGTGCCAAAAGGCTGATTACATGTACAGAAATATACACTCACCATCAAAAGAAACGCAACATTTGATTTTGGCTTATATTTTTAAAAAGAGATTTTTTTGGACAAAAAAAATTATATGATATTGATCCTAAGATCAACTAGTGTCTTTATGAGGTTTCTGTAAATTTGCATGATTAAGATTAGATTAGCCCCAACCCTGGTCCAAACCATTGAGATTCTGTCTGCTACATTTTGAAATGTGCAAAACTCCAATTTTCAAATTGTCCTGCAAAGTTCAAAAATAGTGTTGCTGCGCTAATATTTTCGGCTTTTAACATCTGTTTGAGCATTATTCAAAATGGCACCTTTATTTTTGGTGTAACTTGTTACAAAGGCACTAGTTGATCTAAGGATCAATACCATAAAATTTGTTTTATCCAAAAAAATTCTTTGCAAAAATATAAGCCAAAATCAAGTGTTGCATTTCTTTTGCTGGTGAGTGTATATGGGTCAAAGTTTTTTTATAAGTAAATGAAACACAGGACCAATGCACTTTCAATATTGAGAGGTTCACTCACTTAGCAAAGGTTTTGACCCATATGTAACAGTCTGTAGAGCAAAGAGAATTGATGGCAAATCGTATCTCCCACAAGTGTTGTCCTTTATGACCCCATGTGTTTTCTTCTCCATGAATGAGTGTCCTTGCTTCCCAAAGCAGTTTGGTTGAGGATGCTTAATATTGCTCAGCATTGACACAATGGCAAAACATCTCCCATTTCACTTACTTACATGCGGCACTGTAATATGGCAATATATCATAAATAATCAGGTTGTTATGGAAGAAAACGCAACAGTGAATCACTAAGATATTACATTCCAAACTTCGATTGCAACCATGGACTCATTAATCTTCGCTTCACCTCTTTTTGCCTTGTTACTGGATAGGGCAGAGTACAAAACGTCAGCATGTTTTCGACATACCATTAGTTGAAAAAAATTTGGATCGGATTACAAGGAATTGTCTGCTTTAAAAATATATATGGCATTCCCAATGACAAGTATAATATACCGGAAATGTTGTGATGGCGATCATTATTCATTTAAAGAAAAATCTGCCTGAAACTTATTTAACATCCAATATATTATCATTGGCATGGCAAAAAATGTGTGGAGGAAATGAGCAACTAATTCATCAGGAAGAGGCTCGTTGCAGGAAACTATATCCAGTCAGTCTTCTGCAAGTCTGGAGAATTAGCTTAAAATAAAGATATAATATCATATCAACTGAAAAAGAAAGGTCTTTTATCCAACTTTTTTTTGTCAACAATGTATACTGTAAATTGCTTGAACAAATGGTGTTGCTCATTAAGGCGCTCTGGCTGAGTAAAGTCACTGATTACTGATTACAATCTAGTCAATTAGAAAAGTAATCAAGATTGTTACTTTATCACTTACTGTTTGGTTGAATTTTATTCCAATAGTCTTCACTGTCATGGCTTGTCATAGCTGTGAAAATCAAGATACAACCATTTGTTGTGATAAGGCATATCTTTTAAAAGCAGCCTCTCTGTAAAGTTTGTGACCAGGGCAATATTTTAAAAATTAAATTCATGAGAGTTACACTGTATAACAAGTAAACATGTAGAGCAAAGAAAATTGGTGGCCAGTTGTATCCTACGTACTTCAACACTGTGAACCATTTGCTCCATGCGAAGCGACCCAGTTAAGGCTTGGGTTTGGCTTTATTGAACACTTTAGACAGTCTGACAGTGTATGTTGCTCCTTCAGTCAAACTAAATCTTTCAAGTAAAATTCAATCAAATTTCATTTTAGCTGGTATGCTAGATTACATTTTCACGCATCCTTTGCATATAAATTTTTTATATTTCAAAATATTGTTTGTGGTCAAAGATTATGTGATTCTAACAAGAGGGACTTGAAATCAGCCTGACAATTTTGTGTCATTTTTTAAAAATAAAATTGGGTACTTACACTATGCATGTTTGAGACGAAAAAATTTTCTCCAGTCTGTTTCATAATAATGGTATGGATATATAATTTATCATAATGACTGCTATGAAAAAAATTACAAAAACGTGTACCATTTTAGTTTAGGTTTGGCTTAGAACTAATTAGACTTCCTCGGCCTCCTGAAAAACAGCTCCGACTCTGACTCTGACTCCAACTCCTTAGCACTGTCCAAAATTCTAACTCCAACTCCACACTCCTTTGATCAGCATTATTACGACACAGTATCACGATTTTTCCATGAGAGTTAACACGTGAATACTTGTTCCGGGAGTTCAGTATATTTCCCATTTAATATTTTAGATCTATATGCTGTTGAAATTTTTCCAAATGTGTTTTGATCAATTATTAAAAAGTTTTCTTGGAGTTAGGAGTAACCAGTTTCATTTTCCACTCCGATTCCACCTGCAAACCTAACTTCAGCTCTGACTTCACCTCAAAACCTCTGACTCCATGACTCTGACTCAAATCTTCTCCCATTAGGTATATATTGCTTGCTTTTTTCAAATTGAAATAAAAATGGATCAAACTGAATTTAACAGAAAAGTTGGAATTTCCAACAGCTTCCTTGCATGCGGAGACTTCTTGCTCCAGGAGCAGCTCTTCTAACCTTTCAGCCATGGAGGATTTCATCCTGCAATATCAATGATCATCAAAAATTTGATTATTCTCTTTACCTCTCTATGCTTAATATCTTTATGTTGGCTCTATTGGTAAATATTTCATTTAATTTGAATTTTCTAAAGCCCAATAGGCCAGCTTAAAGAGAAACCTGCACCAGAAGATACGATCCATCCAAGCCATTCAGGTGGTCTGGGAGTGGGATAATTGTAAGACGAGGGTGACACTACAAATCTGGGAGAAGATTGGAGTCTTGACAGGCTGGTCCTGGTGGTCCAGATGAATTGCTAACATGTCCTTTCTGTTTGTGGCAGTGAAGGAAGACAGTTTTAAAGATCAAGGTATACTTCGATTTGAAAACCAGTCTTGTTCATGTCAGTATATTGACTATTTAGATCAGTGGCGTCCCTATGGGGGGGCACGGGGGGCACATGCACCCCCATATTGGACCTGTGCCCCCCCCCCAGGTGCCCCCCCATATTAACTTTTCAACCTTGGCTAAAATATACAATTAGTATTATGGGTGCCCCCCCAGAGAATCGCGTGCCCCACCAGGTGCCCCCCCATTCGCGACCCCCTAGTTACGCCACTGATTGAGATATCGATCCATCTCAAAGGTAATCAGATTATGTAGACAGATCAGGCAATGGGGTAACTCAGTAACCTATCTGCATGTCAGTATCTGATACTTGTAAAAACTGCCAAGTTCTGATTGCAGTTAGGTTTTGTTCTACTGTTAATTACATGCAACTTCAGTTATTTTTCTACGTAATGTGCTCCTTCTTGATGTTCACACTATATGATGTTTAAAAAATTGCTTTGGTTTCAAGCTTTTCAGAAAAATTGCATAAGATTTGCATTATCACAACAAATGGATATAGGAGTACTGATTTTTCACAGCCATGATAAAGCATGACAGTGAAGACTACTGGAATAAACTTCAGCAATACAGTAACCGGTAAGTAACAAGATTACTTTTCTAACTGACTTGAAAGTAATCAGTAATCAATAACTTTACTCAGCCAGAGCAACTTTTAATTGTTGTAACACCATTTGTTCGAGCAATTTACAATATACCATCAACCACAAAAGTTGGATAAAAAGATCTTTCTTTTTCAGTTGACATAATATTATTTCTTTGTTTTAAACATATCTTCCAGCCTTGCGGCAGACTGACTGGAGATCATTTCCTGCATCCAGCCTTTTCCTGATGAATTAGTTGCTCATTTCCTGCACACATTTGTTGCCATGCAAATGATAAGTAAAGCCAACTGAGTATCATTTATAACTCTGGGCCAAAAGTTATTGTGATCAGTAGTTGCTTCATAATGAATTATTCTCACAGTTATAAGAACAATTTTCAACATATGATTTTTTCTTCATTTGAGGCATATGAGATAACGGTAAACTTAGTGAAGTCAGCAAAATAGCATATAATAATAAGAGGAGGCGAAATCAAATGAACAACAAAGTGAAAACAAGGTGATTTACAAATCTCAGAAAATGTTTCGTTATGCAATTATGCTGGGAAATAACAGGATGATCATTCGAAAGATCAGATAGACTGATTGACTGGATAACGACACAGAGAACAATAAAATTGGCTTTTATATTGGACAAGTTTGAGGGATAATGTTCTTTAAATGAATAATGAATGTTTTCAAGACATTTCAGAAGTTACGGCATTTATTAGAGGTTTTGGGTGTGCCAAGTTATTAGGTACAATAGCACGTTGCATTCAAATATAGACAAACAAATTTAAAATCTCGGATGATAATGGCCTGAATATATTCCTAATATTAATTTCCATAAAGTTACAACATATTTGGAAGCATTCATGCCTGCACTTGGAAGCGTTCCACTTTATTCTGCCCCATTGGAATACCATTGGATTTAGTTAAAATTCCATAAACAAAGCCACTCCTGAGTTGGAAATTAGTCATTTTAATAAAAACACTCCTCAGAGTCTTATTTGATGCCATTGACTTTATCCTGTGCTGATTTCAGCCAATTCTGGCCTTTGTACATGAATACAGAGCAATTCAAAAACTTGTCAAATGTCTCATTACGAACTCCCATTGGAATAACATTGCAAATAGGATGTGATAAATCATAATTTTTTTGATTTGCTGTTGACTTATTGACGAGCTACAATCTGGCTGAAAATCCCGCAGCATGAAGTTAATAGCATAAAGTAACCTACAAAATAATCTTTTTAGTGATATGACTTACTTTTAGTTCCAGAGAGGCTTTGTTTGTTAAAATTCAGGTGAATTCCATGGTATTCCAATGGAGCAGAATAATGTGGATTGCTTCCAAGTGCAGACATGAAAGCTTCCGAACATGGCATAACTTTATGGAACTTAATATTGGGAATATATGTAGGTCATTTTCATTTGAGATTTCATAGGTTTTGTCCATGTTTTAATGCAACATGCAAATGTACCTAATAACTTGGCACACCTGAAAGCTGTAATAAATGCTACAACGTCTGACTGCATGAACGGAATGGGACAAAATTTGCTCAGAATAATCTTCTATCCCAACCCACTCTTGTGGGTGAAGGACATAAAAATATTCCAAATACATTTGGAGATATAGCAAAAAGCCATGGCTGCCTAATAATTTGGCACACAGTGTAGAATATGAGACAACTGTTCACATTTCAACCAGAATTTGCAGAAAATTTGCCAAATGTTTGCACTTCAACCAGACATTTGAAGAATATTTGACAACTGTTCACACTTCAACCAGAATTTGCAGAATATTTGCCAAATGTTTGCACCTTAACCGGACATTTGCAGAATATGTGACTACAGTACACATTTCAACCAGACAATTGAGCAGATGTGACAACTGTTCACACTTCGACCAGGCATTTGCAGAATATATTATATATGACAACTGTTCACACTTCGACCAGGCATTTGCAGAATAGTCGCTAGATGATCACACTTCAACCAGGAATTTGAAGAATATTTGCAGAATGTTCACACTTCAACCAGACAATTGATGAATATGTGACAATTGTTCACACTTCAACCAGACACGTGCGGAATATGTGTCAAATTTTCACATTCAACCAGTCATTTTCAGAATGTTAAATGTTCACACTTCAACCAGCCATTTGCAGAATATGTGTCTGAAGTTCACACTTCCAACCGCACATCATTCAGACATCAACCAGACATTTACACGAACTGTGACGGATGTTCTTACTTCAACTAGACATTTGCAGATGTGTGCTTTATTTCCTCGCATTCCCAGAAAACTATACAGAAGTCCACAACCAGACACTTGTCTTTTGTCAGTATTCGTAAAAAAATTGCAGCAAAAATGTTTGAGGGGCTGAACAAAAAAATTGGGTTTTTGCGACCACATCTCGGTAATTAATAATATAATGAGGGTGTAAACTTCGAAGAATATTACTCAAAACACGCAAACCTTACAAGATCTAGTAACAGAGGTGGTACTGGAGCAACTTGGCTTTCTGACCACTTAGACCTGCATTTGGGAATTAGTAAAACAGTCCATAACCAACAGTGAAACTATTACTCCTTTGAAATTTCATGATGGTAAGTATCACTCCGAATTTGGTATGAGAACCACACAATATCAGCATATTCTTACTGACACTGTAGAATAGCAACTTTGCTTTTCTGACCAACTCAGCACTAGTAAGAAATTATGCAGTTTATACGGTAAAAATGTTATAATTGTATCTGATATTTCCTGTGTTTTGTGTGCTTCTGACACAATAAAAACTTGTGAAAAGCAAGCATAAGTGACGGAATAATGAGCAAATCACGAATAAAGTCACACTTTCCAATAAATAACAATAGGTTTTTAATGTTTCAAAATCAACAAAACATCACACCCATGGTTGTTTAACTACAAAAATTCATTATTATTTCACAAACAGTATGTCAAGCCATGATTTGAAATTTGATGCAGTTGTGTTGATGAAAAGTTATACAATATTTAATGAATAGATGATGAAATGAAAATGTGTGAAAATATGAGATGAGATTTAAAGTCTGTTCCATTTCATTACGAAGGCCGTTGTGAATCTAAGAGGTCCTTCGCTTCGTTGATTTTAGATGCTAAATATGGGGAACCACCTGAAATATTAAGCAAAAGAACATTTAGGAAAAATTATCTTTATATTAGAAAAGTATGTGCAACATACACTCATACATTAAAAATATCAATAAATATAATATGAAGAGGCTTCCCCTTTTTTGTGTTTTAAGTGAACAGCACCCAATGCACCAAATTCTTTACAGTCAGGGAAATTATCGACAGCTGATGACAATCATTGTCCTCAGCCCACATGACACTCACCCTAGCACTGTCATCACCCTCCCATGACCCTCTCAAAGTGTCATGGCCCAGCCATGACTTTGGCAGTGCTCAAAATCATCTTTGACAGGCTATTCAAAAAGAACTACTGCAACTATCACTTCCAAAGTCAGCATAAAGTTGCATCACAGTATCAAGTAACTCTATAAATTTTGGCAGACCTATCCATTACATAATGAGGAAAAGAACCGAAGGCTCCAGAGAAATTAAGGAATTGTCATCAGCTCCTGATGACTTTACAGTATTTCGCAAAATTGGACAGAATTAAGTCCCGCTACTGGCATGCTGCTGTGTGATGAGGATGGCTGCACAGAGATCAGACTTTCTTCTGATACCCAACTGATCAACCCCACAAACTCAATCATTCTGTCAAGGCCAGGACTTGGCTGGAATTGCAATTGTCCTCATATGATGGTAATTTCCCTGACTGTTGTAGAGAAACAATTAAGATTTGTTGCAAATATTCTTCATAGTATATTCTTCATACAATACCATACAAGCTTCACAAGATCGATAAACAATTGGGGCTGTACGTCCTGTATTTCATTTATGACAGTTACATACTTTTGGAAGGCCACATAGGAAGGAGGACTAAACAGTAACATGGTGAAGGAGATTGCAACTACAGTGCAACTTTGGTCAAGGTGACCAAAGGAACAGAACCCGGAGCCCAGCCATTTAAACTTTTGAGGCCTAGACCACTACCTACTGATCTAACAATGCTGACAACCCCCCCCCCCCCCTCTCAAAACATATCACCATAGGTGTACGGGACGCGCAATTTTTTAGTTTTTACCTAATCATCTGCCCAAATTTTTTAGCCTTTTTGCCCGAATCTAACTGTTTCCAAAACTTTTGGGGGGGGCGACCGCCCCCCTGCCAATTCGCCTATGCATATCACAAGAAGAGGAAACAAAGAATATGTAGGCCTATCTTGCACTCACCCTTATCCGGATGATTGGCAATCATGATTCTCTTATGGGCGTCCTTGATCTTGTTTTTGCTGGCTGAAGGACTGAAAACAAATAAAATACAGGTCTGTATTAGCACAGTAATCCAAATACCTGAAAATATTCCAAATACTTAAGTTAAGTACTTCTGAAAGTCAATTTTATTTTTCAATCCAAGTTCAAATTTGCATGTCCTTATCCAATTTTTATTTGTGGCCTGCTCTACCAAAATGAGTTTATAGCAGACATTCTCCTTGCCCAAAAATTAGCTAAATGTATCACATTTTGATGTTTTCATCTGTTGGTACCAAGTTTCTGTTAAAGTCAATTTCTTGAAATGTTCAAAACCTTTTGATGATTTTAACTGGTGATGATATTTACTAATAATATCAGTGTCATTCTTAATCTTCTTACGGTGTATACATGAGCTGGATTTTAATGAACAAAGTGTTGCAAATTACCTGACACCAAGGATGAGGCCAGCTTCCCTCTTGTTCATTTTTGGATCAAATCCTCCTTTGTAATATTTGCTAAAATTCTAAAAAGAGTAATGAAATATCAATAAATTTGAATTTTATGAGAAAAGACCATCATTTGTGACTTGACAAATAAATTTGGTCATTTTCCAACAGAGAACGTTTTGGAAACCTGAAAGCCCATAGGGCTTTGATAATACATGACATTGTATCAGAAACATCTAACTTTATAGTTCAAGACTTAATAATAACCTACGAAGAGTTGATCCTAAATCTCAGTATTCTACATGAGATAATTATAGTCTGTCAGCACTGCTCAGAGAGTCAGAGACTAACATCAAGCTTTTTATTCACCAAATATTCAGAAAGGCAAGGGAAATGGCTGAGAGCTTCAGCCGTTCAATCATCAAAATCTGTGTGACTGAGTGAGTTATTATTTTACACATTATCAGCACCGGTATTCGAATCTGAGAGGCTATAATTATCTCATTATCTTAGAGAATTAAATAAACTCTAGTGATCTTCAGATAGATTTATAATCTATATTGTAGAATTGCAACAATTATGTTGTAGAAGATTTAAGAATTTCCAATCTGTCAATCATTCACAACAAAATTCAATTCTAAAATTAACCTTCCACTAAATTTTGAAATGATCCAAATTCCAACATCATTGATATACTTACTACACCAGCATTAATGGTCTTCATTTGTTGATTCAGTGTTTCAGCCAATGGCTTGGTGTATCGGATCAGATAGCGTCCTGCAAGCAAATAACTTAATTTTAATTTCCAAATTATATTGATTAGAAGTTAAAATATCAAAGTCACTTGTATAATCATGAAACACGGCATGACCTTGGTCATGTTGAAGAAATTTATCGAATAACTTACCAGCAAATCCAAAGGCTGCAATTCCAATACCAGCGGCGATCAGTCCAGTAGCCTAAACAAGAACAAACAGTAGAGTCAGTCAAAGCAAAAATACTACCAATGACAGACTGATATTAATGCAGAGTCGAGAAAAGTCTATGTCATCAACAAACAGAGAAAGCACATTAAAGTTGTCAAAACTACATACGCAAAGCCAGACACCAGACCCCTAATATGCACCATATACTGGCAGGGTTCGAAATTAGCGGGAGTCCGTGAGTCCGAGACTCCTTTATTTGTCCACGGACTCCCTTTTGCTGAGCAGTAAGGAGTCCGTGGGACTCCTACACTTTCAATGCAGCCAAATTCACGGCAATTTGGGGCTGTGAATAATACCAATTGGCCTTGAATCCAGCTCACTCAGCCATCCAGTGTCATCCAATCCAATTAACACCATCAATCAAATTAGAATCAACACATAGGATGGGGGTACATATTATATGCAATCAATTGAATTGCAATCATCACATTTCAATAAGCATCAGAGGTGTGAATAGCTGATTGGACTTCTTTGGTCATTTCAAGCTAATGAATGAATGGGTTAGGTTTGCACTCTCCAGACCATTTAAAAAAAAAAGAACTACAAAACTAGAAGGCAAATGGAATTTGCAAGTCCATCTAATGATATCAGAGTTTGGGTTGACTTATATAAACACAAATTACCAAATTATTCAATACCAAATTATTGAAACAAAGACTCCTATATTAATTTTGTCCATGGACTCCCTCTAGCTAAGATGTAATGCATCCCACTCAGTTCCAGACCACCTTGTGTCACCTAAGTAAGTTGAAGTAACCAATCCAATTGAGATCAATTAACCAATTCAAAAGGGTGTGATTGTTTTCAGGATTGTTCTGGAAGTGTCAAATTTGTATTGGACTGCCATGTCTGAAGTGTAATCCTGAAGTGCAATTAACTTCCTTGCCTTAAATATGCTGAAATTCTTAATAACAGAGCTGCCAATAGTACAATGCAATAAGCCAATAGCCACATACAGATTGATCGCAGATTGTCTTCTCTGGATGATTTTAAACCATTTCATATTTCCTATATCTATATTAACTAATAGACTGATGTTTTTGGAGACCAAAGATAAAGAAATATTCAATATCGAATCTCTAAAAAAAATCCACCTATCCAAATACTAATTCTCATGTTTCTTTGGACTCCCACATCTTCATACGGACTCCCAAAATCTGAAACATAGGAGTCCGACTGACTCCCATCAAATTCATGCTAATTTCGAACCCTGACTGGCTTTACTGCTACTTTCATGTTGTGTAATTTGTGACTGTGGCACATGTGATTTTGACATTTGAGTATTTTGACAGTTAATTTTGACAGCTGTCAACGGTAGGTCGTTACAGAGAAACCGAGCGAAAACAAGCGAAAACAGGCGAAACCATTGTTCAAATAACAATCCTACTTAATATTACAACAGCGCACGTAACATGACGTCATCCCACCTCACCTTTTCTTTGTGCCTGCAAGAAAGCTTCTGTGCTCTTCTCAACACCTCTCATACACGTGACTTCCTATTTTTCCCATGCCTTTCCTCTCAGCCCCCATACGACCACCTTCCTCCTCCAATTTCTCCTTCGATTCAACCCTTCCCTAGCATGTTTTGCATCGTAGTTCCTCTACTGCTCACGTTCTGAGGGTGCCGCCATCGTCGCGCTTCTTCCCGCCAAAACGATCCACACAGTCTTGCCTTACATTGCCTCTACACCTTATATTACAGCTGCCAGCTGTCCCATCCAATTAACACTAATAAGCAGTTCAATTAACACACATTTACCAATCCAATCTGGCTCTATTTATGCTGTCAATTTCATTGCAATCATCACATTACCAAGCATCCCAGGTGTAACTTACTCATTGTATGTCTTTTGTATTGATTATACTACCCATATGTTGTCTTTCAGACTCTTTCCATTATGATTCTCAAACTTCCATAGAATTTGTGTCGTCCAATTCATTTATTCATTGTTCATTTTTCCAACTCTTACACACTCACACTGCAATTCTGAATCATGGAACAAGTTGGAATAATTGTGTGTATTAAAAAAAAAACCTTCTTTACTTTTAACACCCATGTTATTTTAATTAATTAACTACACAACCTGAATAGCTCTGAAGGCTTCCTAAGGACAAAACACACACATATTTTTAAGACATTCACCCAAAAAAATCTGACCATCCCAATTTCTATTTACAAATAATGGACTCCTACATTTTCACACCCACTCCTGACATTTCCAACATACGCATACTCCTCACTCCCATTCAATTCATGCTCATTTCAATCCCTGCTCTACACCTCCAATTACAATCATGGGCAATGTCTCCTCAGCAACACATCTGTCAATCCTACTGCATATATATTATATCTTTCACGCCGTCAACTCAGAAATGGGTATTTTCTAGTTAAGTTTATATTTCCTAAGTCATAACAATCTCAACTTAAGGCAGATGTTGAATAGAATTGTTTTTTGTTATGATTTGCACCACTAGCCTCCATTCAAAGGCATCGTCATTGTGATTTGTTTATGTTATCCAATCAAGATGAAAGAGAAACCATTTGTCAACATTCACACAGAGCGATGCACTGCACTCTTGAATAGGCTATAGGCATGATAATATTATAGGGCTACTGTCTAAAGACAAGTACAGTGCTTTCAAGTATTTAATACATAATTGTTTAAATATTAATTTAATACTGTGGATTGTTTGTATAGGCCTATATCTTGAGACTTCACTTCTCTAATAACAAGTAGCTATAACATAAGCATGCAGATTTATTGTGACAGAAAACATAGCAAAGAGTTTTTGTCTTGCAACAGCAGTTTTAAAACACTAAGGTAATTTTAAAAAGATGTTTATTTCTGTTTAAAAAAAGACATGCTGATTAGTAGCTACATATCCATCTGCCTATCAACCTACCCTATCGATCTATCATGTCTATCTAGCTGAAAGCTGATGCTGCAAATCTTAAAGGGCCCCCTCAGCAGCTCAGAGCATGCACCTGTCTATCTGTCTATCTACCTGCTATCTATCTGTCTATCTGTCTATCTACCTGCTATCTATCTATCTATCTATCTATCTATCTATCTATCTATCTATCTATCTATCTATCTATCTAATATTAGTATCTATCTATCTATCCAGATTTATTTATTTGGTAGAAAACACAAGTTGTTGCACATATATTACAAAGTTAATGAAATGCAATACAGAACAATGATACTTGGCTTGTCATAATTATGTATTGAGTTATGTTATATTCTAAGGTATTTTGATTTGCTGAATATTTACAAAAAGCTTATAAGATTATTTCCAGACAATTTGTTGGTCTGATATTGGACAAGTTTGAATAGGTAGATCTCTGTCTAAGCTTAACTAGCCCTCTGTTTTTCCAATGGCACCTTATGCCAGCAGTGCCAATTCATAATTGTGCCAACCGATACATAATTATTTTGTTTAATTATTGGTGATTATCACAAAGTTACAGAGCACAATAGCATTGTAAATTAACCATGACATTAAAAGGGTTTTGTTAATTAACATAATTGACCACAACAAATGAGCCTGGATGAAGATGGCCAGCCCTCATTATTAAAGTTATGTAATCACATAAATTATAACTTGGCATATGACCCTGCTCTGGAGGGAGGGGAGAGAGGGCCCTTTAAGAGATGCAGCATACCCATTGCCCAGCATGATTTTCTGAGGTAGATTTAATATCCCCCTTTTAAAAATCACAAGACCAGTGGCACATATTTTCAAAATATGGGTGATTATATAGATTTTAACATTCAAATATAGGGTCAAATTTAGGCAGGGGCGTATCTAGAAATGGCCTATCTTCCCCATGTTAATTTTTGGCCTGAGGGGGGGGGGGGCATGGCCCAATGGCCTCCCCCCTAAATACGCCACTGAATTTAGGCTCTCCCTGGAAGTTTAAATAAGCGGGGAATATTGAATTGTTGGCACTGACAAAATTGCTTTGAAACATTATTATTATGAAAGCTTTTTTTTTCATCCATGGATATATAGTTTCATGTTCTCTTGTAGAATGATTTGATTCACTGGAAACTATTTGGGCCCTTATTAGATCTGTGCAAGCAAATGTATTGAGAGGAACCAAAAAGCAAACTATGATAAAGCCTACGAGTATGATTATCTTCAGGGATGAGCTATTGATTTTATATGTGAAGAAAAAAGAAGTTAAAAAAAAAGATTCTTGAACACATCATTCAGAAGGTGAAACCTAATGGCTTTTAAGGAATCAGTGTTGTATCGTGAATGTTTATTGAACAAAGGTTGTTCAGTAAATATGATTTTTGCAAGTTTATTCTCGATGATTTAAATAACCCCATGGGGCGTTTCAATTAACCCCGGCCCCGGGGTTATTTCAAACACTTGGTCTCGTGGTACTTTCCAGCTCAAGGGGAGAACTTGTCAGCATTTAGACCAAGTTGATCCATGGAGTGTTGAGCTGAATACTGTAGCTGGAACTTACCAAAAATTCGTACCTGTACCTACTACCATAAGCTCAGCAGAACGTGACAAGAAATTGGCCCTTCAAATAGCCCCGGTCTCCCCTAACCACCTTCTAGAGGGATCAGTGCCGACACAAGGTCAGGGTCTTTCCCCCTCTCCTACAAGTGGGAGTCAGTGCCCCTTCCTGCACATGGGGGTCAGTGCCCCCCTTTTCCCACTGGGGGTCAGTGTCCCCCATCAACACGGTCAGTGCCTACTCAAGGTCAGGGCCCCTTTCTTGCAAGTTGGTGTCGGCGCCCACTCCTGCAGATGGGGCCCCCCCTCCTGCAAGTGGGGGTCAGTACCCTCCTACAAGTGGTGGTCAGTGCCCCCAAAATTCCGATGAGTGCCCCCTTATAAGTTGGACCCAGTGCCCCCTCCTACACTACTCAATTATTACAATGTTCACTATTCGTTTCGTCAACTCCAGGCGATGCCTTACTTTCTTGCCCACATTTTTATATCTTCATCTTCAATTGCAAAATTAAAATGTATAGGCCTACACATGTACATTGGCCTGCAATGAATCGGGAACATGTTGAGAAATCCAAGATGGCCACCAAAATGGCCACTTCAAAATGCCTGACATCCTTGAACTGCCCATTTTGACCTTACTATTTCGCTTAGAGTTATGAAATTACGTACAGGTATTGGCCTGTGGGCATGGATCAGGAAAATGTCGATAAATCCAAGGTTGTGGTCATTTTGGCAGCCATCTTTCTTCATTCTTGAACTGCATTGTAACCTTAAAATGTCGCTTAGCGTTATGAAATTAGGTATTGGCCTGTGGGTGATAATCTGGCACACATTGATAGATTTCACATTAACAGACGAGCATTGAAACCGCTTGCGGTTCTGGTTTTTTCAAAATACCACCATGCATCCTGTTCTTAGACCCAAATTTTGCCGGATACCAGATATCCTGTAAATTCCAATATCTGGCCAGATAGGCCTATACCGGATATGCTTTGCTGTACATTTCAAAGCTCAACAGATGTCAAGTTGATCTGGAAGCTTTAACTCTCAAAGCTCTGCAGCCCTCTAGAAATCAAACTAAAGGGCCTTGCACTGCAGTCTGGAAGTCTTCCATTTCTGCAGGTTGCAGACGTCTGGAAGCCATACATTTCAATGATCAACAGACAACTGGCAGATAGAACTCCCAGGGCTCTGTAGACCTCTGGAACCTATACTACAGGACCTTGCACTGCCGTCTAGAAGTCTTACATTTCTGCAGGTTGCAGACGTCTGGAAGCCATGCATTTCAGAGCTCAACAGACGTCTATAACTCTCAGGGCTCTGCAGACCTCTGGAACCTATACTAAAGGCTCTTGCACTGCCAGATATTGGAATTTACAGGATATCTGGTATCCGGCAAAATTTGGGTCTTGCACTGCCGTCTGGAAGTCTTACATTTCTGCAGGTTGCAGACGTCTGGAAGCCGTACATCTCACAGCTCAACAGACGTCTAGAAGCCATGCATTTCAAAGCTCAACAGACGTCTAGAAGCCAAACATTTCAGACCCCAACAGACCTCTGGAAGATACAACTCTCAGGGCTCTGCAGATCTCTGGAAACTATACTAAGGGACCTTGCACTGCAGTCTGGAAGTCTTACATTTCTGCAGGTTCCAGACGTCTGGAAGCCAGGCATTTCAATGATCAACAGACAACTGGAAGATAGAACTCTCAGGGCTCTGCAGACCCCAGAACTTATACTACAGGACCTTGCACTGCCGTCTGGAAGTCTTACATTTCTGCAGGTTGCAGACGTCTGGAAGCCATGCATTTCAGAGCTCAACAGACGTTTGGAAGCCATGCATTTCACAGCTCAACAGATGTCTGGAAGCCATACATTTCAGACCTCAACAGACGTCTTGAAAATATAACACTCGGCTCTGCAGACGTCTGGAAACTATACTAAAGGACCTGGCACTGCAGTCTGGAAGTCTTACATTTCTGCAGGTTGCAGACGTCTAGGAGCCGTACAATTCGATGTTCAACAGATGTCTGGAAGCCACTGAAGGACCTTGCACTGCAGTCTGGAAGTCTTACATTACTGCAGGTTGCAGACGTCTGGAAGCCATACATTTCAATGATCAACAGACGTCTGGAAGATAGAACTGTCAGGGCTCTGCAGACCTCTGGAACCTATACTACAGGACCTTGCACTGCCGTCTGGAATTCTTACATTTCTGCAGGTTGCAGACATCTGGAAGCCGTACATTTCACAGCTCAACAGACGTCTGGAAGCCATACATTTCAGACCTCAACGAATGTCTATGACTCTCAGGGCTCTGCAGACCTCTGGAACCTATAATAAAGGACCTTGCACTGCCGTCTGGAAGTCTTACATTTCTGCAGGTTGCAGACGTCTAGAAGTCTTACATTTCTGCAGTTTGCAGACGTCTGGAAGCCATACATTTCGGAGCTCAACAGACGTCTGGAAGCTAGAACTCTCAGGGCTCTGCAGACCCCTGGAAACTATACTAATGGACCTTGCACTGCAGTCTGGAAGTCTTACATTACTGCAGGTTCCAGACGACTGGAAGCCATACATTTCAGAGCTCAACAGACGTTTGGAAGCCGTGCATTTCACCGCTCAACAGACGTTTGGAAGCCATACATTTCAGACCTCAAGAGACGTCTTGAAAATATAACACTCGGCTCTGCAGACATCTGGAAACTGTGCTAAAGGACCTTGCACTGCAGTCTGGAAGTCATACATTACTGCAGGTTGCAGACGTCTGGAAGCCATACATTTCGATGTTCAACAGACATCTGGGAGCCATACATTTCAATGATAAACAGATGACTGGAAGATAGAACTCTCAGGGCTCTGCAGACCCCTGGAACCTATACTACAGGACCTTGCACTGCAGTCTGGAAGTCTTACATTTCTGCAGGTTGCAGACGTCTGGAAGCCGTACATTTCATAGCTCAACAGACGTCTGGAAGCCATGCATTTCAAAGCTTAACAGACGTCTGGAAGCCATACATTTGAGACCTCAACAGACAACAGACGTCAGGGCTCTGCAGACGTCTGGAAACTATACTAAAGGACCTTGCAATGCAGTCTGGAAGTCATAGATTTCTGCACTTGCAGACGTCTGGGAGCCATACATTTCAGAGCTCAACAGACGTCTGGAAAGACAATATTTGACACTTGCACGAATGCCAAATTTGTGTATTTGTTCGTCTTTGAAAGTTTACAAATTTGTCTCCATGTAAAACATTGAAAAATATATATACCTCTGAGTATAACTACTAGACGTCTTAGTGCTTGTAATAATGAAGGCTATAGACTTCTGTAAATCCCTGAAAAGCATAACTACCAGATGTCTGTATAGGACAGCAAATTATAGTTTCCAGGCATCTTCAGAGCCAAGCTGCTAAGAAGACAACCACCAAATATTTTTGCAATTTTGGAAATAAAACTTAGCAGCATGTCTGCACTGGCCTTGCATGCATCAACAGATGGCTGTAGTGCTCTGAGTACTTTCACTTGCAGACATCAGTAGTGCTTGTAACAGTGAAGGTTCAGGCGTCTGTGAAGCCCTGAAAAATATAACTTCCAGACATCTGTAAAGGAGAGCAAATTATAGTTTCCAGAACTTTCCAGACATCTTCGGAGCAAAGCAGTAAAAAGACAACTACCAAATATTTGTGCAATTTAGGAAATAAAACTAGCAGGTGTCTGCACTGGACTTACATGTATTGGTAACAGAAGTTGCAGACGTCAGCAGTGCTTGTAATAGTGAAGGCTATACACGTCTGTAAAGCCCTGAAAAATATAACTACTAGATGTCTGGGGAGGTTTTATGCACTTCTACAGCTGCCTGCAGAATTTTGCAGTTTCTCAAGAAATTTAGCAGGAAACTGCAAAATTCTGCACTTCTGCAGCTCCCTGCAGCATGTCCGAACTTCTGTTACTTCCTCAAGCTTATTGTTTATTTTTTAATTTCACAAATTCTGCTAGCTGCAGAAGAGAGTAAAACCTTCCGAGCTTCATAACTCCTATAGAACTACAGATTCTGCTGCAGAAACTTTTCAGAAATGCTGCAGCGACAGAGAAATACCAAAACCCCTGACCCCCCAAAATGCTTCACATCCAAACCAACGAAACTGCAGAATTCTGAAGCTTCCTGCAGAATTCTGCAGCTAGAATTACAGATTCTGCTGCAGAAACTGTCCAGAAACGCTGCAGGGACAGAGGACCTTCAATTCTGTAAGAAGCTAGAGAACTGCAGAATTTTGCACCTACCTGCGGAATTCTGCAGCTTCCTGAAGTGCTTAAAATCTCCAAAGCTGCCTAATTTGAACAGAATTACAGATTTTGCTGCAGAAACATTTCAGAAATGCAGTAGTGACAGAGGACCATTTATTTCAAGACTGCCCAAAAAGAATTTATTTAACTAAACTGAGCAAGAAATTATTAATTGAAAAAAAACTTCAAGCCCCCCCCCCCTTGAGAAGAAATAGTGGCCTCCTAAGGGCCAGGGACAAGTAATTCAAAAGCTAAATGGGCAAGGGAAAAGGGGGACTCAAAACCCCACCCAGAATCTCCACAGAGTAGTTCTTTTACAAAACTGTTCATAAATATTTGAAATTGAAACTATTTATCTATGATGATTGACTATTATAGATCTTAATTATGATGATTGGTTTTTAATCAAGGTTTATGTGAAAAATCAGGGTTAAAGAACCATGACTAATTGGTGTACATATGAAGACTGTGTTACTTATTGGCAATAATGAGGCATCGTTGAGTTAACCAGCCCTCATAATGAGGCAATTATGCAATTGCATAAATTAAAAGGGCATACAGGGCACTGCTCTGGAGGGAGGGTTAGTAGTTCCTTTAAGTCCCTTTAAGGATACAAGACATGGATCCATATAATTACATAGACTTGCTTATTCGTGGAATTTTAACACTTGAATTGATTGATAAAAATACCAGAACTAATAAAGGCTCATTTTTAAAACCTAGAATACAAGCAATTACTAAGCCATTGCAATTGGAGCCAAATTAGATTTTTAAAATTAAATTAGATGAGGTACTATGGAAATCAGGCCACCAGTTGCAGTTTTAGAATTTTGTTTTTTTGAAAAGGTTTAGTAGAAAGCATAAAAATATACAAATGGGTTAGTAGTTCCTTTAAGTCCCTTTAAGGATACAAGACATGGATCCATATAATTACATAGACTTGCTTCTTCGTGGAATTTTAACACTTGAATTGATTGATAAAAGTAGGTTGGAGGATGGATTGAATGCCAGTTGCTGAAGGATGGAATGGATTGTGGTGTTTGAAATATTCATAGATTTATTGATGGGTAGATAAATTAATTGCTTGATGGATTGATGTATTGACTGTTGACTATATTATTGACTTGAAAGCTCTTGCTTCACATTGGGCCGATTTTAATAAAATCAAGTGTTTGCAGGTTGTACACTCAAGGATATAATTGTTACTGATTATATATATATAGACAATACTTTGTCAGACCATCCCTATCTGTGCTGGGACAAATGTTTTATTATCTCAGATTGATGTTTTCTTTATCTCAGATCAATGCTGCATCTCTTAAAGGGCCCTCTCTCCCCTCCTCTCCGAGCAGTGTCATTTGCTATGTTATATAATTTGTCATTACATAATATAATTATGAGGGTGGACCAACTTCATTCAGGCATCAGTAGCAGTCATTCCTGTTAATTAGCTTAATTAGCCCACCCCTTTCTTGTCATGGATAGTGCATAGTAATTTTGTAATGATCACCAATAATTGATAAATCTTTATCAGTTGGGATAATTATGAAAATGTTGAACCAAAACTGCTGAACAATGGGATTTTTTATGCATAGACAGGATAAAGACATTAAAATAGCAGTCTGGTGAAAATGAGACTGCATGCTTTGTATGCTGTAGCATTGCAGCTCCAAAGAAATAGTTCCAATTTCATGGCACATTCACAAAGTTTCTGATCAGCATTGAGGTAAACCAGAGTAAGACTCAGCAATCACATTCCCTTGTAGACAAGGCCATCAGCATACTTGGAAACAGTCCTGCTTTCTACCAGACAAAATTTTGTCAGTTCTTAACACTCAGTTTATGTGGACTGCTCACAGAGTTCACGGAATTGCACACTTGCCACTAGGCGGCAACGTGTGACACCATATGTTCTGATCTGCCAAGGTTGGACAGGCAGTGGCAATGAAACAGTGGTCAACTTGTAGACAATAAAAGTAGACTATACGAGACATATATATTCATTCCTCACCAATACTCTCAAAAATCTGAATTGAACAACATATTTGAAGATTTTGAAGAATGTTTGAAGGGTACAACCACCCCTCCCCCAGTCCCCCAACTCTGGCTTACCTACCTTCAATCATGCTAAAGTTTACCAAAATACTGACAGAATATAGTTAAAAGTATGGATATTCCAGACAAGAAGAAGAGCTAACATCAGTTCCATTTAAAAGTGGTAAGGTGTGGGAAAATTGGGCCAAAGTCACGGAAGGGTATCCTGGGGAATGCTCACAATTTTTCTTATATAACATCCATACTTTGGCCAAAAATTGTTGGGGCAAATGTCCCACCAGCCCCACGTACACTGATGCCCCTGAGAGCTAACCAAACACCAGTATCATCGAAACTGCTTTTGAAAAGACAAAGAAAGTCTTAAAAGAAAGATTGATACTAAATACACAGGTAGGCACGCTTTCAGTTATTCAGTTTGACCCTTCTAAAAGTGTCCACCAAGTGTCTGACTCAAGGAATCTTACAATAAAAAAGCAAACTGAATCTTTTGCAGATTATTTAGAATTTTACTTGACTGATCACCAAGTTTTACAATTTGACAACCCAAATTAAGTCGGTGACACCCTTCTAGTCAGAAGGCCCACAAGTCGGAAGGCCCGGTAGTTAGAAGGCCCACAAGTCGGAAGGCCCGCAAGTCAGAAAATAAACAGTAAAAAAGAAGGCCCACTAGTCAGAAGGCCCACTAATCAGAAAATGAAGAGTAAAAAATCTAGCAAACATATAATAATCTTCTGACTATTTGGTCTTAGAAGCCTTAGAACTGACTTCTGGGCCTACTAACTGGTCGGCCTTTTGACTAATGGGCCTTCTGATGATAGGGCGCACACCAATTAAGTCATTTGGATATTTTTCCCAAGCAGAAAAGAGAGACAGATATCAGACAATACTAATATCAACTAAATCAAAAAGTTCTAAATTCGGTGGTAGGTGGGGAATTTTCTTTTTTTTACAAAAACAAGGTAAAGAGGGTAGGGTTGCAACGGTTGCAATTTGCAATCCAACCCCCCCCCCCTTAAGCCCCTGGCATCTTTGAGGAGGCCCCCTAGGTTACACTGGATCAGGCACTAGTCTGAAAATTTTAACAACTATCCAGGGACTGACAGCATACTGCTGCCACTTGTCAGTCACAAACAGATACAGATACAAAGGCCTTCACAGTAGCTCCTTCAAAATATAAATTGAGTTCATAATTATTCAAATTAATAATGATTATCTGTGATTATTAAATTACTGGGAGTTAATGAACCATGATAATTTGATGATGCAACTGTGTACATACATGTATGAAGACTGTTACTGTTTTAATTATTATAGTTAGTATTAATGAGCCCGCATTAAGAAGTTGACCAGCCCCCATAATAGCTCATAATTAAGCAATTAGGTAATTGCATAAATTAAACTTTTCCACAATTTCTTTTTCTCTGGCCTACATTTACAGTGCTGTTGTAGGCTTATTAAAGTTGCTCTTTAGAAGAGAAGCAAATTAGTAGGGGGCGACCATTTAATATCAAGGAGGTGGGGGGGGGGGGCTTGAAGTTTTTTTAAATAAATAATTTCTTTCTAAATTTTGGTGAAATTTATAAATATATTATTTCAGGGCAGTCTTGAAATAAATAATTTCTGGTGGTGGTTTTTCTAAACATGGTGTTGCTTTATTTTTAAAAGGAATGAATATTTGACTTCGCGCGCTTGAAATAAATAATTACTCCAGCCGTTTCAATGAGATAAATAATTTCCCAGTGAGGAAAACTCCAAGGCCCCCTTGATTATTAAATGGTCGCCTCCTTATAGAACATGATTGATAAAATTTTGTATAGTTAGGAAAAAATCCCATTCTAGTGGGGTTCCTAGAAGCTGAGTTATCACAACTCCTGATTCTCTGATGATACAGGTAAATTGTAATTAAAAGGTCACTGAGTTTAAGAAAGTCTTAAGAAAAGGTGAGATAACAACAACAAAAAGACAAGTCAAAATTTAGGGCTACAAAAAGCCAGACAATCTGTCTGTGGCATTTGACAAGTTTTGTAAACATTCATCACATCAAAGATCATTGAAATGTAAACAAAAAACTTGGTGTACAATAGGGGCAAATTTGTTGATAATAACATGATTATGATGAATCAAGTGTGTCATCCATAATGTAAACAAACAGTATTTAAGTCTATTGTTACTGTAATGTATCTAATTAATAGAAACAAGACTTGGTTTCGCTTGGTTTCGCCTGTTTTCGCTTGGTTTCTCTATAACGGCGCACCCCTCTACAATGCAATAAGCCAATAGCCACATACAGATTGATCGCAGATTGTCTTCTCTGGATGATTTTAAACCATTTCATATTTCCTATATCTATATTAACTAATAGACTGATGTTTTTGGAGACCAAAGATAAAGAAATATTCAATATCGAATCTCTAAAAAAAATCCACCTATCCAAATACTAATTCTCATGTTTCTTTGGACTCCCACATCTTCATACGGACTCCCAAAATCTGAAACATAGGAGTCCGACTGACTCCCATCAAATTCATGCTAATTTCGAACCCTGACTGGCTTTACTGCTACTTTCATGTTGTGTAATTTGTGACTGTGGCACATGTGATTTTGACATTTGAGTATTTTGACAGTTCATTTTGACAGCTGTCAAAGTCTCAAACATCGATTTCTTACCATACTGGGACGAACTTCGCGCGGAACTGGCTCCCCTGGAATGGCGTTATTTGCCAGTTTGACAGGGACTGTCTCTAATTTTCTAAAATCAAGTCAACTTGATCCAAAAACAGTTACGAAAGCTCCGAAAATGCTGGATTGTTTGACATTCACCGGACCGGAAGCTGATGAAATGCTGCAAACTACCGACTTTTGCGTCAGTGAATAGCAGACGAATTTTTGATAAATCGCTTAAAAATGTTAATTAAAAATATTTTGCCATTTATTTGATGTATATCATCCTTAAAAGTATCATATTTATCTGGAGACCATCTAATATTTAATATTTCTCGATTAGATTGTCGTAAAATTCATGCACTTGGCCTACTTTTGATGTAAACATCACCATGTGCTTGTCAAAGTCGCGGTTTGACAGCTGCGGTTTTTGTAAATTTGGTGCAGAAAAATGATGTTTTGGGAATGAATTCAGTTGCTAGTCAAAATGGATAAACTACTTACTTGGAATACCCGATTTCTGAGGCAATTTAATGTCTTATTGTATCATAAACATGCTGTCAGATCGAGAAATAGATTTGACAGATGTGACAGCTGTCATTTCTACTGCACAAACTCTGCTGTCAGAGTGAGATTTGCCCCAAGCCCAACTGGACAATTGCATTTGGGAGGTCTGAGGACTGCACTTTACAACTATTTATTTGCAAAGGCAAACTCTGGTGCATTTATATTAAGAATTGAGGACACTGACCAGGTATTTTTAATACTTATGTTTCTTAATAGTTAAAATTCATAATGATAATTATCTTTTTCATGATATTGACATTATTTTGGTGCATGAAGCTCATTTAAGTTCATGACACACTATAAAACTAAAACATTTTTGTGGCATATATTAATTGTAACTGGGGTTTAATTGTCATAATTGACAGGATGGTCCTTGAGTGAACGTGAATGTCTTACTGGTCTTCACATATTGGCTTTTTGAGTGTGCGTGACAGAGCTTTTTGACCACATTATTATTTCTGTTTAATATCAGACTAGAGCTGTTGAAGGAAGTATGAACAAGTTGACAGAAATGCTTGTGTGGACAGGAATAAAACCAGATGAGGGGCCAGACTTGGGCGGCAATCATGGGCCATATATCCAGTCTCATAGGATGCAACTTTATCAGGATAATGTGCAGAAACTGTTGGCGGTAATTCTTTTCAATCTCTGACACTCTCATTGCCTTTTCTTGCTGTCTTATCAATTTATCATTATGGTTCAAACAATAGAAATATAGAAAATTATAGTTTATACTTTATGGCATAGGTCTACTATTTAAGTATTAGATTGTGCAAATCTTCCTACAACATGTTTGTCAAGCTTTTGGAATTAAAGGGCACTTTTGGTGCGCTATACAAAAAAAATTGTTTTGAATGCCTACCATTGTTAGAAAGGTTGCAAAATATATATAGCCTAAAATAAGACGGGCCAGTAAAATTTCTAGTGAAAGGTCAGAGCGAGTTTTAAAGGCTGATTACATCGACATTCTGCGTTCTGCCTCTCGTTGTTGTTGTTTTATTTTACTGTTTGCACACTTGTCAAATTTAATTTGCACAGTTTATTTAAAGGGTAGAATGAGCAGTTTGACTCTTTTTGCAACATTGAATTAACTTTTATGTATCATTATATGTATCTTAAAAATAAAGTTTTTCACAATATTTCTAAATTAATTTCTAATTTATTCCCCTCTTCTGAATTTCATGCTTAACATTGTTTATGGCTTCTGCTATAATTATTGTTCCTAAATTTCAGAACAAAACAGCATACCACTGTTTCTGCTCCAGTAAGAGACTAGAACTTCTTCGAAAAGATGCTGCTCGGAGGAACGAAACACCAAAATATGACAACAGATGTCGCCACCTGTCAGACGCCGAAGTCAAAGAAAAATTAGATGCTGGGGAGCAATATTGTATAAGGTTCAAACTCGAGTCTTACAAAGAACCTTGGGAGGACTTAATCTTCGGACCAATTAAATATGATGTTGCTGATATTGAAGGAGATCCCGTAAGATATCATTCATAATTTTATTTAGTGAAGATCAAGATTAGAGTGTTTTGACATTTGAAAGAAATATTTCAGTATAAGTAACCAGTCACTGGATTTGAAGTGATGGAGTTTTTGTTTGTTGTTAGATGTTCAATTTAAAATCTTAGCAGTCTGAATGATTTTCCGCAATTGATGTAAAATTAAGACTTATTGTTTGGTCATAACTGATTTTAAAAAAGGGAAATGACATACAAGTATAAGAATTTTAAAAAATCAAATCAGCAGTGACAGTTAAACATTTCGGAAATGAAGGCCTCTTTGCTTTTACCAGTTTACATGAAAATTAGAATTGCTCATATCCGTGATATCTGACATTTATTTGTTTTTCAGGTGATTATAAAAACAGATGGATTTCCAACCTACCATTTTGCCAATGTTGTCGACGATCACATGATGGAGGTATCCCATGTGCTTAGAGGATTGGTACGTATTCTATTATTTTTCCTGTCCTGGATATTTTTTAACCCGGCAATAGTTGGGACCGAAATCTATATATCACTATTAAAATGTTTGTTTATTAATTTATTTTACAACATTGCAAGGGAAGTTAGCTGTCTTGATTAACTTTTTTAAAGTACCTTTGCTTACTTCAGTTTCAAAAAAGCGTTTTCTCATGGAACTTTTATAAAAATTTAATATTAATGAATTTAAGACATTGATTTTAAAATAACTCATGAACTTTTTATTTTCAACATTGCTCAAAAGTAGATTTTGATATGAAGAATAAAGCCTGATCTTAATTATTTTAGGAATGGCAAGTGTCCACGACAAAGCATTTGCTCATGTACAAGGCATTTGGATGGACTCCTCCTAAATTTGGTCACTTGCCTCTTCTTCTCAACAGGTAATAGTATGATTTATATTGTCAGCCTATAACGAAATTAAAATTTTATTTCACATAATGTTTGAGGCCTTGATTAATAACCATTTAAATGTTTTTGAATTTATCTAAGTTGCTTTATATCATTCAACATCCGTATTTATTTCTGCCAAAGAGGTTTGTTCAATGCTTCGAAAACTCATTGCTCATTCATAGTGCTGTGTGCCTCTGAAATCAACATGATCAAATGATTTAGTTATAGTTTAGTTGTCGATTAAAGTAATACCTAATATTATTTTTTCCAATACACATTTTGCAGCGATGGCAGTAAGCTTTCCAAAAGACAAGATTCCATACATGTGGAACACTTCAAGGTATTTCAGATCTTAAGCAAGTTTTACGTGTATTTCTTCCATTTCTGTGCTGCTTCACAACATATCAAAATATAAATTGAATGCTATCTCAATCAATTATAAAACTTATTTGTTTCAGAAACAAGGGTATTTTCCAGAGGCAGTTCTGAACCTCTTGACTTCCGTTGGATCTGGCTTCAGAGTGGGGCCTCAAGAAACTATTGGAATGGACATGTCCGGACTAATAGACAAAGTAAGTTCTGCAAGATTACAAGTCTGGATTTTTTGTGACAAGGATATCAACAGTCTCTGAAATCATTATTTAAATGGTGTCTGTGTATTCGTTTTATTGGTGATTGCAACAACATTGATACTGCATGTCCATAGATTGGCACCTTAACACCAAGCACCTGTAAATACTAAATAGTTTATCAATTATTTTAGTCATTCATTGATCTCTAAATTTATTCTTTATCATTGAGAAAAGTTTATTATATACACATACATCTAACGCAGACGTTCTTTCAAGAAGGCCTCCTCCTGTCCTAATCCTAATTAGCCTCACAAGTGCATAAATACAGGAGGTAAAGCCCCAATCATCCATCCATCCTTCTTTCATAAAGGGCCATAGGCCGGGCTGTTCAGGCAAATGTCTGATCAGTCCTTTGACGCCTGCCCAGCCTTAGGCCTATTAGGTAGTGTGCCTGTCTGGTTCCATACTTACACTCCTGGGCAAAAAAATGGACCTTCGTAGAATTTACTTAATTTGAATAGGCTTTGATTTATATGGGAATCCACTTCATTTCCTGTCAGTCAATCAATAACGACATTATCTTAGTGTGGAATTGTGTTTTATTTTGAATTTTTAAGCAGCACAGTCTTTTGGTTACGCTTCTTGACAACTTTGTGCACTGCAAAATGTCCATTTTTTCCATTCACATTACACTGCTTTAAAAGGCTCATCTGTGTTACTGAATTTCTGTACTATTAGATTAACATCAAAAGTCAAAAGGAAAATCATTTCCATACTAAGATAAAATTGCTATTGATTGACTAATAGGAAATCAGTCTTGCCGTTTTGTATTGGAAATAACACGAAATTCTATAAAGGTCCATTTTTTATGCCCAGGAGTGTATATATATGATAAACTGACTAGAGCAATTTGAAACACACTGATTTTACCATATATATTATTTAATTTTCAGTTTGATCTGACAGCTGTGCGGACTAATTCGACTCACTTGGACCTGAGGAAGATCGATGAATACAACCAGACTCATTTGCGATCCCGTTTGAGCGACTCCTCTGAATCTGACAAACTTATTAATACTTTAAAAGACTTACTAGTTGACCACTATGGCCAAAGGTATGTGCAAATGGAGTTGTAGTGAACATTTTACTGAAAAGCGAAATGCCAGAATATGCTTTCAGAAAGACATGTGCAGGATTTGTTGGGCGATAGCTGTTATGTTTCACTTATATGATATACATGTATTATCATTATTATGATGATTATCATATAACCTGTTAATTATTGCCAGTCGAAATTTCATACCTTTTTGTATAAAAAATTTGGTTTGGATATAAATAGTCCGTATTGTTTTTTTTAAATTATAAGACTTGATGTAAATTGCAAGACCAACAACTTCCATTTACTCGGTTATGCGCAATACATTTTGTACCAGCCCAATTAACTTTAATTGATTGTGTTTTCGTTTTATTTTAATTTAAATACATTTTTGCGATCCAAATGTTTAGTTTAATTATATTTTTTTACTTCCTTTCAGAACACTTTCAAAGGAATATCTAGAAGATACTTACATCAGAAATGTATTTGCATTGACAAAGGTAGGTGAAAACTAAAATTATTTGTTTCATTAATACAAACATATATATAAATTTTTTAAATAAAATGAGCACCTTTCTCTTTTTTTTTTCAGGACAGAGTTGCATTATTGACGGACTACCTGAAACCTGATTTTTCCTTCATTTGGCAAACACCAGATGTCAGTAAAATAGAAATGCCGGACCTAGGGTGCTCCCTAGAGGAAATAATCGCAACTACACTCAATCACCTGAAGGCTTTCAATAATTATCAAGACACCAATCTTATTCAAAAGCAGTTGAAAGGCTTAGCAAAGGAGCGAAAGTTGAAATTTGGTCCATTCATGAAGTTACTGAGATTAATACTTAGTGGATTACAGGTAAGCATTAATTTTGTCTTTTTGAAATTGTAAATATTTCGTATTTTGACTATTTTTGTTTCATATTGGTCTATAATGTGAGAAAATATAGATTTATCTGAAAGGACGAACATTTTACAGAAAAAACACTTAAATTTGACCCCATGACCCAAACCGTTAAACGAGTCAAGGGCACGAAAACTCAAAGCTAATTGGAAAATATCTCTTATTCATTTGAAATACATACGTCAAGCTTCCCCTCAGGGTAGGCCTAGTTACAGTTGTGCTTGAAAATTAGTGAACCCGTGGGCCCGTTTTCACCAACATGGTATTAAGAGTTAAGCCTGGTGTTAACTCCTTTAAACCTGGTATAACTAAGTCCATTTCACCAAGAGTGTGCTAAGCATGTAAACCTGTCAAGGTTCAGTGAATCATACACATTGTCACCAAACTCAAGGATCAGCCATCTCAAACTGATTTGGTGTCAAAAAGTGATTAGGCCAATGAAAACAGAACATATGTTTCTTATGAGATGGCATGACAAATCAGTATTATAGGCCTTTGTCTATTATATTCACATGTTTCTCTAATTTAACAGTCACCAAAGATTTTTTCAAGAAAAATATGTCACATCATGAGATATAAAGTTTGCAAACCAAGAACACACACTTACCTAGAAAATATATTTGTTGAAGTAACTGTTGCAAATATACTAGCCATACAGCAATTACAGCATTAAGCACACGATTTAAAAGTATTTCATGTATGAAACTATGTTTTTATAGCATTTGCCTATGATAGTCATGACACCAAATAGAGGCAATTCTTCTGTGCTGAGTTGTACAAAACCTCTGCACTTGTTGTTGGTCTTAGCACAGGGGTACTTTCGAAGGGTAGGAAATTCGGACGTGGGTGCAATCTATGCGTCCTATAACCCCCGTGGAAATCGGGCGATTTCCAAAAATTCCAATTTAGCCTCCCATGTGACTGGTCCACTGGCATACGTACATATATGGGTTTTAATGAAGCGATTGCATGACTAACACGCTTCACAATCCTTGAAACTGAGGCGACACTAATACCACTCAAGTCACCAATGACTTGTTGGTAACTGCCGGTAGCAAAAAATCGCAGGCACGTCAGCCATTCTGGGTACATCAGATTTTGAGGTCCCTTATCATTAGATCTTCAAAGGGATTCAACCATAAATGTAGTTTCATTTTGCAAAAATGCATGACCAGTTGATTTGTATTAATTTATTGTTTGAGGGGAGGGGGCTAAAGAAAAATGCATTTCTGTCACCAACACTGGACAGACAACTAATCAATTTTCTTTTTTATAAATTTCCAAGCCCACCCCTCTTTTTCTCTTACCTTGTCATGTGGCCATGTTTGGGAACTTCAGAGATTAATTGTGTTTGTAGCAGTTGAGTTGTTTAAATACTATGTGCAGACTTTCACTCAGTAAATGTTCCTTGATCCTGCTCCGCTTGAGTGATTGGCTTAGCCAGACCAGGTCTTAGCTAAGACCTGGCATAACTCTTAATACCATGTTGGTGAAAACGGGCCATAGAGATTTACCATTGAAGACAATGATAAAGTTGTGTCACCGTACTGGCCATAACATAAATGATATTGCACACATCATTGAACCAATGACTGTATTAAACCATTGAGGTTTCCCAGTACATGTACCAGCCTGGCCATTGTATTTTTATCAGGGGTCTTTTGCGCTAGATAGGGGTTATAATTGTGCAAAAGTAAGTACACCCTCTGCTCCTATCTTTTAACATTACGCTTAGGGTTCACTTACTTTTGCACAATTATAACCCCTATCTAGCGCAAAGACCCCTGATACAAATTCAATGGCCTTGCTGGTAAATGTAGTAAGAAATCTCAATGGTTTAATACAGTCATTTGTTCAATGATTCGTGCAATATCATTTATGTTATGGCCAGTACGGTGAGTTAACTTTATCATTGTCTTCAATGGTAAATCTCTATGGGTTCACTAATTTTCAAGCACAACTGTATGGTTGGGGTCATAAAATTGTTCTAAATTATTGGTGATATTAGCAATGATTTTATTAAATATTTCCGAGTGCAAATTTTCTTGTTCAAGTTACATAAAGTAATATTATTAACTTGACTTTTTTCTTAAATCTTCATAATAAAGTCGTTGGTTCATCTATTGACTGTTGCAAGTTTCACTCTAACTTAGTCAGTAGTGGTGTATTTGGGGGGGGGGGCATTGGGCCATGGCCCCCCCTCTCAGGCCAAAAATGAACATGGAAGAGATAGGAAAAGCCGCGGAGCGCCCCATATTCACCCCATGTAATGGCTCCCCCCTCAGGCCATTTCTAGATACGCCCCTGTTCTAAAGTCAAGTTTATTAAGTGATTGAAATCTGTGAGTAGTTTAATTCATTTCATTCGATTTTATTTTTACAGGAAGGACCACCCGTGGGTGAAATGATGAAGATTTTAGGGAAAAATGAAAGTGAAAAAAGAATAGAAAACTATTTGAAATATTTAGAAGCTGCTGAGAAATAAAAGTGTCATTTTGAAATGTAATGATAGTTGTATAATTTTCTGTAGAAGCGAAGGGGAAACCTTTCAAAATATGGCAACCTGGTAAATATTAATTTTGGCCTAATTTTCTGCATTGGTTGATTTTTATTCTAAACAAGTTTTTTTTGGATTTTTTTTTTCAAATATTCGGTTGCCTAATGGTCAAGGCATATGCATGTATTCAAGGATATTTTGTGATAGACGTTCCATTATTCGTTCCCAGGGGTCTTATCCGGCAGTTTTTACTTGATGTCAAAGGTAAATTTCGATGACGGATGATCAAGTCTTCAAAATAAGTTGCGACTAACTGCTTGGACCCGTCAGTTTAAGTTATTTCCATTCATTCTTCATATAATATTTTCACATGTGTACCATATCATTTCAAAATGTGCCCTGAGAGGATAGAGATTTGTCCTTGCTTTGTGGGACCACCTCGTCTCAAAGCAGTTTTTTGTGCGGTGCAGTGACAAAATAGTCATTTTGTAGGGTTCAGTCACAAAGTGGTCTTTTGGCAGAATATTCAACAAATTGAGTGTGCCAAGTATCAGGCAAAAGCAGAAGGATGCAATGATGAAGTGGTCATTTGTGGGGTGCTGTCAAGAAGCAGTCTTTTGTTGGGTCAACTTGTGTGCAGTCAAAAAGCAGTCTTTCGTTGGGCGCAGTAAAAAAGCATTTTCTTGGGCGCAGTAAAAAAGCATTCTTCTGTTGGGTGCAGTCAAAAGCAGTCTTTGCTCGCTGCAGTGACAAAGTAACCATTTATGGGGTGCAGTCACAAAGTATAATTTTTTGAGTGAGGTCACAAAGCAGTCTTTTGTTGGGTGCAGTCACAAAGTATGTTTTGAGTGTGGTCACAAAGCAGTCTTTTGTTGGGTGCAGTCACAAAGTAGTATTTTTTGAGTGTGGTCACAAAGCAGTCTTTTGTTGGGTGCAGTCACAATTTAAAGTAGTATTTTTTGAGTGCGGCCACAAAGCAGTCTTTTGTTGGGTGCAGTCACAAAGTATTTTTTGAGTGTGGTCACAAAGCAGTCTTTTGTTGGGTGCAGTCACAAAGTAGTATTTTTTGAGTGTGGTCACAAAGCAGTCTTTTGTTGGGTGCAGTCACAAAGTAGTATTTTTTGAGTGCGGTCACAAAGCAGTCTTTTTTTGGGTGCAGTCACAAAGTAGTATTTTTTTTAGTGCGGTTACAAAGCAGTCTTTTGTTGGGTGCAGTCACAAAGTAGTATTTTTTGAGTGTGGTCACAAAGCAGTCTTTTGTTGGGTGCAGTCACAAAGTAGTATTTTTTTAATGTGGCCACAAAGCAGTCTTTTGTTGTGTGCAGTCACAAAGTAGTATTTTTTGAGTGTGGTCACAAAGCAGTCTTTTGTTGGGTGCAGTCACAAAGTAGTATTTTTTGAGTGTGGTCACAAAGCAGTCTTTTGTTGGGTGCAGTCACAATTTAAAGTAGTATTTTTTGAGTGCGGTCACAAAGCAGTCTTTTGTTGGGTGCAGTCACAAAGTAGTATTTTTTGAGTGCGGTCACAAAGCAGTCTTTTTTTGGGTGCAGTCACAAAGTAGTATTTTTTTTAGTGCGGTTACAAAGCAGTCTTTTGTTGGGTGCAGTCACAAAGTAGTATTTTTTGAGTGTGGTCACAAAGCAGTCTTTTGTTGGGTGCAGTCACAATTTAAAGTAGTATTTTTTGAGTGCGGTCACAAAGCAGTCTTTTTTTGGGTGCAGTCACAAAGTAGTATTTTTTTTAGTGCGGTTACAAAGCAGTCTTTTGTTGGGTGCAGTCACAAAGTAGTATTTTTTGAGTGTGGTCACAAAGCAGTCTTTTGTTGGGTGCAGTCACAAAGTAGTATTTTTTGAGTGCGGTCACAAAGCAGTCTTTTGTTGGGTACAGTCGATCACAGAGCGATCTTTGTTGGGTGTAGTCAAAAAACAGTCATAAGTGGGATGGAGTCATTTTCTAAACAGTCATCTGTTGTGTTCAGTCACAGAGCAGTCATTGGTCATTTGTGCGATGCAGTGACAAAGCAGTCGTTTGTGGGGTGCAGTCAAAAGGTCTGAAAGTTTAATATTGACCTGAGTTTTATATTATTGACCTTATAAGATAGTTTGAAAAGTCAATAGGAAATTCCAATGACAGGACTGTTAATTTAATTGAAGTAGTAGAATTTCTCATTTACAGAAATCTTATTAGAAATTAAATTATTTAAATTATGCATGGTTTTCTGAAGTCTTCTGGAAGCTTCATGACACCTTGAGATTACATTAATTATAAAAATTTAATTTACCTTCATTTGGATGATGTTTTGTGAAAACTCTTCTCACTGCTGCCTACTGGTGCCATCACTGCCTGAGCACAGAACTTTGTGGCTATCCTGAGCAGATCCGTGCCCCCCCCCCCCCGAGCGGAGTGTGCGGCCCTGCATTTTAGCAGATATGCCTACACAGGGTGTACATGAATATTTTCTTCAAAATGTAATTTCCATCTTAGTGGTCTGGGGGGGGGCGGCCTCCTAGGCCCTTCCCCCTGGATCCGCCACTGTTTTTAGACAAAATTAGACTTCGATGGCAGAATTTGGAATGGCGATACGCTACCGCACAAGCCAAGAGTCCCCCAATACAAATTTTCCATTTCAATCACTGCCTATCCCCCCCCCACATACCACTGCCACTTATAATACTTTATAAGCACTCAAGCTAAGTTTGTTGATTAAAGAGCTATACTGCAATGTGTTTCAAGACTTGTCAGACCTCTATGTAACTTCTGATATAAATGTTATCAAAATTCATTACCACTGCAGATAGCTACCAGATCACTAGAGTTCCAGACCTAGACTAAGATCACTAGAGTTCCAGACCTAGACTAATATTTGTAATTACTTTTTTTGATTCCCTTTCTAGTGCTCATATGTGACAGTAGGCCTATGTCTGTGATGCAAAAAGCAATTACACCAGATTTCTTTGCTTCTGCGTTGAAGAATTCTTAAAAAAAACCACTAATTTAATTACTTATAGATTTAAGTTTTCATGTGATGAAATCAAAATGAAAAGTAAATTGAACGTGTAAATATGTATTTTTTAAAGTCCATTACAATGATTACACAGACATAAGGGAGTGCCAAGTTAACCTCTCATCCATTTGACGTCCAGGTACCGAATTGTATAGTGTAGTGGGTTGGGTACAATAGGTGCTCCTAAGCACTTGGCTTAGGGGCCGGCCCTTTAGCTCAACTGGTTTGATAGCGGACCTTTGAGGGGAAAGTATTATATGATGCATCAGCCTAAGGCTGACTTAGAGGTAGTCGGTTCCAATCCTGGTCGTGGTGGCAGGTGGCATTGAGCTGCATTGAGGTGAAATTGTTGACTGAAGTGTGTCAAAATCTCAGGGAAGTTGGGGGGATATAGTACATAGTGGGTTGGGTCTGTCTCTGTTCGGGACTGACAAGTGGCAGCAGAATGCTGACAGTCCCTGGAAAATCGAATTGGGTCAACAATAATTTGATCTGTTTTGGACAGATCACAAGATCAGGTCGCACAACAGCAGTCCATATTACGACGCCAAACTACTTTCACAAAGCATGGTTGCTCGCCAAAGATCCAGTCCACTGCTTTGAATGAAAATGTTTGGAAATCATGACACAAAAAGAAAGTTCTGAAACTTTAGCATAAACTTTGCCTGTGAAAGGGATGATTTTACTAATCAGAAGTTTGATGGTATTCAATCTACATAAGCCATTTAGTGCATGTTAAATTGTGGTCAGAAAAGTGTCCAAAAAGAATGCTCTCTGACTTTTATTCATGTGTCCATACAAAGCCAATGTTTTTGCTTTGTGATATCAAAAATGCTCATTTGCATTTATTCTGTTACTTTATGGAGATTTATTAACTAGGACAACAATATAATTCCCAATTTCATAAAAGCAGCGTAACACTCAACAAAATGTCTTGTCCATGCCACAAGAGGCCCCCTCTATACTGGCATTATATGTGAGCTGCAATGTATACATCCTACCTATTTTGGTATTTACAAGCTGTCCGCTTAAAATTAATGCCAACCAAAGTCAGATTAGACACTTACAGAGTTTTTGGAAATAAAATAGACCATCACTAAATGATGGAACGTACTGTCCTGGTTTCTTCCACACTGTCCTGGTTTCTTCCAGAGATTGAAATTTGTTCGACCGCTCACAGGAGCTCGCAAATTTTGTACCTTAGGTGGCAGCAGATAGCGGTCAACTTGTAGACAGGGGTTGGGTATAATATGTTGCGCCTAAGCACTTGGCTTGGGGGCCAGCCCTTTAGCTCAACTGGTTTGATAGCGGACCTTTGAGCGGAAAGTATTATAATTGTATGAACGCTTAACACAGGTTAACTCCTATACCTTACATATATGATTGTATCTTCTAGCCAGCTACTGGTAAAAAAAATTGTTTTATTGTAACAAGAGTTCAGTTAGTTAAAACTAGTTATCTTACTCATATGTTTAGCATTGAATTTGACACAATATCAGTAAAATTACCTAACCACTTTAGGATAGCCCCGGTCCTGTGTTAAGCGTTGATACAATCGGTACCATACACTCTAAAAAATTTCAGGACAAAACTGGTTTTTTAAATAGAAAATGGTTTTTTGAAAAACCAAACTTCCGTGCAAAAACCAATACGGATTTTTCAAAAAACCATTTTCTATTTAAAAACCAGTTTTGTCGCAAAATTCTTTAGAGTGTGCAGCTGGCATTTTGGTCCACTGAAAATGTTGAGTTCTGCACCTGCTGTTGCAGGAAAGGGCCTTGAGAGTTGTTTGATGGAACACTACCCAGAACCGTAGCCACTCAGCCATCAAAAATTTATATCAGCCTATATCCAACCAAGGACGCTGGAACAGTGGGGGGGAGGGGAGGCACTCATAATTCTTAGACTGTAGCAAAAATGCAAAAATGTCCAATCTTAACCCATCTTTAGGCCTATGCCATGGCTTCCTTATATATATATTCCTCCTGGAAAGCCTAGGATGATAGTTATGCAGTAATTTGAACTCATTTCTCAATAAAAATCCGTTAGTTTAATTGACTCAATTATTGAGTAAGGAAATTTAGCATGTTTCATTCAACCTTTCATGTGGCTAATTTTAACACAATATGATTTCAATGACTGACTCTGATAATAATAGCATTTTATCAGTTGTCATCTCTGTGACTTAATTAGGACAATCTGATGTGAAGTAATATTTCTGCAAGCAAAATTATGATCAATTTTATAAATAACGCCACTAAATAATTCAGAATATGCTGCATGCAAATAGTCTTGGAAATTTCACATTGATAGAGAGAGAGGGTCTAGAAAAAATAGGTTTAATCGATTCTAAAAACTCCAAGAACTGAGTAGATCCTCCATAACTCAATCCATAACATTTCCTCCTGGCCCCTGCCCCTCCTGGTCAAGGGCAGGAGGGAAATCGTCCAGTGCATTTCTGTTAGCACTTGTTATTCGTCGACTGTAACTTCATCGACCACACAACACTCAAAAAGAAATTGCGATTCTCTGGGGGGGGGGGGTGGCACCTACGTATTTTAGCCAGAGTTGGAAAGTTCATATGGGGGGGGCACCTGGGGGCACAGGTCCAATATGGGGGGCCTGTGCCCCCCCCCGTGCACCCCCATAGGGACGCCACTGCTATCTCATGGAAAATTCAGCCATAGCAAATTTTGCTATTTTCAAAAATCAGCAGATAACTTCTTTTGCCCTGCTGATTGCATTGAGAGTTATATTTTGGTGTTTGGCTTGGTGCTGTGATCATGCAGAAACATCAATGATGTTAAAAAAATGTAGAATTTATTTAATAAAGTAATTTTGACTGATTATTCCAGGAAGCTGCAAGACACTGGCTTCATTATTTTAATTTCCATATAATACTAGGTCAAAGTGGTTTGACTGAAGCCGACTCTGTGAATCTGCCACAAATTTAGCGGAAGACTCAGTCAAAGCTATGTTATGACTGAGTCTTCCACTAGAAAATGGAGGATGACTCAGCCAAAACATAGCTTTGACTGAGTCTTCCACTATAGACTTGTGACACTGTGGCAGATTCATAGAGTTGGCTTTAGTCAAGCCACTTGTACCTTTTTAGCTTGAACAACAAACAACTTTTCGGGGGGAATAATTCAACAGAAGACTCAGTCAAAGCAGGTTTAATTGTTTTTTTACCTCATATTAAGTTCCTATCGTGCAATTCAGATTCTGTTGTGGAAGACCAAGGAAACCTAGTCTTACAAAAGACTGACCTTTATATTTTTTTAATGATGCATAAGCATAAAAGGTTAGATCAGTTTTTATGTTGACATGACTGATTGTCCTCTTGCATTGTATCATGGAAGACTAGGCCAAATCAATTGGGTTCTTGAGTTGTTTTAAGGAAGACTAGGTCAAATCAATTGAGTTGAATCAGATGAGCCATGAAAGATGTCTGTTTTCCATGGAAAAGTGCTATATAACAGGGTAAAAATTTCCCAAAATACAGAGAGTTTGAAGGAGTGGTGTGTGGTAATAAATAGATCCATTGGGCTTATTTCTTGTGCCATTTGGTGCTAGAGATCCTGAAGATCCTCTAGTTTATTTTTCCGAAATATTTCAAAATTCAGTCAATCGATTTGACTGAGTCTTCCTCGACATAGTCGAAATACCCTGGGGGGGAGGTTCTCATCGCAAAAAATTACGGGGGTGCTCAGCTGAGCGTCTCGCACCCAGACCCAGTAACAGAGTGCCGAGAACCCCAAAAGAGAACTCTTAGCTAGGGAAATTTCACCCTCGAAGAGACATTAATTTTCCATAACTTCATTTTAAAGTAATTATTTCAATAATTTCTACAAATTGATGTCTCTTTATTGCCATATACGACCTTCCGAAAGGGATTTTATTGCCAAATTTTGGATTCTAGAAATGATGTACCAGGTCTAGGGAATTACAGACCTCATTTTAGGACCCTTAGCTAGGGAAAATGACCCCTGAAGAGCCCTTTTTAGCCGAGCATAGGTGTAGACAAGCATATATAGTAAGAACCCCCCCCCCCCCAGGCGAAATACACTCTTGACTCAAAAGGTTCTAGATGGTTTATATATGAAGAACCCACAGCCGAAAAATTTTCTTAATGATTCAACTGAATTCAAAAGGTTCAATACAGGTGGGAAGGCTCTATGATGGGACTCATTACTCCCAACTTGAGAGAAAAGGGTTCTATTGTAGCAGTTCAGTGCAGCTGGATAATTAGCTAAATGTTTTTGTTTGCTGTTGGAACCTTTTTAAAAGTTGAATAATGAACCTTTTAAGGTTCCTTATATAGACCAGCTTATAGAACCCTTAAAGGTTCCATATAAAACCTTTTGTTAAGAGTGTATTAACAAAGTATTAACATTTTTGATAGCCGAGCAAAATACACCAAATTCCATTTAAAGGGCTTTCATGAATTGCCATTATTGCCCATTAGTTTTATCTTTCAGGAAAGATGAAAACATCTTGTGCATGTTCATGCAACATTTAAACTGGCTGAAGAGAAACATAAACAAGACAAAGAAACTTTCAAAAGTTTGAGAAGATGCTCTCAAATTCTCAATTATCATGCTGGATAAGATTTCAGATTCAGATTCAGATCATTGATTTACCTATAGAAATCATCATTAATACCACCTTGCAATGTATTAAAAGGAAAAGAAAATTCGAGAGGCAGAGTGGGAGGCTGTCAGTGCCCATTGTATATCAAGCAGAATTGAATATAGAAACAAACAACTCCAAGAATACATTTTTTTACAAAAATAAGTTTTGCAGACTCATTTCAAATAATTTTGCAGGAAAATTTTTGTCTCGATCCTCACCAAATAAATGTTGCTTCTGTCAAAAATTGTTATATCGAATCAGAAATTAGAAACTCGAACAATTTCAGTGTCACCAGAAGCCTCTGCTTCATCAACTACATAAGTCATTTTTTGCCGTTTTCCTAAAACTTATCAGTCTTGCTAAACTTACAGGCTTCTTAAGTCTGGAAGAAAATAAATAGAATCTCTCTAACTTATATGGAAAAGTATCAGGTCAAATAAGCAGTTTGTATTAGTCTTTCAACTTAAAGTCCACTGATATGTATTAGAAATGCCATTTTGATCTTAAAAAAACAACATTATTAGGCCTTATTTTACTCATTTCAGGCACAAATTATTAAGATATTGATGCTCTATTAAAATTTTGTCACGCCAATATGATTTGCCCTTTTTTTTTCGTCTGACCGCCCCTGCCGTCCGTGTATCCTTCTCTGGTAGCATATAAATTGACATTAAATCCCGACAAAGGTCTTTAAAATTTTGACAGAAATATCAGAAAGTTCTCAGAAAGGAAACCCTGTGACAATGGTGTCATTCTTGAAAGAATGAATTTGAACTAAAATAAGAACCAATGGCGTCCCTATGGGGACCTGTGCCCCCCCATGTGAATTTTCCAACTCTGGCAAAAATATACAATTAGTATAGTAGGTGCCCCCCCCCCCAGAGAATCGCGTGCCCCCCCAGGTGCCCCCCCCCCCGCTCGAGACCCCCCAGTTACGCCACTGGTAAGAACTGTTATCCAAAGCTTAAATATTTTAGAAGGGTCAGCCCCTTGATTTGCAACAATGTTAATTCTTTGTCCAATTTTTTAGAGCCTGGCTTCCCCATCCAATAAGAGATAAAAAAAGAAAAACGCCACCAATCTTTTATCAACCACTTCCTTGAAATTGAATAGAAATGGCTCATAATTACAAATTTGAATCATTAGGATTACTCTATAGTTTCATTAAAATGTTAATTTGTAAAGTAATTGTTTATTTAAAAATGATAGTTACTTCCTGATAAGCGTAGATTAACATTAATTGTTAGCCTTGAATTGACAATTTCTGATATATCTCTAACAATAAAAAAGGTAAAGGTAAAGGTACTTTTATTTAACGTGCATGGGTAGCCAAGCTAAGTCAACGACTTGTTTCCAGTTGGGCCCACGGCACCTCCAATTTATGTCTGATGCAAACGACGATGTCGTTGAATGACATGATGGCCGGCCTGGGGATTGAACCCGGGTCCCTCGCTTGTGAGGCGAGCACTCTACTGACTGAGCTATTTGGGCTGACAATAAGTAATGTAGTTGAAAGCGATATTTGTGCGGATGTCTTTTAAATATCCTAATGAAGTGCACACTCTAAAAAATGTTGGGACAAAATCAGTTTTTTAGATCCAAAATGGTATTTTGAAAAACCAAATTTCAATGCAAAAAACCAACATGGATTTTTTGTAAAAATCCTTGTTGGTTTTGCATTGAAATTTGGTTTTTCAAAAAACCATTTGAATCTAAAAAACCAATTTTGTCTTGCCATTTTTTTAGAGTGCATTGAAAAATTGGCTGATGGTATTCAACTGGTGCATGAAGGATAACATTGAACTGATGAATACTGTCATTGAATAGCCAAATTTAGCTTACTCCTGAAAGTGTCATGTTCTTTTCCAACCCAAACTTTTACGATGGCAACATTTTTTCGTGTATATATATATATATCTCTGCTGAAAGTGTCTTTCCCAAATCACCTCATGACCTGAATGAGGGAATGTGCCACTTCTACATGTATAATTGTATATTCAGCAAATTAGCTCAACAAACCACCATCACCTGCTGAGGTAATGATCTTGGTTACTTCTGGCTTATTTGGAAGGTGTTGTCATAGCAACCACCAGTTGACTGCCTTGGGCAACAGAGATAATCTGATTAAAAGGAAGATCAGCCGCTGGCAGTCAATGCCAGTCATCTCTGAAGTGAACTTTGTACTTCTCCCTGGCCTTAAATCTGTTTTCCTTGATGATGCACACAACAGCTGTCCCTAAGAGTTACAGCATTACAAGAAGGTGACATGAGAAGTGATTTGAAGTTATCATCAAAGAAACTACTTACAGTAGACAAAAAACGAGTGCTTACAGAAAAGTTGTTGGTGGCCGTCAATGACCTCACAACAGGCCCTGTCAAACACATTGAAATAAGCTGTCAACTTGTCATTGGGCAACTCATTGATACTCAGCATTGTTAGTATAGGCTCTGACCTCATGAATCGCTCATGACTCAAAGATAATAACATGGCATGGATAGGGCTATGACCTCACAAGGAATATTTCAGTCCAATTCTGTAAGCACTGGTTTTTCGTCTATACACTCTTAAAAATGTCGGGACAAAATTGGTTTTTTAGATTCAAAATGGTTTTTTGAAAAAACCATTTTGAATCTAAAAAACCAATTTTGTCTGAAATTGTATAGAGTCTACTGTAAAACTATTTTTGATTTAATCAGATAACATGTTTCAGAATCCTGGGAGGACATTTCGGACTGGGGAATAAATATCTAATTGTATAAACTTTTGAAACAGACATGTGTATTAGACCATTTCAAATATGTTTTTTTCAATCAACAGGAACTTTCACAAATCCCAAGAAATCAACATGTCAAGTTTAATTAGCAAAAATTCCTAGCATGTTTTCCTAGAATGTGTCTGTGTGCAGGTGCTTTCACATGCCAGAAATTCATTTTGACATTTTTAAAATTGATGAGCTCAAGTTTACTAATAATGTTTTTTTTGTTATCAGATATAAATGATTAAATAAAATGAAATTATCGCAATTTTGAAAAGTAGCCGGCTTCTGCAGAGCTGACAATACAATGGTGGTATAGGTTTTTATCTCGCAAAAAAAGATGGCCACAATAAGATATGGAATATTACTTGTAACTTTGAAAAATCAATTTCCTATTCAAAAATACAAGAGTGTCCAGGGAGCTTTCATGAAGTTGTAGAAGGCACTGCCCCTCCCTGCCCCTTGGCCTCATATACCTTGAGTATATATATGGTAATCAATACATGGACAATATACATGGCCTCATACACCTTGAGTTTATGGTAATCAAAACATGGACAATATGTTGAATGACTAATGAAACTTTCTCATTTGACCTGATACTTTTCCAAATAAATGAGAGACATTCTGTTTATTTTCTTCCAGACATGAGAAGCCTGCAAGTTTAGCAAAATAGACTTCAGGAAAATAGCAGAAAAAGTGTAGTTGATGAAGCAGAGGCTTCTGGTGACACTGAACTTGTATGAGTTTCTTAATTCTGATTAGATGTCATAATCTTGTCAGAGGCAAAACATATTCTACTCAGAATTAGGCAAACTCTTTCCTGCAAAATTATTTAATATGAACATGGAAATCTGCAAAACATCTTTTTGTCAAAAAAGTATATTCTACGAGTTGTGTGCAGCATTATGCCCGGGATCCTTTAATTTGCTGACAATTGATTCATACCCGAAGAAAGATTAGATTGAACCGTTTTTGATACATCAATTTGACCTCATCAATTACAATGTAGATGAAGAAATGAACACCTCCTATACACAAGCAGCCAAGAATTACACTAATTTAAGTTTTGGTAGGGGTAAAAATTTACCGTTAAATTAATTCAAATTTGGTGAAAACCCTTTTTTTTTATTGTCTGAAAACAGATAATTATTTCATCATCCAAATTGTCTTCCCAGAATTCTGAAAAATGAACGCAATATTATTTTTTTTAAGTATCTGAAGTACATGCATTTTTTTTTTCATGAGGCGAAGGCCTGTGACACAACAAGTCTTGCATGGGGCAGCTATAGGCAGCTTCTCTGGTTTGGTCTTTGAACCTCAAATCACTTCTTATCACTGTGTACCGTTTGCTCTATGCGAAGCGACCTAGTTAACTACACCGAGTGCCAACTTATTAGGCAGCAATAGTTTTTTGTCCTATCTCCAAAAGTATAACGAAAATTTTAATTTCCTTCACCCACAAGAGTGGGTTAGGGAAGAAGATTATTCTGTGAGAATTTTGTCCCATTCCATTCACGCAGTCAGAAGTTACAGCATTTATTGAAGGTTTTGGGTGTGCCAAGTTATTAGGTATAGTGGCATGATGCATTCAAATATAGACAAACAATTTTGAAATCAAGGATGATAATGGCCTGGATATATTCCTAATATTAATTTCAATAAAGTTATTCCATATTTGTATGCTTTCATGGCTTCAGTTTGAAGCAATCCACTTTATTCTGTGCCATTGGAATACCATTGGATTGGATTCAGCTAAAATTACGCAAACAAAGCCTCTCCTGAATTGGAAATAAATACTTTAGTAAAAACACTCCTCCGAATCTTATCTGATGCCATTGACTTTGTCCTGTGCCGATTTCAGCCAATTCTGGCCTTTGTACTTGAATACAAAGCAATAATTCAAAAGCTTGTCAAATTTCTGATTCTGAACTCCCATTGGAATAACATTGCAAATAGGATGTGATAAATCTTTTTTTTTTGATTTGCTGTTGAATTTTTATGAAGAGATACAATCTGGCTGAAACTCCAGCAGCATGAAGTTAATAGCATAAAGTAATCTACCAAACAATTTATTTAGCGATATGACTTATTTTTAGTCCCAGAGAGGCTTTGTTTTTCAAAATTCAGGTAAATTCGGTGCTATTCCAATGACACAGAATAAAGTGCATCACTTCCAACTGCAGGCATGAAAGCTTCCAAATATGGCATAACTTTATGGAAATTAAAGTAAGGAATATATCCAGGTTATTTTCAATTGAGATGTTCAAAGTTTTTGTGTATGTTTTAATACAACATGCAAATGTACCTAATAACTTGGCACACCCGAAACCTTTAATATATGCCATAACTTCTGACTGCACAAACCGAATGGGACAAAATTTGCTCAGAATAATCTTCTACCCTAACCCACTCTTGTGGGTGAAGGAAATAAAAATATTCTAAATACTTTCGGAATTATGGCAAAAAAATCATCGCTGCCTAATAACTTGGCACTCGGTGTATAAAATCTTGAATTTTGTACAGGAAACAAATGCAATTACAATATGACATAGCCAGTATGCTGTATTTATGTATTAGACATCTTGATGCAAAAATTAAATATTTAGCAATCAAAAGATTTGGTGATTCTAGTAAAAAATGCACTAAAATTTACTAAAACTGCCTAATCTCCAAGCAAACTTAACTGATTGATTTCTAATTTTTTATGTGTATTACTTTTACTATAAGACAGCATACTGGCAATATGGCAAAGTTTGTTGTTTGCTCTATATATGGGAACTAGCAAAATGTAAACAAAAAAATCCTTAATTGGGTCACTTGGTTAGTACACAGTGTCATGTCACCATCTTGTAATGCTGTAACTCCTGTGGACAGCTGTTGTGTGCATCATCAAGGAAAGCAGATTTTAGACCAGAGAGAAGCACAAAGTTCACTTCAGAGATGACCGCCAATGGCTGATCTTCCTTTTAATCAGATTATCTCTGTTGCCAATGGCAGTCAGCTGGTGGTTGCTATGACAACACTTTCCAAATAAGCCATAAGTAATCTGGATCATGATCTCAGCAGGTTATGTCAGTGGTTTGTTGAGCTAATTTGCTCAAGATACTATTACTAGTAGTGCTCAGTGGCTAATTCAGGAAATCTTTCTACGTAGTCCTGATGTGATTCGAAAGTTACCTTTTCCAAACAAGAGACATGAAAAAATTGTATCATGTCATCAGAAGAGTTGGGCAAGCAAACAACATGACACTGCTTTTTTCCCACTGTCAAGAGCAAGCTATATGTATGAGTGGTGGTATTTCAGAATAAACATTTTGTCAAAGTGAAAAGGTAAAGACGAATGAGTTCACAAGCAATCGTTTAAATATCCGTATGTGATGTGTGCAATTTACAAGGTAATAGAACAGATTCTAAGCCGTATATTATACCCACTATGTGTGGCACAAAAGTTGACTTAATTGCAAAACCTTGAAAGTGGATGTTTATTGGTTGAAACAATTTACGGAGTCATCGTTTACACAGTTTCCCAGGATAAAAGTTCGTCTAGAGGTTGAAAAGTTTTTTGTTTTGTTTTTTTGTGATCGTCCTTTACACAGTTCCCCAGTTCTCTTAAATTGGCAAATCACTTATTGAGCAGAAAATATATATCAGAAAATGACAAATCAAGGCTAACAATTAATGTTAATCTGCATGCTTATCAGCAAACAGCTACCGTTTTTAATAAGCAATTACTATTCAAATTAACATATTAATTGAACTAGATTTAATCTTTATAATCAAAATTTAAAATCATGAGGCCATTTTTATTGCATTTATGAAAATGCTGTTTGACATGTGAGCGAGAAAGCATTTTTAGTGGTGCAAAGTGCAAGCTTTCCTGAAGAAATTTTACAAAATTGAGCACAGCTTAAAGCCTTAAAGGGCTTGCAAGTTATTTTAAATCTATACATATGTCAAATCGTGTTTCTGTCTTCGGAAGACTCGTTATGTCAATGTATAAGCTTTGCTTTGATGCTCTGGATCATGGAGGTTAAAGGCAAATTGTTGAATAATTCATTTTTCAAGAGTTCCAAAAGCTGCAGCTCAAGGAATTAGAGCTTATCCCAAAAATAAGACCAGTAATGTGGCTTTGATGTGGTATAGACAGACGTTAATTTGATGTTAGATTATAGAATCAGCCTACGTGCCCACAAGGTAGGGGGTCACCATTTAATATCGGGGGGGGGGGGTGTGAGTTTTTGAAAAAAAAAAAAAAAAAACGTTGCTCAGTGGTGAAATAAATTATTTTTGAGCAATCCTGAAATAAATAATTTCTGCCAGGGATATATTCGGGGACTTTAAATGAATAATTACCGCTGCTGTTATGTAGAATACGTAATTTCCTGCCAACAAAAACTCCAACCCCCCCCCCACCGCCCGATTATTAAGTGGTCGTCCCCTTACATACAGTCCAGGATATGTAACGTTGTATTTCCTTGTAAATTTGTTGAAGCATAAGAATACAGAACGATTCTATAATCCTGTAGGGAATTTATGCCTGTCTACATGTAGTGCACAACAAAGCCACAACTCCGTTAGCTTCCGTTCTTTCTTTTGGATTCGTTCTAATTTTAGAAGCTTTGGCTTTTGGCATTCTTGAATTATTCAACAACTTCAACAACTTTGCATGCATCTTTAATCATTTAGAAAAATCCAAAATGGATTCTGGATCATTTGAAATGGAACGATTTGTCTATGGTCATGTACTGCCACATAATTACAAGTGCTACCCAGAAATGCTCTGGAATGTTCCTTCTGATGTCATATCCAATCCTTGCCATGTTATTCTATATGACCCATAAAATGTGAGTGAGATAACAGAGAAGTCACTGAAAGAGTCACACATGCACTCACCACTGATGTCATATAAGTTTGCGACAATTACTCCTGAGATTTTCTTCAAATCTTAGGAGTTTCTTTGGAAATCATATCATTCACTTTTAACATCCATGTGGCAGGAAATAGAAATATTTGAAATACTTTTGGTCAGTTACGGAGATAACACAAAACAATATTGCTGCCTCGGTGTGCAGAAAAACGTGAATCAAACAAAAAGAACTAGTTGCGCAAAGACGTGAGACAACACAGGAATCTGGAAAGCATTGTTATAATTTTAAAGCACGCATGGAGTGCAATATAGCCATCACAAGCTTTGAGTTTTCAGCAGACATCACATTTGTAGAGCAGATAGTGATACCGCCAATGTTATTTTAACAGCATCTTCAATGTGAATAACAGCTCGGACAGCTGCATGACTAGTCTAATCATAATAATAGACATAGCAGGAATATCATCTCACTCATAAGGCTTTTTCCTCTCCACCCATAAGACCTTAAATTACACTCCGAAGCCTGTCAATTAATCTGAAGTTCCCGATAGGGCAACTTTCACCAATCAAAATTCATTATTTCCATAGTAACACAAATTTATATTGGGAATTTGGCAAAAAAAACATGTTTTTTCACATAAATATATCCCCCCTGTATAGCTATCTGCCACAACAAGGCCTGTAATGCATTTAATATTAAAGGTCATTGAATTCCGCATATTTTGATATGCAGACTGACATTCTGTGGCAAATATAACTACCCAGGTACCAGATAGTCCTATTGGGAGTTTGACAACAACCACATCTTCCACATACAAATCTGGAAGCTATATATTTCCCTGCCACATCAAGGCCAGTAATGCATATCATATTGCAGGCCACTAAATTCCACATCTTTTGCCACACTGATTGCACTTCTATGTCCAATATAACTACCCGTTCCCCAGAAATTAAGTTGCGTCATGCATTTAGAAAAAACCTCGCTGTAGTAGTTCCAAACAATCCACATTACTTCATCCAACTGAAATCTGACTGGAAGCTGCAAATAGGAGCTGCATGGCTTCACATTACTCTAACCTGGCAAGAATCTGGAACTTGGCGCATTTTTGCAAAGCGACAAACCCCAACGGGTGAACAGCTAGTACTCAATAATTATACAGCTGCGTCAACTGATCACGAACAATATAGCTGGGACATGCTAGGAAAAATGATCATGAATAACAGCTGGGAAAACTTATAAATCTTGGGAGCTTCAGGAATAATTGTGACATTGTCAATTTTTTGCAAAATTTGTATATTGCATATAAAATTACTAGAGAAAAAAGAAAACAAATTGTCTGACCAGTGCATTACAAAGTGTTGAGATCCCAGAACCTGACCTGGCAAAGGGCAGAGGAGGTAAACCATAACAAACCAGAGTCTGAGTCAGGTGAATGACAACCGAAACTGTTTCACTTAAAAAAAAAAGTTATATCCAGTGCAAGCTATATAGTTTGTAACAGAATGGAAAAGATATTTGAAATTTACATATCATTATGCTCATCCAGAAAAATAGCTTATCCAATAGATTCTATTTTATATTTTTCATTTAAATGTGACAGGATATTCTGAAGGATGAATTCAGATACTGATTTGTAAGAACCTTCGATAACACCAAAGTGTTGCAATATGCATTTATAAGTGTCTTTGCATATAAAAGCGAAAAATGTGCATTGCAACCTCTTCGAATAAGCAAATACCACTGAAGCCCAATTTTGATATGAATTTTGCATTTAATTATTCACACAGATCCTTTAATAACTCCAGGTTCTAAATATATCAAAGGGGAGATATAACAATGACATGGCTTTTTTATGCAAAAGCTAATGGCCCTTTCATCTTTATCTGAATCTCAAAGTCTCAAGCCACCACAAGATAGGTACTGAGTGCTTTTCTTAAGCATTTGTAATTTAGCCTGAGTAACAGTCTTCACTCAATGAGCAATCTGTTCAACATTTGCTCGAAAGTAAAAAAGCAACCTCACTTCTTCACTTTATCAAAGTCATGAAATACAAAGGCTGACTGATGATGTGGAACACAGAGGAGAATATAACAATTTATAAAAATTTACCTACTTTCCGAAATCATCCTGAAAATTAAAACCAATATTTAGATGATGCTCTTTAATTATTCATTACCATCTGTGGGTATTTCTGAAATTGCGAAGAAATTGAAATTCTCCAGACTAATTAGCGTAAATTTGTGATGTGTTCTTTGGCTGTGTGTGCAGGTGTTTCAATAAGCCCACAGGACCACACAGTTAATCAATTTCATCATTGAAGCAATTAATTCCAATTTGGTAATTACGTCCAATTGGAGACATTTCCATGCCAAACAGTAGTCAGAATTGGAACAACCTACAGTTACTGGATTATCTTTACGAAAAGGTAAGCTCATGCTGTTGGAATTGCTCTGAGCACTGGGTTCCGGGTCTGACTCCAGCTTTAGTCCAGTAAAATCTTTTTGCTTCTGTTTCTTGATGAAACACTGTTGTCTTGAGATTCAATGTAAATTCAATCACCATTACTGACTTGGAACTTTTTTCCAATAAATTTCTCAGTTTTTGAAAAATAAATTAATTCTTTCTATAGGCAATCTTGAAATAAATCATTTCTGGTTTGATATTTTCTTCACAGGGTGTGGCTTGATAAGGAAACAAACATTTTGAGATTCTGCAAATGTAAAATCAGTAATTACTGTTGCCATTACAGTGAAACAAAAAATTTCTTGATGAGGAACACTAAGAGTCTTTGAAAATCTGATGCACATGGTTGCTCGTAAAACAGCTTGCAAGTATTTTTGCCAAACCCAGCATCAAGCAGATTTTGGTGTCATTGTAACTTCCCATTAATGTTTAGAAATAAAAATAAATTCTCACATGTTTTGCATGCTTCAACCTTTTGTAAATTCATCTTACATGTAATAACAACACCATAATGGATAATGAAAGTTTGATGAATAGAGGAAGCAAATGAATCAACTTTTATTTTTGACAAGGCTGTGACATAAACGTGTCAGAAGAAAGAGGTTCCAAAGGAAACCCTTTTTGAAAGGCAATTTTCAGTTAGAGTAATGATGATTAAGGACAACAGTTCCCTTTACCATTGCAAAATTGGCTGTTTCTAACAGTTTCTGATTATTTTGATTAAGACATTTTTGAAAAGAGTTGGTTTCATTGCCTAATTAAATTGATTATTTTTCTAAGGCGAACAATAAAGGGTTATGAATCTAGGATAATTGCATTGGTTGCTTCAGACAATTAACTGAAAATGTCCCGAATTACACATATATTTGTTGTATGTTTCCTTTATCTATTGATAAAAAATTTCCCAAATTCATTTCTGCGACTCCCTCCGAAAAAAAATAGATTGAACTACCTCAAAACAATAATGTGTTAATTGCCACTAATTGGTCTAGTGATCTGTAACTCTGCTTCGTTTAACACTAGGGTAATAAAAAAAGGGCACTGAAAAAAAGGATTGTCTGATGACAGACAATTAATGTCTAATATGTGTCAGATGAAGCGATTGTCTAATCCAGACAATTGAATTGTTCAAAATGTCAAAGAACTTGTTTGTTTCATTCAATTGATTGTCTGTTTCAAACTATCAATAGAATGAAAAAAACAAGTTTTTTGACATTTTGAACAATTCAATTGTCTTCTGGATTAGACAATCACTTGATCGGACACATATCAGACATCAGGGGCCGATTTCACCAAAATAACTAAGACCAGGCTTAAAGTTAAACCTGGTATTATAGATCTACGTGGATTGGCGGTCCACTTGAAAAATTAATTTTCTTTATTTCAATTTGCTAACTGGCTTTACCACATCATCGACAGTTTTCTGTTGGTCTCCTAATCTTCTTATTTGATCAAGTAGGTAACTCAAGTCATTTAATTAGTTTGTTTATTGTCACCTATTCTGCTAGATATGATAAGCATTGAATCAATCAAAATATTTTAAGCCAGTGACAATATACGACCAAGTTGAAAGTTAATTTTGAAACTGTTTGGGCCGCTAATCTGCAAACAGCTCTAAGTATTTTGCTTACTAGGAGGTGCTGCCATTTTATCATTGAAATTTTTCCCACAGTTTTAGTTTGGAACTTCAAAGTCCAGGTCTAAGGCTTAGACCTGGCTAAACTTTGTCGGTGAAATCGGGCCTAATTGTCTGTCATCAGACAACCTTTTTTTCAGTGTGGCTTTGGCATGACATCATCCTTTCAGTCAATTAATAAAATTTAATCTTAAGGATCCAATGTTAGGGAGGTGACTATTAGAGCCCTGCACGGGACGGGAACGGGACTGAACTTGACAAAATTTGGCGGGAGTGGGTCAAAATTTGGAAATTTTTATCATTGTAAAGCCTAGAACGGGACGGGAACGGGAGCAGATTTGGAAAGAACGGACGGGAGTAAGACAAAAATCTAGTCCCGTGCAGGGCCCTAGTGACTATAGTATTAGACATTCGTGGGGGAGGCTTGGAATTTTTCCTCAATAGGAAACTATTTATTTCATGGTAGGGTTAAGCAATACACTGGTTAAAGACCGAAATCGCAATATTATAACTTGCATTATCCATATCGTGAACATTTGCGGTCATTACGGTCCACACAATCAGCATTTAAGTCAAAATGTCAAGATTAGTTGGGGAGCCAGTTGGCCAAAATGTGGAAAATCGTGGGGCCCGTCGGACAACATCACAAATTGGGTACCGTTTTGTAGCCAGGAACTTGTCCGTCAAAATTCAGGTTGTTGTACTATCAAATTGTGGTATAGGTTTTGAGATAAATGCGTTACCATGGCAACGATGTGCCATTTTCAACAGATTTCTGGGAAACAGTAATGGTATCTTTCTTTTCATACGGAGGACTGCACAATAATCACAGAATCTTCATTTTTGGGTCAAATCTTCAGAAGGCCTGGGGCCTTCAAACGACACATGTAATTTATGGTTAAGGAATATATCTGTTACCATGGAAACCATTTTCTGATGCACTCTATGAAAATTACTGACTTCAACAAGTTCTGCAATGCTGCATTTACACAATATTAGGTATAATGACAAAATTTTTTCAGAATAAGTGCTATCATATTCCAGTCTTGCTACATGTAAAAAATTATTAAGATGACATTATATTTAATGTTGCTACGGCAACAGAAACACATGAAAGTCATACCCGGTAAAATATCTAAATTTTACTCTCAGGCCCCTGACCTGATTCAATAGCATACAAATATGATACGTAGTTGCACATTATAATTGTACCAACTCAAATACAGACATTAAGTTCATAAATTTCTTACCGTTACCATGGTAACCATTGAAAAATAAAATTTTTTGTAATTTGAGCAAAAAAATACAAATCTCTGCTTTGTCAAGCTAATTAATTTGTCTTGATTGTGCAGAAACATGAAAAATGATTATGCTATCATTTTCTCAGATAAAACTTGACACTAAGAAATTCAGTTTTTAGTTGTTACCATGGCAACAGTTGAAATATGCTGTCCTTTCCACATACAAACAAAATGTAGGACCTTAGATCTGCCTGATAATGTGAATTCTAATCAACCTGACGACAACTTATCAATACAATTATATTACAAGGGATATGAACAGATTTATCATAACATGAATTTGTTACCATGGCAACCATCAAAAAGTACCTTTTAAAGCCATTACAACTTTGATTTCACATCAGGATATTCAATTCCTCATTTTATCTATGATAAAACATGAACAATGTTATATATGCATGCAAACATTATCTTAAGTCAAAAGACAGTATTAATTTTGCTGTTTCTATGGTAACCACTATAAAGTATGATAAATTATACTATTAGACTGTCAAGTCTTATGATCGGAATATATACACTACCCTCCAAAAGTTTGAATACACCAGAAAAGGTTAGATTTCTTTCAAAAATACCTCATCTTCAACACAATTTTTGTTTTATACTTACATCAAACGATATGGAAATTCACATTCAGGCCATAAGGTGTCTATATTTCATGGTTTTAGATCATTTTGGTGTAAATTTATGTAATTTTCTCGATATCCCATTTTATAATTTTCTATGAAAAGCTATAAAAACACAGTTACCTTCCATATTTATGAAATTTTATCCTTTTTTACACATTTCCACTGGTTTGTGAGATTTTACCAGTCGTTTAAGACCAGAAAATGGCCATTGAAAATTGGACAAAAATACTGATTTTGGCTAGTTTTCGGTCAAAACAATGCCGAAAGAGTTCAAATAACATAATTTTCACTTGAGAAGATACATTCTATGATTATACTTCATGGGGACCCGAAATGATCTAAATTTTGTATTTTTGAGTGGTCAATGTCCAATTTTTAGTCTGTCTTTTGGGGGTTTAAAACTACTCTTACGATCCTGTTACAACTCTAGAAACACTTAAATATGATTAGATTTCATAAACCTAGAAGATAACTGGGCTGTGACAATTTTTATAAAATACCATAATTTGGGATATTGAGAAAGTCCAGAAATTTCAATTAAAATGACCTAAAATGACAAAATAAAGACAACTTATGACTTCAATGTGACTTCTGATATTGTTTGATGTAAATATAAAACAAAAAATCCATTCAAAATGAAGTATTTTTAAAAGAAACCTCACTTTTCCAGGTGTATTCAAACTTTTGGAGGGTAGTGTAGAGCTAATTATCATGAGTTGTCATTGCATTTATCCATTAATGTTGGTTTGTAAGGTGAGGGGGGGGGGGAAGGTTGGTCTAGCGGTAGTATGCTGGGCTGCCAATCGCCGGGTGCAGGGTTTCGAATCCAGCTCTTGCCGGGTCACCTGGGCTTATGTTGGACGGCTGTATCAATCATTCTTCGCATCACAGCGGTGTCCTCCTCCTGTCCTAATTGGCCTACCAAGTGCATAAATACAGGACGTAAAGCCACAATCATCCATTATTTGGTAAGATGATATCATGGAGACATTTCAATACGTCATGAAGGTCATCTCCTATTACCGCTACTGTATTGTAGCAAGCATAATTTTCATTGACACAATACATCAGGCCATGCCAGTTATTTAGATTTTGTATGGGTTTACAGGCAATATAAGGAGATATGGGTAGATGGAAATAAGAGAAGGCTGAGCTTACAGCAGGTAGAGATAAGAGCAGGTGGCGATAAGAGTAGGTGGTGATACAATTAGGTGGAGATAAGAGCAGGTGGAGATAAGAGCCGAAAGTCACATGGTGATGGATTTCAGCGACCACTTTAGGGCCCAAAAGTCAATATATTTTAGATTATCCAAGATTAGTTCTGAGACTTGTTTTTCCATATAAGAGGCAACTGGTATCATGGAAAAATAGTTAAATAAGACTGATAATTGTCAACACCTTTTGGTAATAATTTGAAATTCTAGGGGGGGATAATAATATGATCATCCCCCCCCCCGGCTCATCCTAGGGGATGATGCATCCCCACCATCCCCCCTCCCAAGGATCTACGCCCCTGGGTGGAGATACAATTTGGTTGAGATAAGAGTAAGTGGCAATTAGAGTAGGTGGAGACGCAATAAGGTGGCATTAACAGCAGGTTAAGATACAATAAGGTGGCAATCAGAGTTGATGAGTTAGGTGGAGATAAAAACAGGTTGGGACAAGAGAAGGAGGCAAGAGCAGGTGTAAATAAGGGTAGGTGGAGATACAATCAGGTGGAAATAAGAGTAAGTGGAAATAAGAGTAGGTGGAGACACAATAATTTGGCAATAAGAGTTGGTTGAGATACAATGAGGTGGCAATAAGAGTAGGCAGGCAAGCAGAATAAATGGCAGGTGGAGTAAAGAGAAGTTGGAGATAAGAGAAATTGGAGATTAAAGGAGGTGGAGTAAAGAGCAAGTGGGCATAAGAGTAGGCAGGTACGATTAGGTGGAGAAATGCATAGATAGAGAAAGAGCAGGTATGCAAAAATGTTATGTAATATTCTGTTGAAACATTAATTGACAATATATATTCAACCAATTTCAACTCCAGTCACCTGCAACAAAATTATAGTGAAGTTAAGGCAACAAGGCTCTTTTGTTGTGATGCTAATGACAGTGAGATGCTAATGATAATTTGGGTAAAAATCTTTGTTGGGACCAGTGCAAAACTGGCAGTCTGGCAATATATTCATGCAATGGACTTATGAACACCAGAAACATTTTCGAATTGATTCTGACCCAGAAATATGCAGTCAAAATAGAGCAACAAGGCATTTTCTAATGACAACTTGAGATAGGACAACTAACATGCCAACAGAAATACTAAAACATTTTGGTTTACATGAATGATACAGAGCTACAGATAGTGCAGTTATTTTCTAGGATTCTCAAACAACGTCAGGCATAAGGTTTTCTCACAGAACGTGAGTCCCTTTCATTTTTATTAAGAAACAATTCCGGTATGATGCTAATGACGCAATATTGGAGACATTGAAAAGACAACCTCCTGCTCTTATACATAATAATATTTCAGCTATTGGTAACTCGATTTTAGAAGAGTGATAGTCAAGTCTCTGTGTATGGAAGAGTTTAATTGAATCAGGATCCTGCAGTAGTGTTTGTTACGCGATCTTTCAAAGAAAATGTTGGTGGAGACAAGCCATTTTCTGGGGGGTTGGCCACTAACCTACATCATATTTTTTTGTGTGTACATGGGAAATGTGCGACATGTTGACCGTGGACCATTGCTCTCTCTTTCATCTCATCGACCAACCAGGGTCAGTACCTAGAACTGGGCTAAGAGGGCTGTTTACCATAGCTATCTATTTGTTGGAACAAGGTATGGTGAAAGCATGAAGTTGATTGACGACAAAGAGGAGACTATACAATTTACCACAATTTATCTACTTTTCAAAAGCCTCCTGAAAATTAAAACCAAGCTTTAGATGATGCTCTTATAGATTTCCATTTCTATCGGTGGGCATTTTTGAAATTGCTAAGAAATTGAAATTCTCAAGACTAATTATCGTAAATTTGTGATGTGTTTCTTGGGCTGTGTGTGCAGGTGTTTCCATAAGCCCACAGGTCCACACAGGGAATCAATTCCATCATTGAAGCAATTAATTCCAATTGGGTAATTACGTCCGATTGGACACATTTCCAAGCCAAACAGTAGTAAGAATTGGAACAACTGACAGCTGCTGTATAAGCTCATGCAGTTGACAGTGCTCTGAGCTTACAATCGGTGAATTCTGGGTTTGATTCCAGTTCTGGTCCTGGAAAATCAGATTTGCTTCTGCATGTTGATGAAAAACTGAACATTGTGACTCGGCAAGAGCAGAATTCGAAGTTGTACCCGTCCATTGGCTTCAGTTTTGGCAAATGTATAAATAAATTCTTTTTACAGGCAGTCTTGAAATAAATCATTTTTAGTTGGGCACCTTTCTTTACCGGGTGTAGGTCCATTTAGAAACAATCATTTTCGGATGCCGTGAATTTCAAATAAATAATTATCGTCACCATTGCCATGAAATAATTATTTCTCAATGAGGAATCCTCAAAGAACCTCTAAAAATTTCATGGTTGCCCCTACAACCGCTTACAAGTATTTTTTGCCAACCCTGAAATCAAGAAGATTGTGGTGCCATTGTAACTTCCCCACAATATATAATAATAAAAACAAATTCTCACATGTTTTGCACATTGCAGCCTTTTGTAAATTCATCTTACAGGTAATAGCAACACCATTATGGATAATGAAAGTTTGATGAATAGAGGAAGCAAATGAACCTGCTTTATTTTTGACAAGACATAAACGTGTCAGAAGAATGAGGTTCCAAAGGAAACCCTTTTTGAAAGGCAATTTTCAGTTTGAGTAATGATGATTAAGGCAATGTTACCATTTATCGTAGCAAATTATCGGTTTCTAACAGTTTCTTATTATTTTGATTAAGACATTTTTGAAAAGAATTTGTGTCATTGCTTGTATGAAGGTCAAGGAATTTTTTTTGAGATAGTCCAAAATGTTATGAATCTTGGATTATTGCTTTGGTTGCTTCTGACAATGAACCGTAACTTCCCCAAAGTGCAAATGCTCACACGTATATTTGATGTATGTTTTCCTTATGCCATCGAATTAATTATCTGAATTAATTTCAGCGACGACTCACTCCAAAAAAGGAGATTGAACAACCTGGGTGATCAAGGATATGCCAGCACAAATAAAAAGCATTTGTCAAGCAAGAAAGCTCTGTATCTGTTTTCGGTTATTGATATGATGCTTCCCAAGAGACATGGTGCATGATGAGCGCAAAATTTAACATTATTGCGCTTTACATGGCTTTTAACCTTATTGAATATGGTAATTATGTAATGAATTGCTAAAAATGGAAGGTCAATTTTTGATATGTTATTTGCCTTATTACTTGAGCAACAATTTTTTTTTTCAGTGTAAACACTGGCTTAATGTAGAACTTTTATCTAATGGCCTGATAGGTTTTCCTGCATAATACTTGCAGAAACAAGCCATTAAAGTTCACTTTGATCAAAATATCTTTTTCAGAGACAAAGCCAGATTCAATATTTTGGAGGTAAAAAAGCATTGATGTAGCCTTACTTTAAATTTTTTATGAATACACTGTGTGAAGTTTGATATTGTTTTAGAAAGTAGATGCTCCACTTTTCTTTTTTAAATAAGAATGTTTTTTGATAAGGATTTTTGTTACTCTTGAAGATGATATCAAAGAACTTTGGGACACCTTATACTGCTTCATTGTTTATTTATTCTTCACAAATAAAAGATTTTCTGCCTCTTTTCTCTCTCTCTCTATTAAATTGTCTCCAATATTCTGTAGCTACATGTATTTATCCCCGCGACGCCATGGCTGTAGAATATAACATGAACTAGTGTCCAAAAGCCATGCTGATTGATTAGAATCAGTCACATGATGACATCTTAAAACCCAAATTATACCATTTGACACCTTGGTCAGAAAATCATATGCTAATATTTCAGGGCGATAATTCCTTTATTCTTACCGTCTCATATTTGACTGCTTGAGCATTTGTATCATGATATGAGCTGGTTATTCGCCATGGGATCGGGAATATTTGTTTATCACACCTTAGGAGTGCCCTTGTTTGATAAATCACATATTCCGTCTCCAGTGGTGAATTACCTGTCCTTATAAGCTTATTATATATTTTGAGTGTAGTACTAGAGTTCTCATTGATCACGCTGTAATAGCATAGCTAATTTTATTTATACATAACAAAACATTGATCGAAATGGATGATGTTCTAAATGATCAGTGAGTGTATAAATCAAAATGTATATCAAAAATATTGGGATTTTATTTTTTTACATTTTAAAATCCTAAACTCATCAGAAAGCGACAGCTGAAATTTTGCTCATGAAGATACACTGAAAATTTAAGGTTCCCCAAACAGGGTCCGAACCATTGCAAGCCAAGACCTTCAGTTGAGCAGGCCTGAACCTTTTAAAACCACTCTGCCACCCAGCTGGCTTTTGAGATTATGTCTGAAAAGTTTAAATGTATTATTTCTTGCTCAATTAGTAAATGACAAAACCCTGAAATTGGAGTGTGCACTGTGCAGTGAATGCTTTGTTGTGGAATTCTCATTGTAATGATCCTTTTAAACTCAAGGTTAAATTCCAAATTATTCGAATTTTAATTTTCATCCTCTGTCATTCATGCGATTGAATAATCCAAAGGAGTTCAACGAGTTCAGGGGATGAATAGAATCTGATATTAAAAGGGAGGATAAGTCGTGAAACAAGTTTACTTGCACGGCACACAATAAATGTCGATGGTTCTAGTAGTTCAGGTGTTGCAACATCTGGGAAGGGCTTATCCAAAGGTAAATGTACCAGAAATATTGATATTTATTTTTGTTATGGTAAAATCTACAAGACAAATTAAGGGGGGGTTCGCTCGTCTGGTAACTGAAATGTATTGACTTTAATAAATCTTGGCAAGAAATTAGGGATATTTATATGCTGAAAGAACTCAAAACCCTCTCTCCCCTTGTATTGGAGTCTTTGAAATCTAATCATTGCCCTGAGATGCACTTTTTGTCATGATTCAGTGGGCAAAAATTAGAAATATTTTGACCATCTATGATGACATTAAGTTGAGATATCCATTTGTACTTCCCGAAGTTTTTAAAACCATCACCGATTCACGAGAAGTCATTGAAATTATTCATGAATCCAAGACAGAGAAACAGGGATTAGTTTTTGATGCGGTGGTTTGCATCCTATTTAATGCAAGATCATGGAATAGCAAATATCCTTTTCCTAACTTCATCTGGCTTTACCCGTCCTGCAGAAGTGGCAATTTCTAAGCTTCACGGGCATTATACAGAGGGCATTAAGCAGAGAGAATTTGAGAGATAGCAGTGGCGTGTTTAGGGGGGGTATTTGGCCATGCCCCCCAGGCCAAAAATTAACATGGAAGAGATAGGAAAAGCCTTGGAGCGCCCCGTATTCACCCCATGTAATGGCCCTGCCCTCAGGCCATTTCTACGTCCCTGAGAGATACATAGATAGGGAATTTGTCTCAACCCCATAGAGTACCGCAAGTTATATCATTATTATTTGAATCCCTGAATTTCGTAATTTTATTTAGTAGTTTCACAAAATTCCTGTCTCGGTGTGATCAGGTGAACTGCTGTTGCTGTCAATTTTCTCCAAGACACAAGAAGCCTGCAAGTGAAGCAGGATTGACCTCTGCAAAATAGTTTTGGTAATGGATGAGGCAAGGGCTTCTGGTGACAGCAAACCTGTTTTTGATTTCTAAATTCAGACTTCATGTATTACAGTCTGTCACTTTGATATATAAAAAGAGTGGACTGTTCACTGCATGTGAAAATGGCACTGTGTGTCATCATGGTCAGCCTGATGATTTGTCATCTTCCTACCTAATACTTTCAATGTTAATAAATAATAAATATAAGAAATAATAGTCATTTGTGTAGCGCTAATTCAAGCACACTGCTCACTAGCGCTTGTGCATGATGGATTTATTTGCAGAAACTCTTTTAAAAACAGGTAAGTTTTAAAATTTATTTTGAAACCTTCAATTTTTTTGGAGGCCTTGACATTCTCAGGGAGTTGTTTCCACAGTGTTGGAGCGGCGTGCGAAAAGGTTCTGTCTTAATATCTGTTTTTGTTGTAGGAAGTTTGTTCATTTAAGAGTATTTTGTTATTGCTTCTCAGATTACTTTTTTAATTTTGGCTGAATCATGTTTTGAATATACATGGGAGCTAGTCTGTTTACTGCTTTCCAAAATTTGATTTAAGGAGACTTATCGCGCTTATTGGTAACAGCCAATGAAAGGATTATGCATCTGATTTTCACTCTAAAATCAGTTATGGCAAGTCAAATGGCCTTCTCTTGATCATTACTAATGAAACAGTCTTTATGTCTCCCACCTTGAAAGCAGAGAAGATGACATTTCATTGGCTATCATGAGTCAAAAAGTGCATTTTTCTCAGTGAATTGGACCTAATTTTTTCTATATCAAAGTGACAGACTGTAAACACACAGAGTTTAAAACTCAGATGATTCAGTGAGTCATTCAGAATACTTACCCAGAGCAGCAAAAATTACTGCTTTGTGTTGATTTATAATATCTATTATAAAAACACTAACTGCTCGGTCCAGTAAAATCTCTACCAGCAGAAATGACAACTGGCAGACCAATGTCCAGAATAGCCTTAGACCATTATTTGTAGCGATGCGACACACGACATTCTGCGGTCTACAAGTGGACCGCTGCTACATTGCCTGGAAGAAACCGGGCTCTTTCTGAGTATGCTGATGGCCTTGTCTACTTCCGTAAAGAATGTCGAGTCTGACTATGGTAAACATCAATGTTGAATAGAAATTTTGTAAATGTGCAATGAAGTTGGAACTATTTCTTGGGACAGCAATGCTGTAGCATACAAAACCAACTTTTGTGCCAGGTGGCAGCAGCATGCAGTTCTCATTTTCACTAGACTGCGACATTCTGTACATATTGAAGGTTCATTAGATATTAATTATCTGTAGCTCCTGATGTGAAAAAAAAAAAAAAACAAATTTTGAACTGTTGAGGACTTGAGGTTATTGCTAATTTGGAAGTTGGACTGGTATAAACAAATGGATTAATGGAGTTTGAAAATTTTTGAATTTATTAAAATTGAGAAATCAAAAAGACGAGTACTACCTAGACCTAAAGACATAAACAATATATTTGAAGTGGGAAAAAAAAAGCATCAGTTTCAAATGCACCCAAGAAATTCAAATGACAACCACCAATTGATATACAATTAATGAGAGTCCGTGAAAAAATGGTTTCAAATTGACTCAAATTCAGCATTGACTGGGAGACCAAATCCGTCCACCAGGAGGCCACTTGGTTTCCAGTTACTATGTTTTAAAAAAGGCACTGAGCATAGCATAGTCATAAGCAATTTTAGAAAGCATATGGATTGAAAACTTGTTGAGTATTTGAAGCTTTCAGCCTGGTCCGGTTGCTTCTGAATTATACCGTAATAAATGTTGGTAATGTCCCAACTTCTAACTGTGTGCATAGCAAAAATTTAAAATGAACGACATTGAAGTACTGTAAAAGTGCTCATCATATTGGCACATAATACTGAAACAAAAATCTCTTCAACTTCAAGCCTTCAAGTCCTATCCTGATATGGGGCTCATTTCGCAATCTTGTAGGTGTTGTAAATCCTGAGGACAGCTGTTGTGTGCATCATCAAAGGAAAACAGATTTAAGACCAGAGAGAAATAGAGAAGTGCAAAGTTCACATTATAGCAACGAATGCCTCTGGCTGATGTTCCTTTGATAATCAGATTATCTCTGGTGCCCATGACAGTCAGCTGTTGGTTGCTATGGTAACAGGATCTAAATAATCCAGACCCAACAAGGACCATGACATCAAAAGGTCATGTGAGTGGATTGTTAGGTTAATTAACTGAAGATATATATACCTTCCTAAATATGACACATGTAAGTTCTGGAGATCTTCTTGTGTAATCATAAGATCTGAGTTGGACATTTCTGCCGAGGTGCAGTGCACATATACATAAGCTAGAAAGCTTCATGTATTACCCTATAGTGTGTAGTGTCAAATCAAAAAGTCCTTTTCCAACGCGTTTGTAATAGTTGCATTTCTAAAAGGAGGATTTCCTGAAACGTTGGTCGTTTGGTCACAGATGCCACCAATTGTCATTTTCACATAAGTTTAATTTTCAAACAAATCCTTTGTTTACAATAAAATAACATATAAAGCTTTGAAATTTTGTCTGGACACCAGAGAAGTTATGATTCTAGACACCAGAAAAGCAATGATTCTATTAAAGCATATAGTAGAGGCAGTCACTTCTTTTGTGACAAAATCCATCATGCAGCTACAATAAAAAATCACATCCCAAACCCGTCACTGAACAATAATAAAATAAATTTGAGATATATTCAACCTCTTTTTAGACACCAATTTGCCAATATTTGATACTTCCAGCTGCAACAGGAGGGCAGAGAATCCAATGGCTGATTCTAACTTCATTATTGTATATTTCATATAAGATTACAAGAGAAAAGATAACAAATTGTCTGGTACATCACAAAGTGTTGAGATCCCAGAACCTGACCTGGCAATGGGCAGAGGAAGTAAACCAAAACAAACCAGAGTCAGGTGTAAGGAGGTGTGAGACTTAGGACTCATGTCTGGGGCTTCTTCCCCAAAATTTTCCTCGAAATTTGCACCTCTGTTGGAGACACAGTCTCAAAACTTTCCAAGAGTCTTACACGTAGGTTCCATACAACTTTGAAAAATAGTTCCATCGTAATTGTACTTCTACTGTACAACCAGAAATATAGTATGATTACCCCCAACAGAAAGGAAGAATCAGCAACTACTTTACCCTTTCCCACCTTTTTGGGTGTGCGTTTACTCTTTGGGTTATAATTGTAGTGGCGGCCTACTGCCCTACACCCAAAAAGGTGTACAATTGTGTCCTTTTGGGCTCTCTTTGTGAGTAGTCAAAGGTAGTTGCAGGGAGATTTGGGGTGGAGAGGAAAAAGTAGGGCAAAGTGGGTAAACAGAGGATTTCTGACACACAATTTTCTTACTTTATTTTTGGTTGTACAAATTGTCTATTCAGGAGTAGGTCTATTTTGTTATTCTGCATTCCAAATAATTTATATTTTCATTCTCATACCCCATAATGTCATAAGATATATATAATTTAGGGAAAGTTCACAAAGGGCTTGGGCTTGGTATTAATAAAAGGATGTTCAACATGCCATGTAAAATGTACAGTGTCAAGTGTAAGCATTAATATCATAGTAAGAGGATGTTATTCTAGCCAAATTCATTATTCTCTGATCTTGGGGCCTCAAATCCGGGTCTAATAAGTTATTTACTTAAGGTTTCATCAAAATGGTATTATCCTAATGATGTCTGATCTTGTTGTGATTCTTTGAGTCACCTTAGAAGGCATTGGCTTAATGAAATGACAATGGTTTCTGATCTTTGTGAAGAAAATCATTTTCCTCTGTTATCCTACCGATTTTGTTAAGAGGAATAATTTCTTGCTCACCTCTTGTTGAGCTGTCTCAGCACAAGCATGGTTCAAAAGAGGTCATGCATCAGGATGAAGGCCTAAACCATAAAAAAGAAATGTAGCATTTGCTGTCAAACAGCCGTATTCGAGCACATTTGGGTGCAAACTTCAAGGTGTTAAATATAGAGTTTCCCAGTCACCAGTGCATGTGTTTATCAGGATAGTAAATCCTAATTATTAATATATAGGCATATATGTAAAGTTTATTTGATAAGGTTTATTTAAAAAAAGATACATGTGTCATCAAAATTGTAACACAAAGCAAAAACAATTCTTGAAAATATGAACCTGTAAGGGGGTGATTTTTGATAATCATGGGGGCTTCGAGTTTTCCTAGGTGGAAAATTATTTATTTCACGATAATTAACGGTGGCCATTATCATTTATTTCAAGTGTCAAAATCAAGCAATTCCTTTTTAAGAACAATCCCCTCCAGAAATTATTTATTTCAAGACTGCCAAAAAAGAATTTCATTATTTCACCAAAACTGAGCAACAAATTATTTATTTAAAAAAACTTCAAGCCCCCTTAAGATTAAATGGTGGCCCCCTAAAAACATCGACAAGACCTGATTGTTCACCATTTTTCCAGAAAATCGTTCAACTTCTACCCGTCAGACTTAAGCAAAGGAAAACAAGCTGTAACTCAACTAATTTCTGCATTATGTCCAAATCTGCAGATTAACATATAGACACTTCAAGATGGGATTTTGTAGATTTGATAATGTCACCAAACAAAAAACACTTCTGGGAAAAAACAATACCAGTTCCCATTATACCATTGTTTTTCAGGTTATGACAAGCCAATATTTGCCCAGATAATATAACTTGCTGCCAGATCATTCAGACTTCTTGGAAAAGCACTTCTGACCCATCAAAATAAATTTTATTGCTTTTGTTTCAAGTGACACAGAAGCTCTTGTTTAAGACACAAAATAACTCATATAATGTGAAGATAACTATGCAAAGGTTATTCACCTCAGTAACGGTAATATGTGATTTATGCTGAGACGCAATTACACAAATCTTGAACTTGTGACCAACAAAGGAGAAATAACATGAAAAAAACAAGCCATTAAAGTTCACTTTGATCAAAATACCTTTTTCAAAGACAAAGCCAGATTCAATATTTCGGAGGTAAAAGAGCATTGATGTGCCTTACTTGAATTTTTTTATGAATACGCTTTGTGAAGTTTGATATTTTTTTTGGAAAAGTAAACGCTCCTCTTTCTTTATTATTTGATCAGGGGCGAATCCAGAAAATGTCGGACGGGTGGAGGGGGTTTACAAATGAAAGTTTACTAAAAATATCCCTTTTTTAAATATTAAAATGTACAGGCCAAAGGGGGGTTTGAACCCCCTAAACCCCCCCCCCCTGGATCCGCTACTGTTAATAGGATTTTTTCAATGAGGATTACTCTTGAAGGTAACATCAAAAGCACCTTGGGACACCTTATACTGCTCCAGTGTTTATTTATTACCCTCAGCAATGTATACATTGCCGACAGGTATTGTAGTTACTTTGGGAAAATTTGTCCATCCGGCGGGCGGGCGGGCGGACGGATCTTGGATAATAACGGGCGTCCCGGACGTGTATTGAGAGTAATGCGAAAACGATGGCATGTACATATTTTATTTTTTGGACATTATTGCATCTGTCATCCTAGTTCTGCCTTTTAAGGGTCTTATACACATGACATTAATACTTTTCTCACAGTAATTGAAAAATGTGGAAAAATATTTTTTTGTGTATTTGGCATCATGCCAAAACTATGTCACATATATTTTTGATTTTTGAGACATTATTGTATCTCTCATCCTGGTGCCAGGGAGTCTGCATTACATAACATGATGTCAGAGGCTATTGTCTGCCCTGCTGATCCTCTCCCATTACCAAAACCAAGAGGGTGGCTATAATCAGTTACATAACATCCTCAACTTTCTAACAAAATTTCCCTTTTTTAAAGAAATGAGTCCAAACTGCAATGATTTCACCTTAGTTTTTTAAATTTTGAACATGAAATTAAATTTGAAATTGAATCACAACACTAGGCCAAGTAGATGCTGAGATATGACTTTTGATTATCAAGTCCATGTGAGGCTTATGGGCTATGTAACATGTGCAACCAAAGGGTTGGTTACAGAATTGTACAAGAAGAAAAAAGTAATTATTTAACAATTTTACTTCTAACACATCTTTATGTTATCTGTGTGTCAGCAGTGCCATTAGTGTTATTTTGTATAGACCGTTCAGGTATGGTTCTTTTGTTTTTTCTTTTCAGCTATTGTTATGCCCCTATTGTGTTACCCCCATGACCATGTTTAAACAACATTTAACCCACTTTATTTTTATTAGTGCATGCTAATATTTTCAAATTTATCTGGTATTGATACAAATTAAATTTAAAATAGTAATGTTTTGTTTTTCTTAAAAAGTATGAATTATGGGCTTATACATCTTTTTAGTGTTAATACTAAAATAGATTGTATAGGTAGACAGCCTAGCCACTTTTTCTGTTAGTCATAATCTTATTCGCCACCCATAGAATCTACCACAGATGAATCCTTCCATTGCTGCATATTTGTTGTCAGAGTGTCCAGGCAATCAATGTGCAGTACTTTTCTCAGAGACGTAACAACTATCATTTTAAAGCTCTTGAAGAGATCTCTCTATTGCTGTGAGAATCATAGCTGTATGAGTTATGGCTTTATCCCAGTTAAATGGGCAAATTGCTGTCTAAAAAAAGTGAAAAAGTGACCATCATGGAAATAAAAAATATTGCTGAATATCTTTCATATACAGTGGTCCCTGCATTATAAGACCTCTCGTTGGGGGGCAAAATGCACTAAAAATACTACTTAGTGCGGGAGAAAGGTGGTCACAGAAGACAAGTCGGTCTTACGACAGGGGGTCTTACAACGCAGGGATCACTGTATTGTCAAAAGTAGTAGTTTCTGGAATATCTTTCACTAATCTAAAGTTTTATTTTTCAACTTTCCAATGCAATTTTACAGGTTAAAATCAGAAATGGTAACATAATTAAATTTACACAGTTTGGAACAAATTTACACACATTTGCACAGTTTTTCCCTTCTCAGTGGAAAAACAATTATCAAAAATTCATAAAATTTGCAAGATCATCTCAGACATTTAAGGCAAACTGAAATGCAAAATAATTGCTTTCTACCTTTATTGGTCTTTCCTGTAGGGCATGGTAACGTAATTTACATTGAAAAACAACAAAATCACTTTTCTACCTTCTTTGGCCTCCTGTGAATAGAGTTCTCAATATTTTGCAAAACCGTAAATTGAACCAAAACTAGACTTTTCAATAATAAAGTTCTTAATTTTTACAATCCGCAAATATTAGTATGATTAAAATGGCCCTGAATCCTATATTAATTTACAAGAATTATGTGACTTTTCTTCATGACCTTAAAATCTTATTTATCCATTTAAAAGGAGAACTTTATGACTTTTTCTATAGGAAGGCCATTATTGTTGGGTACATTTCCATGTTCCTCTACAGTTAATACCTGCAAAATTGGTGACACAGCAATTGATTTATATGAAACCCCTCAGTGACCATCACGTGCTATTTTTCCTTTTTTCGGGAATTTAACATGGGATTTAGCCCAGTTGCTATGACAAATTATATGTATATTGTATATGATTGTATTTCTACATACGTTTTCTAAATTAATGCCAAATTCTACAATTGTGAACCATTCTACTTGAAATGAGAGCCAACAGTCTTCAAATATTCTTTCTTTTTGGAATTTGCCCATTTAACTGGGATTGAGCCTTATGTGCTCGAATCAGCAAATTCCGCCTCATCTGCATAACATGTACGAAGGCCTGTTCAGCTGCTGATTAGCCGAGGGTATGCTGCCGCGCACTGGCGCGCAGCCTATGTTTTCTTCTTATTATTATTATTATGTATGTACAATCGAAGCAGCGATGACTGTCCTTGTAGATTTACGTCCAGTTGTCTTCATTCCATATTTTCCTTGATGCTCATCATGGTCCACTGCTCGTCATTCCGATGGAGTCTGGCTGGGGCATTTTTTTTGCACACATACAACTGACAGGAGGATGGACCTCTGCCTACACAGTGGCCATCCCCCCGGCCACAACTGTCTCCAACTCACTCCAATTTAGTTCCAGGATGGCGATTCAAACCCACGGCCTCTCAGGCCAGTTGATTCAAAATCAACTGCTGTAACCATTAGGTAATGGAGGAACTTTTAATTCTTCACAAATAAAAGATTTTCTCCCTCTTTTCTCTCTCTCTCTATTGAATTGTCTGCAATATTCTGTATCGCGACACCATGGCAGTAGAATATAACATGAACCACTGTCCAAAAGCCACGCTGATTGATTAGAATCAGTCACATGATGATATCTTAAAACTCTAGACCATTAAACACCTCTATCAGACAATCACATGCCAGTATTTCAGGGCAATAATTCCTTTGTTCTTATCATCTCATATTTGACTGCTTGAGCATTTGTATCATGATATGAGCCTGTTATTCGCCATGGGATCGGGAATATGTGTTTATCACACCTTAGGAGCGCCCTTGTTTGATAAATCACATATTCCGTCTCCAGTGGTGAATTACCTATCCTTATAAGCTTATTATATATTTTGAGTGTAGTACAAGAGTTTTCATTGATCACGCCGTAATAGCATAGCTAATTTTATTTATACATAACAAAACATTGATTGAAATGGATGTTGTTCTAAACGATCAGTGAGTATAAATCAAAATGTATCCTAAAAATAGTGGGATTTTAATTTTTTACATTTTAAAATCCTAACCTCATCAGAAAGCGACAGCTGAAATTTTGCTCATGAAGATACACTGAAAATTTAAGGTTCCCCAAACAGGGTCCGAACCGTTGCAAGCAAAGACATTAAGTTGAGCAGGCCTGAACCTTTAAAACCACTCTGCCACCCAGCTTGCTTTTGAGATTATGTCTGAAAAGTTTGAATTTATTATTTCTTGCTCAATTAGTAAATGACAAGAGCCCTGAAATTGGAGTGTGCACTGTGCAGTGAATGCTTTGCTATGAAATTCTCATTGTAATAATGATCCTTTTAAATTCAAGGTTAAATCCCAAATTATTAGAATTTTAATTTTCATCCTCTGTCATTCATGCGATTGCATTATCCAAATGAGTTCAAAAAGTTCTGGTGATGAAAAGATATCAAATGGGAGAATAAGATGTGAAATGAGTTTAATTGAATGGCACAGTGTCTCCAAACCCTCTGTCGCCTTGGAGTCTTTGAAATATAATCATTGCCCCTGCATGAGATGCACTCTTTATTCTGATTCTGTGGGCAAAAATTAGAAATTTCTTGATCTTCTATAATGACAGGTACATGTAGATGAGATATCCATTTGTGCTTCCCAAAGTTTTTAAAACCATCACCAATACATGAGAAGTCATTGAAATTATTCATTAATCCCAGACAGAGAAACAGAGATTAGTTTTTCGATGTGGTGGTTTGCAACCTATTTAATGCACGATCATAGAATTAGCTTGTGCACATTCAAGTTACCCGCTTAACCAACATCGATCATTTTCCAAAATGCACGTGGCTTTACCAGATATGGAATCTGCAGTTAACCCGGCCCGCATGCAGAAGTGGCAATTTCTGAGCTTCGAGGGTATTAAACAGAGGGCATTAAACAAAAGGAATTTGGGAGAGATAGCAGTGGCGTGTTTTGAGGGGGGGGGGTATTTGTATATGACCCCTCCCTTGGGGCCAAAAATTAACATGGAAGAGATAGGAAAAGCCTCGAAGCGCCCCGTATTCACCCCATGTAATGGCCCTGCCCTAAGGCCATTTCTACGTCCCTGAGAGATACATAGATAGGGAATTTGTCTCAACCCCATAGAGTTCAAAGTTATATCATTATTATTTGAATCCCTGAATTTCGTAGTTTCAAAAAATTCCTGTCTGGTTGTGAGGAGGTGAACTAGTTGTTGCTGTCTATTTTCTTCAAGACACAAGAAGCCTGCAAGTGAAGCAGGATTGACTTCTTCAAAATAGTATTGGTAATGGATGAGGCAAGGGCTTCTGGTGACAGCAAACCTGTTTTTGATTTCTAAATTCAGACTTGATGTATTGCAGTCTGCCTCTTTCTGACTTTGATATATAAAAAGAGTGGACTGTTGCACTGCGAAAATGGCACTTTGCATGTGTGTCATCATATCAATTGATGATTTGTTAATTTGATTCATGGAGACTTATTGCGCTTATTGGTGACAGCCAAACGCAAGGATTAGATTTTCACTCTAAAATCAGTTATGACAAGTCAAATGGCCTTATCAAGATCATGACTAATCAAACAGTCTCTATGTTTCCCATGTTGAAAGTAGAGAAAGATGACACTTCATCGGCTATCATGAGTCAAAAAGTGCATTTTTCACAGTGAACTAGACCTCATTTTTTCTATATCAAAGTGACAGACTGTAAACACACTGAGTTTAAACCTCGGATGATTCAGTGACTCAGTCAGAGTACTTACCCAAAGCAGCAAAAATTACTGCTTTGGTTTGATTTAAAATATCTATTATAAAAACACTAAACTGCTCAGTCCAGTAAAATCACTTCCAGCAGAAATCTCAATGTACAGAATAGCGTTAGACCATTATTTGTAGCGATGCGACACACGACATTCTGTATATTGAAGTTTCACTAGATATTTCTTATGTGTAGCTCCTGATGCACGAAAAAACAACAACAGATTTTGAACTGTTGAGGACTTGAGGTTATAACTAATTTAGGAGTTAGAATAGTATAAACAAATGGATTAATGGAGTATAAAAAATTGGGAATTTATCAAAATTGAGAAATCAAAAAGATCATGTCATAGCCCTGGGTAGAAGCATATTAGTGGGGCAGATTTGTCATGAATAGGAAGTAATTATGCATTTATGCATAGAAGCATGAAACTTGGTACACAGTTCTAAAGCATCTTTACATTTGGATAGGGAGCCACTTCAGATTTGACCTGGTTGACCCATGGCAGCCATTTTCCAAAATGGCGGTTAATTGTCTCATTTTCCTTCTTTCTGTGAAGTGCCTGTAGTTCGAAAGTATGAAAACAGTACTCATTATTCCTTCTACATATCAAAAAAACATTATCAATTGATTTCTGGATTGAACTGAGGAATTTTAGGGAAGTCAGGGTCCATTTTGTAAGAAGTGTTGAAGAAAATGTATAATTTTCGCGCTTTCCCATAGTTTCATGAAATCTCAATCGATTTTTAAACTGACTACATATTTGAATTCCTTGTAAGAAGAGCTTTCAAATGAAAGGTCGCATCAATAGTTTCCGTGACTTTTTTGTAAAAATTAATGAAAAAACAAAATCTTCAAAAAACATTTTATTTTCATTTTTTACATTTTCGCACCAAATTTACGGAACCCATTGATGCGGGTACTCATTTGAAAGCTCTTCTTGCAAGGAATTCAAATATGTAACTTATTTTGAGATTTATAAAGAATTGATTCAAATATGTAACTTATTTTGAGATTTATAAAGAATTGCTTTAACTATTCGTAACCGCGAAATCCAATGTTTGAATCAGTATTTCTACAAAAAAGGATTCCAACAAGCTTGAAAATAGACCAAGGCTACCAAAAAATGTTATAATAATGTACTGAACAACTAGAGAAGCAATAAAAAACAATATTTACATGTATTATGTTTATAGGAACTACACAGAAAGCAGCAAAATGGAAGAATTGACCAGCATTTTGGAAAATGGCTGCCAGTAGCCATCTAAGCTAAATCTGAAGTGGCTCCCTATTTAAATATGTTTGTATAGATGTTTTTTAAGTGTGCGCCAATTTTCATGATTCTATGTATAGACGCACTATTTTTTTACATACCTGCCCCGCTATATATCGCAGAGAGTTGAGTACCTAGACCTAAACACTGTGTACCGTTTACTCTATGCGAAGCGACCTCTAGAGTTAATCATAAAATCTCAAATTTCTGACAAGAAACAAATTCAACTAGAAATCGGGTAACCGCGATGCGGTGACGAAACTTCACCTTTCATAGTAATTATTTGCAACTAAATGACATTGGAAATGACATTTGACATGAATGTGAACATGAACATGAACTTAAACATGAACTTAAACATGAACTTGAACATGAACTTGAACATGAACTTGAACATGAACTTGAACATGAACTTGAACATGAATGTAATTGCACACATTTTGCATGCAATATCAAACACAGTATCACATGTAATATTTTGCAGTATCACATATATGCAAAGTTACATGCAATGTATCAAACATACAATATCACTTGCAATATCATGCTAAATCATATCACATGCAATATCAATTTATTATGTGTAATTTCGCATGTCAATTAAAATGTATGAAGCGTGCGCAGATACATGGAAGTACTTATAAACTATCTGTCCATGAACTAGTTGTGATGTGAAAAAATTATAGTCAGCAGACAGATAAACCCTGCAATAAACCCTTACTGAAACATGTTAATCAGTTTGTTGCCATACGCTGACTGATACACTGACTGATACACTGACTGATACAGTGACTGACACAAAAATATTTTGAGGGTCAGGGGATCTTTTCAACCGTCAGAGCTCCAAGAAAAAATTCAGAGAAAGAAAACAAGAGGAGAATTTGAGCTTCATGAATATATATATAGAAAATAACATGGACCAGTACTTGGACAGTACATGGACAGTACATTGACCTCTACATTGACCAGTACATGATCCAGTGCATGAACCAGTGCATGAACCAGTGCATGAACCAGTACATCAACCAGTACATCAACCAGCACATCAACCAGTACATCAACCAGTACATCAACCAATACATCAACCAATACATCAACCAATACATCAACCAATACATCAACCAATACATCAACCAATACATCAACCAATACATCGATTAGAGTTACTGCTGATTGAAACTGGCACCGTTCTTCTAGTCCTGAAAACATATCGAAATGACAGCAATTTCTGAAAACATACATTTTTTGGGGTCCGACGATCTTTTTAACCGTCAGTGATACAAGAAATTGGTTAAACATAGACACTAGAGGAGAATTTGTGCTTTCCAAATCTATTTTCAGATTCTCCGTAACTTTATTAGGACCGCAGATACGGCCGATTGAAATAATGGTACAATTCTGAAAGGTGGACTTCAGAAATTTATGAAAAAATGTAGTTTTTCCCTTAAAATTACTCTAGAACCAAAACGGTTCAATGGAAACATATATAACTTGGCAGGATTATGTGAACGGACGATGAAAGTATGCTCAAATAGCTTCACTGAAATAAAATGATTACTTCCTTGTCAAAATGATGATAAATTGTGAAAATTTGACAAAAAACATGAAATTTTCAGGGTCCGGCGATCTTTTAAACCGTAAGAGCTACGAAAAAATGTTCATATATAAAAACTAGAAGAGAATGTGGCCTTTCCGAATCTGTTTTCAGATTCTCTGTATCTTAGTTAGGACCGGAGCTATGGACGATTGAAATAGCGCTATCATTGAAAAAATATTATAATATTTCCTTCATTTTTTGACCTTGTGACCTTTTTGGTGTGACATATGTCAGTCCGAGGACCTTGAAAATTTACACAATCCTTCTAGACTATTGTAGCAAGTATGCCTGCCATTTTTGTAAAAATATCTTTATTCCTTGCCTGTGTAAAAAAAAAAAAAAAAAAAAAAGTAAAATTTTTTATCATGTTTGACCTTGAATTTGACCTTGAAAATAAGTTTATAGGTCAAAACCAATATGATTTTCAGAATCAGGATGTCAAAATGGGGGGATAAATTAATTATTGTAACTCTCTCAGATCGATATTTCCATGTCAAAAACGCGATAATTTGTCATATTTTAACATTCTCCGGTTTGCTATATTTGGAATTTTGTAGAAAATTTGGGTAAAATGTTAGAGGAATTTGGATTGCATATTATAAATGTACATATTTTTGTCTGTCTAGAGATAATATATCAAGGTGATATCATGAAAAAAACATAATTTTCAGAATTTTTGAAAATAAGCACTTTTTGCACTTTGAAGAGCCAAATGACCTTGAAAAATGAGGTCAAGGTCAAATTTGAAGGTGGATATGGGGGTTTTGGGGGCTACTTGGGGGGGTTCACTATACATTGTAATGGCCTAAAATCGATATTTCAGGGTCAGACATTCAAGGTCACCTGTTTTTACGACGCGGTCAATATTTAAAATTACGTAACCCAAAAAGTAAGCATGACAAAATTACAAAAATGAGTTGCAGACCCAGATTGGTCATTTAGGCAACTTTTGGCATCAATTACACAATTCAGAAACCTCCGGTTTCTGAGATCATGTGTTCTCAATTGTAGGAGTGAAATTGGTTCTGTACGACCTTGACCTTGACCTACTTTCATGAAATTGGGTCAGATTGTGTAACTTGTATGTAGTACATGTCATGTAATTGGAAAATTAAATTTGCCTGTAATTACCTGAGAAACAATCACTTGAAATAATGAAAAAACTGACTTTGAAGTGGCCTGTGACCTTGAAAAATGTTTCAAGGTCACCGAAACTGGGTCAGTGTAATGAGGTCATGTAACACTATATATGTGAATTTTTTGAGGAAAATTTTTTTGGCGTAAAAATAATAAAAATATTTACGAAAACAAGAAACTTCACCTATGTAATAGGTGAAGTTTAATTACAGTATAACATAGCCAGTATGCTGTATTTATGTACATTGTATCAGACATCTTGATGTGAAATTACAAGCATTAAATATTCAATAATCAAATGATTTGGTGATTCTATCCAAAAACCGCATTATAATTTACTAAAACTGCCTAATCTCCCTGAAAACTTAACTAAATGGTTCCAAAATTTGGATGTGCATTACTTGTACCATAAGACAGCATACTGGCCATAATGCAATGTTCGTTGTTTGCTCTACACTACTCTCCAAAAGTTTGAATAGACCTGGAAAAGGGAGGTTTCTTTTAAAAATACTTCATTTTGGATAATTTTTGTTTCATATTTACATCAAATAATATCAGAAGTCACATTTAAGTCATAAATTGTCTTTATATTGTCATTTTAGGTCATTTTAATTGAAATTTATGGCCTTTCTCGATATCCCAAATTATGGAATTTTATTTAAAAAAATTGTCACAGCTCAGTTATCTTCTAGGTTTATGAAATCTAATCATATACACTGAACAAAAAACGAAACGTCCCCTTCCTTTTTTGCTTATAATTTGTAAGATAATTTTTTTGGCCAAAACTAGTTAAACAGTACTGATCCTATTATAAAAAAGTATCAATGTGCCGAAAATTATTCAAGTGCGACCATTTCCTGTTCACTTTTGACCTTGTTTATCACATTTGGGGATGTTTTTAAAATGGCCCCATACCCACAATGTCTCGCATCTCAATAAAAAAATTGGGGTGTCCTTTCAAAGAGTGTGACATAGAGCCCTAGAAAAACGAAAAAAATTGGCACTTCTGCTTTATTTTTGACAGCTACAGATCACCTTCCAGATGTGCGACATTGTGTGTTTCATACAGCGACGGAAATGACTCATGTTATTCAGCTTTGAATTGAGATATTTTAATGAAAATTTTACATGACATGACCAGAGGCATCTCGGAAATGCCAATGCTTTTTACAAATCAAAATATCAAAAGAACACCCTTTTTAGAATTTTTTATGCAAAAATTAAAAAATTTGAATTGAGATTCATTAGCACACCCTTCAGAAGCAAATTAAACATTTATTGATAGTGTGAAATATTCCTAATTGCCATACATCAGCATTGATTTGCAGCATATTTAGGTGAAATGGTTCAAGTGCATAAAGTTGTGAGGTCTTTGATGACAGAAAAAAAAAGTCATTCCAGATATTTTTTCCAGCAGATGGCAGTTTAGTCTATCAGAGGTTCTGATGCTAATGGTTGAACATGGGATCAACATTAATTCAACTCCAAGACTTTACTGCCGCCTACTGGAATAACAGTTTGAGTGATTTTAATTGTTGTCATCAAAAATCTTATGATTTTCGCGGCCTGGATCATGGTAGCCAAACATCTTATCTATCAATGCTGAAGTATGGAAATTCTAAATATTTAACCCTATCAATAAATGTTTAATTTGCTTCTGAAGGATGTGTTTAAGAATCTCAATTTAAATTTTTGAATTTTTGCATAAAAAAATACAAACATTGGTGTTCTTTTTGATATTTTGATTTGAAAAAGCATAGGCATATCCGAGATGCCTCTGGTCATGTCATGTAAGATTTTCATTAAAATATCTCAATTCAAAGCTGAATAACATGAGTCATTTCCGTCGCTGTATGAAACCCACAATGTCGCACATCTGGAAGGTGATCTGTAGCTATCAAAAATAAAGCAGAAGTGCCAATTTTTTTCGTTTTTCTAGGGCTCTATGTCACACTCTTCGAAAGGACACCCCAATCTTTTTGGTGAGATGCGATACATTGTGGGTATGGGGCCATTTTAAAAACATCCCCAAATGTGATAAACAAGGTCAAAAGTGAACAGGAAATGGTCGCACTTGAATAATTTTCGGCACATTGATACTTGTTTATAATAGGATCATTACTGTTTAACTAGTTTTGACCAAAAAAATTATCTTACAAATTATAAGCAAAAAAGGAAGGGGGACGTTTCTTTTTTTGTTCAGTGTATAAGTGTTTCTAGAGTTTTAACATGATCGTAACAGTAGTTTTCAACACCAAAAATGCATTTTAAAAATTAAACATTGACTACTCAAATATATAAAATTTAGATTATTTCGAGTCCTCATGAAGTATAATCATAGAATGTATCTTCTCAAGGCAAAATTATTTTATTTGAGCTCTTTCGGCATTGTTTTGACCAAAAACTAGCCAAAATCAGTATTTTTGTCAGATTTTCAAAGGCCATTTTCTGTTCTGAAACGACTAGCAAAATCATCACAAACCAGTGGAAATGTGTAAAATATGATAAAATTTCATAAACATGGAAGGTAACTGTGTTTTTATAGCTTTTCATAGAAAATAATAAAATGGGATATCGAGAAAATTTCATAAATTTACACCAAAATGATAAAACCATGAAATATGGACACCTTATGGCCTGAATGTGAATTTCCATATCAATTGATGTAAGTATAAAACGAAAATAGTGTTGAAGATGAGATATTCTCGAAAGAAATCTAGCCTTTTCTGGTGTAATCAAACTTTTGGAGGGTAGTGTATATATGAGAACCAGCAAAATGTAAACAAAAAATCCTTAATTAGGTCACTTTGTTAGTACACAGTGTAAAGATATAAAAAAATATATTTGAAGTAGAAAAAAGAAGCATCAATTACAGATGATTTCATATTTGTTGACATAAGGACTGAATGTTAATTTTTTCTGGGACATGTGTTCTATAGAGAAAAATGACATCAGAAAACTCATGACATTACTTTTTCCCATAGGATACCATGTCCTAGAAAAAAATTCGCATTTCGTCCTTTGGTCTACAAATATGAAATCATCTGTAAACAACACCCAAGAAATTCAAATGAAGACCACCAAGTAATATGCAATTAATGAGAATCTGTGGAAAAATGGTTTCCCAGTGACACAAATTTAGCATTGACTGGGAGACCCAATCCGTCCACCGGGAGTCAATTTTTGAAAATGCACTGAACAGTGAGCAGAGGTCATAAGCAATTCAGCATTTGATTGAAAACTTATTGAGTAGGCTATGTTATGATTTGCGCCTGGTCCAGTTGCTGACTTCTGCCGTAATGAATTGTGGGTTATGTTCCAATTTCTCAATATGTGCTTACAATGTAGCAAAATTGTAAAAGGAACGTGGACCAGTGCTCATCGTTTGAAACAAAAAATCACTTCAAGTCATATCCTGTGGCTCATGTCACAGTGTTATAGTGTTGTACTCTTGGGGACAGCTGTTTTGTTTATCATCAAAGGAAAACAGATTTAAGACCAGAGCGAAATAGAGAAGTGCAAAGTTCACATTATAGGGATGACTGCCTCTGGCTGATGTTCCTTTGATAATCAGATTATCTCTGGTGTAGGTGGTAGTCAGCTGTTGGTTGCTATGGTAACCTGCTCCAAATAAGCCAGAAGCAACCGGGATCATGACATCAGCAGGTGATGTCAGTGGATTGTTTGGTTAATTAGCTGAAGATATCTTCCTAAGTATGACACATGGATGTTCTGCAGATTTTCTTGTATAATCACAAGATCTCAATTGGACACTTCCGTAAGGTAGAAAGCTTCCTGTAGAACCAATGTGTGTAGTATCAATCGAAAAGTCCTTTTCACCATCATGGTGAAATACATGATGTTTTTTTAATAGTTACATTTCTGAAAGGATGATTTATCAAAAGCTTCGTCTTAATTGGTTGATTACTCAGGATGATGTTAAATGCTATTTTCGCAGAAGTTTAATATACAAACAAAATTATATTCTTTGTTTAAAATTATAGAACATATTAATTACTTATTATTATAGAGCTTTGAGATTTTGTCTAGACACCAGAGATGTAATGATTCTAAAGAAAATACGGGCAGTCACTTCTTGTGTGACAAAATCTGTCATGCAGCTATAGTATCACATTCCAAATCCTTTTCAAAATATATCTGCAGCAATGACAATTTTTTCAGGGTTAAGCCATATCAAAAATAAACATCAATATAGATAATGTATGTCTGTACAATAATAGACTAAATCTGAGATGTATTAAGCCTATTTTTTTTTTAAGGTATGAATTAGAAAATATTTGGTATTTCCAGCTGCATGAATTGAAATGGAGCGGATCAGATGGCTGATCCCACCTGCCTAACTGAATGTCTCGGATTGTCTCCCCAAATTTTCCCTCAAAACTGCACTCCTGCAGGTTACACAGCCTCGAAACTTTTTGTGCATGTTAGGTTCCATAAAACTTTGGAAAATAATTCCATGGTAACTGTACGTCCACAGTACAACCAAAAGTAAAGTATGACTCTTGATATATGACTGCCCCAACGGAAAGGAAGAACCCTATGGAAAGGAAGAACCATCCACTACTTTACCCTTTCACACCTTTTTGGGTGTTCGTTTACTCTTTGGGTTATAATTGTAGTTAGGACCCACCGCAATGCACCAAACATTTGTAAAATAGTGTCCTTTGAACTATCAGCGTAAAGTTGAGGTGAGGAGTCAAAGGCAGTTGTAGAGAGATTTGGAGTGGAATGAGAAAGTAGATCAAAGTACATGAAGGTAAACAGAGGACTTCTGACAGACAATTTTCTTACTTGATTTTGGGTTATACAAATTGTCTATTCAGTCTGAGTAGGCCTATTTTGTTATTCTGCATTCCACATATATGTGTCATAACTTTACATTTTCATTTTCATGCCCTATAATGTCATAAGATATAAAATGTAGGGAAAGTTCACAAAGGTTTTTTGAACTGATATATGCAGTGCATTTACCTTGAAGTGATAATGAACAGTGTCAAGTGTAAGCATTTTAAATATAATATGGTAAGAGGATGTTATTCTAGCCAAATTCATGATTCTCTGATCTTGGAACCTCAAATCCGGGTCTTATAGGTTATTTCCTTTGGGTTTCATCAAGATGGTATTATCTTAATGGTGTCTGATCTTATTGTGATTCTTTGAGACACCTTAGAAGGCATTGGCTCAATGAAATGACAACGGTTTCTGATCTTTGTGAAGAAATTAATTTTCCTCTGTAATCCTATTGATTTTGTCAAGAGGAATAATTATTTGCTCAACTCTTGCTGAGCCATCTTGCCACAAGCAAGGTATAAAAGAGGCACACTCTAAAAAAATTTCAGACAAAATTGTTTTTTTAGATTCAAGATGTTTTTTTGAAAAACCAAATTTCAATGCAAAAAACCAACAATCCATGTTGGTTTTGCATTGAAATTTGGTTTGTCTAAAAACCATTTTGAATCTAAAAAACCAATTTTGTCCCGACATTTTTTAGAGTGCAGTGTGCATCAGGATGAAGGCGCCGCACTGTAAAAAAGAAATGTTGCATTTACCGTCAAACAACTGTTACTGTATTAAAGCACTTTTGGGTGCCAACTTTATGCTGTTAAATATACAGTTTCAGTCCCAGTACACATGTGTATGCTTATCAGGATAGTAACTCCTAATTATCGACAAGATGTGACCGCTTTCAAGAATTTGGTTCGACTTCCACATCTCAGAATTTAGCAGAGGAAAACGAACTTTAACTCAACTAATTTCTGCATTATGTCCAAATCTGCAGATCAACATATAGACACTTCTATAGATGGGATTTCACCAGATTTGATAATGTCACTGAACAAAAAACACTTCTCAGAAAATACCAATTATATACCAGTTCCCTTATAGGGCCTGATATTGTTTTTCAGGTTATGACAACCCACTATTTGCCCAGATAATATAACTTGCTGCCAGATCATTCAGACTTCTTGGAACTTCTGACCAATCAGAATATATGTTATTGCTTTTTGTTTCAAGTGACACAGAAGTTCTTGTATAAGACACAAAATAACTGATATATGTAAAGATAACTATGCGTATGCCCATATGTAGGTTATTAACCTCAGTAACAGTAATATGTGATTTATGCTGTCACTCAAAATCTTATAAAAAACTTGTGACCAACAGAGGAGAAATAAAATCAACAAAGGCAACAAAAGTCAAAAATAACGTGCAAGCACTTTAACAGCTGCTTGTAGATAGACTATCGACCTATCTGGATAATGCGGATACCTATTTGTCTATCTATCTATCTATCTATGTAACAATCTATATTTGTCTATATATATCTCCCTTCCTTCCATCCTTCCTTCTTGCCTTCATTCCTTCCTTCATTTCTTAAAATTATAGAACATATTAATTACTTATTATTATAGAGCTTTGAGATTTTGTCTAGACACCAGAGATGTAATGATTCTAAAGAAAATACGGGCAGTCACTTTTTGTGTGACAAAATCTGTCATGCAGCTATAGTATCACATTCCAAATCCTTTTCAAAATATATCTGCAGCAATGACAATTTTGTCAGGGTTAAGCCATATCAAAAATAAACATCAATGTAGATAATGTATGTCTGTACAATAATAGAATAAATTGAGACATATTAAGCCTCTTTTTTCTTTCAGGTATGAATTAGAAAATATTTGGTATTTCCAGCTGCATGAATTGAAATGGAGCGGATCAGATGGCTGATCCCACCTGCCTAACTGAATGTCTCGGATTGTCTCCCCAAATTTTCCCTCAAAACTGCACTCCTGCAGGTTACACAGCCTCGAAACTTTTTGTGCATGTTAGGTTCCATAAAACTTTGGAAAATAATTCCATGGTAACTGTACGTCCACAGTACAACCAAAAGTAAAGTATGACTCTTGATATATGACTGCCCCAACGGAAAGGAAGAACCCTACGGAAAGGAAGAACCATCCACTACTTTACCCTTTCACACCTTTTTGGGTGTTCGTTTACTCTTTGGGTTATAATTGTAGTTAGGACCCACCGCAATGCACCAAACATTTGTAAAATAGTGTCCTTTGAGCTATCAGCGTAAAGTTGAGGTGAGGAGTCAAAGGCAGTTGTAGAGAGATTTGGAGTGGAATGAGAAAGTAGATCAAAGTACATGAAGGTAAACAGAGGACTTCTGACAGACAATTTTCTTACTTGATTTTGGGTTATACAAATTGTCTATTCAGTCTGAGTAGGCCTATTTTGTTATTCTGCATTCCACATATATGTGTCATAACTTTACATTTTCATTTTCATGCCCTATAATGTCATAAGATATAAAATGTAGGGAAAGTTCACAAAGGTTTTTTGAACTGATATATGCAGTGCATTTACCTTGAAGTGATAATGAACAGTGTCAAGTGTAAGCATTTTAAATATATTATGGTAAGAGGATGTTATTCTAGCCAAATTCATGATTCTCTGATCTTGGAACCTCAAATCCGGGTCTTATAGGTTATTTCCTTTGGGTTTCATCAAGATGGTATTATCTTAATGGTGTCTGATCTTATTGTGATTCTTTGAGACACCTTAGAAGGCATTGGCTCAATGAAATGACAACGGTTTCTGATCTTTGTGAAGAAATTAATTTTTCTCTGTAATCCTATTGATTTTGAAGAGGATTAATTATTTGCTCAACTCTAGCTCAGCCATCTTGCCACAAGCAAGTTATAAAAGAGGCACACTCTAAAAAAATTTCAGACAAAATTGTTTTTTAGATTCAAGATGTTTTTTTGAAAAACCAAATTTCAATGCAAAAAACCAACAATCCATGTTGGTTTTGCATTGAAATTTGGTTTGTCTAAAAACCATTTTGAATCTAAAAAACCAATTTTGTCCCGACATTTTTTAGAGTGCAGTGTGCATCAGGATGAAGGCGCCGCACTGTAAAAAAGAAATGTTGCATTTACCGTCAAACAACTGTTACTGTATTAAAGCACTTTTGGGTGCCAACTTTATGCTGTTAAATATACAGTTTCAGTCCCAGTACACATGTGTATGCTTATCAGGAAAGTAACTCCTAATTATCGACAAGATGTGACCGCTTTCAAGAATTTGGTTCGACTTCCACATCTCAGAATTTAGCAGAGGAAAACGAACTTTAACTCAACTAATTTCTGCATTATGTCCAAATCTGCAGATCAACATATAGACACTTCTATAGATGGGATTTCACCAGATTTGATAATGTCACTGAACAAAAAACACTTCTCAGAAAATACCAATTATATACCAGTTCCCTTATAGGGCCTGATATTGTTTTTCAGGTTATGACAACCCACTATTTGCCCAGATAATATAACTTGCTGCCAGATCATTCAGACTTCTTGGAACTTCTGACCAATCAGAATATATGTTATTGCTTTTTGTTTCAAGTGACACAGAAGTTCTTGTATAAGACACAAAATAACTGATATATGTAAAGATAACTATGCGTAGGCCCATATGTAGGTTATTAACCTCAGTAACAGTAATATGTGATTTATGCTGTCACTCAAAATCTTATAAAAAACTTGTGACCAACAGAGGAGAAATAAAATCAACAAAGGCAACAAAAGTCAAAAATAACGTGCAAGCACTTTAACAGCTGCTTGTAGATAGACTATCGACCTATCTGGATAATGCGGATACCTATTTGTCTATCTATCTATCTATCTATGTAACAATCTATATTTGTCTATATATATCTCCCTTCCTTCCATCCTTCCTTCTTGCCTTCATTCCTTCCTTCCTTCTTTCATTCCTTTCTCCTTCTCTTTTTTTTTAAAAATATTAAAAAAAAATTCAGTTTTGCTATCCAATGGGTTTAAACTGAAGCTAATGTATAGTGGTTTTATTGCAAAAAAGTGAGCAATGTGTCTTCGCCTGATTTTGATCCGGTATGTACAGTCACATTTTGCAACTACAGGTCTAATCTTTTAGTTACAGTAAACGAATGACGAGTACTTACATCCAGCTGCTAGTGGCAATCAGTGACCTCACAACTAGTCCTATCAAATACATTGAAATGAAGTGTCAATTTCGTCATTGGGAACCTTGTGACCTCACTGATGAGGGATGTTGGTCAGTTGGAAGCTCGCTTCAATAGCATTGGAAGTATAGGGTATGACATCATTGACTGCTTATGAGCAATGAAGGATAACATGGAATAGACAGGATGTGACTTCACAAGGAGCATTTCAGCCAGTTTCTGTAAGCACTTGACGTTCGTCTACCGTAATAGCACAATTGCCCCCATATTTTTTTGTATTGTATTGTATACATTATTTCAGTGTCAGATTTGATATATCTCTATTACACAATAGGTGGCAGAGCTCCAAAAATGGCCGAGAACTCAATTTTTCAAAACGGATGGCTATTTGAAAGCCCTGCCACAGGAAACTGACTCAGCAATAAGTGCTGAAACTGGTTTTTTCGCCGTATTCTTCGGGCCAAATATCGTACTGTCATGGTGCGCAGTACTGACGGTTTTTTCTTCATACTGCCTATAACCAGCACAAAAAAGAAGAAATTGCAAGAAATCCACTCGCATCCGCATTGTTTTGGTCCCTCTGCCGCCATGACACTTCCTTCTCAGGCTGATCGAGATTCTTGTCCAGAGCGTCTGTTTACAAAATGGCGTCTGAAAGTAGCAAAACATTAAGAATTTCAGATTTTTCGCCAATTTCGTACTAATTAAAGCAGTAAAGTGAGTAAACAGCTGATTAACTCTGAGATTGATATATCTTGTTACCGCGGTTCCACTTTCAATCGATATTGTGGTATCAAAATACCAATATCGTCCCAACCCTACTTCCAAGTTAATTGATCGTCAATCCCCAACATGGAAGGACAATATTTCGGATAATTTCGCCGTATTCTTCGGGCAAAATATCGTAAAAAATATGGGGGCACATTTCCTAATAAGTGTTTTTACATCTCTTAAAATTCCAGCATTTCTCTGAGAAGCAGTCTAATGAGAATTTATGCAATTCCACAATCACAAAAATGTTCTTCGCTGCTCTTGCAAATCTACGGCTGCTTAAGCATCTTATATCCAATGAAAAACCTTTGTGAATTTTGCTTTAGCAACATAACAGACAGCCTGTTGTTACATTATGAGACGTCTCATGACTTTGCTATATTTCTAAAAACTCTTCATTTTGTCCATTGGTGTGACTTGTTATTATAAGAAAATATATATTCATATTTACTAAGGGCACTTACAGTCTGTCACTTTGATATAGAAAAAGAGTGGACTGATGCACTGTGAAAATGGGACATTCGTGTGTCCATTCGTGCAAGATATATTCATCTTTACTAAGGACACTTACAGTCTGTCACTTTGATATAGAGTGAGTGAGTGAGTGAGTGAGTGAGTGAGTGAGTTTGTGTTTTATGCCCCATCAGCACCGGTTTGGGCTATTTAGAGGCAATCTTTGATATAGAGAAACAGTGGACTGATGCACTGTGAAAATGGCACTTCGTGTGTCATCATACTGATGCATGATCATGCCCAACACTTTCAATGTTAATTTGACTTAAGAAGACTAATCCCGCTTGTTGCTAACAGCCAAACGAAAGGATTTTTCATCTGATTTTCACTCTAAAATCAGTTATGACAAGTGAAATGGCCTTCTCTTGATCATGACTAATCAAACAGCCTATATGTTTCCCATGTTGAAAGTAGAGAAGATGACACCTCATCGGCTATCATGAATCACAAAGTGATTTTTCAGTGTGAACTGGTCCAAATTTTTTCTATATCAAAGTGACAGACCATAATCAGTTGAATACAAATTAGTCCACTCCCCCCCCTTAAATAAAGGTGAAGATCTCAAAGATTCCTTCTCTGATTTTTATGATATTTGACTGAATTACAGGTCTGCATATGTCAAGTCATTGACACATTAGGCCTACCCTGTGGGCAATTTGGCTTATTTAGCAACTTGTGATCAAAACTAAGTTAGGACCTCTAATCTGCAAAGATCTCTTAACACATTGGTACATGTTTTGTGGAAGTAGAATAAGTTAAAGATTCAGGTTGATAAGGCATCATTTCGATGATCAAGACATCGTAAATTACTAATTACTTTATATTATCTGTTCAAGGATAACCTCGTGATTATTAATGAGAAGCGATAGCTTTCTGCAAAAGCTGTAACTGATATCTTATCAGGAATATTAAATGTGAATATTTCAAGATTGATTAATCAGCCATTATTAAAACAATCTTGGTAAGAAATATTCGTGATAATGAGGTCTTAATTATTCCATTATTAGCTTTGATAAGCTGGAAGAAAAGAGTGAAATGTTTGGTGTGCTGCATTGTAGGCTGCCATGTTCCAATTAAAAGCAGCAAGGTTCTCCTTTTCAGGAATGGATTGGGTTATCACAATCAGTTAATTTGTTTTATATGCATAAACATATATAAATAAACAACAGAAATTGGTATCAATAGGTCAACTAAAATAGCCCCCCCCCCACAAATCTCGAAGATACCTTCTCTGATTTTCATGAAAGTTGAACAATATGGCAAGTGGTCAGAATCAGAAAAGGAATCTTTGAGATATTCATCTTTATTTAAGGGGGGGGAGTGGACTAATTTGTATTCAACTGTTTACGGTCTGTCACTTTGATATAGAAAAAATTTGGACCAGTTCACACTGAAAAATCACTTTGTGATTCATGATAGCTGATGAGGTGTGATCTTCTCTACTTTCAACATGGGAAACATATCTATCTGGGCTGTTTGATTATTCATGATCAAGAGAAGGCCATTTGACTTGTCATAACTGATTTTAGAGTGAAAATCAGATGAAAAATCCTTTCGTTTGGCTGTTAGCAACAAGCGGGATAAGTCTTCTTAAATCAAATTAACATTGAAAGTATTGGGCATGATTATGAATCAGTATGATGACACAAGAAGTGCCATTTTCACACTGCATCAGTCCATTCTTTTTCTATATCAAAGTGACAGACTGTAAGTGCCCTTAGTAAATATGAATATATATATATATATCTTAATAAAAGTCACACGAATGGACAAAATGCTGAGTTTTTCAAAATATAACAAAGTCATGAAACGTCTCATAATGTAACCACAGACTGTCTGTTATGTTGCTAAAGCAAAATTCACAAAGCTTTTTCATTGGATATAAGATGCTTAAGCAGCCGTAGATTTGCAAGAGCAGGGAAGAACATTTTTGAGATTGTGGAATTGCATAAATTCTCATTAGACTGCTTCTCAGAGAAATCCTGGAATTTTAAGAGATGTAAAAACACTTCTTTAGGAATTGTGAGCTTGGAAATATTGTCCTTCCAAGTTGGGGATTGATGATCAATTAACTTGGAAGTAGGGTTGGGACGATATTGGTATTTTGATATCACGATATCAGTATTTTGATATCACGATATCGATTGAAAGTGAAACCGCAGTAACACGATATATCGATCTCAGAGTTAATCAGCTGTTTAGTCACTTTCCTGCTTTAATTCGTCCAAAATCGGCGAAAAATCTTAAATTTTTAATGTCGTGTTACTTTCAGACGCAATTTTGTCAGTAGACGCTCTGGACGAGAATCTCGTCCAGCCTGAGAAGCAAGTGTCATGGTGGCGGAGGGACCAAATCAATGCTGATGCAAGTGGATTTCTTGCAATTTCTTCTTTTTTGTGCCAGTTAATGGCAGTATGAAGCAAGACTGTCAGTACTGTGCACCATGACAATACGATATTTGGCTCGAAAAATAAAGCGAAAAAACCAGATTCAGCACTTATTGCTGAGTCAGTTTCTTTTGGCAGAGCTTTCAAATATAGACCGGCAGCCCAGGGGCTCTAACCTAGTCGAACGAGGTACCACTAACGGAGCATATGGGTATAAAGGGAATAATAAGGCGCACCAGAAAACCCATTTCTGGCGCGGCGTATCGGTCGCGTTTACCCCTGGCGGCCATTTTCCAAGATGGCCGCCATAAAAATAAGTGCATGCAGTTTTTGGTCTAGATCTTTAATGGCTTATCCGATTTTGATAATTTTTGGGTCAAAATATATGTATTGCAATATTCCCAATGCAATGATGTCATAAAAATTTCAATATTGTGAGCGATTCATGCTGTTTTTAAGGATCAAATGCAAAAAAAGTGAAAAATTTGGAAAAAAATCAAGATTCTCTGGCAAAATAAGGCATCATAGTCAATGAATGGTTGGTTTTAGGGCAAAAATAACATCATAAAAAACTTCCTGACATACAGAAATACCAGAAACCACGTCTTATTTGTTGATGTGTGACATTTAGTGTTGAAGATATTCCCATTTACATGGCTGGTCACGTCAAGTGAGAATTGTGACGCGACGACGTCACGTTTCAGCAGTGGTGCATCTTATGTGTCTGATTTAGCATAACTCTCCAACAGCTTATCAGATTTTTATAATTTTTGTGTCAAAATATATATTTTTCAATATGCCCAATCCAATGGTGATGCCAAAAATAGGAAATTACAAGTATTTTATATTCTTTCTGACGATCATTTGTTAAAAAAATTAAAAATTAAGGGAAAAAAACAGGATTTCCAGGCAAAACAAGGCATCTTATGACTTTATTATTGACTTTAGAGTAAAAATGCCACCTTTAATCAATTCCAAATGTTCTAAAATATCAGCAGGTATGCCTATTTTGTTGCTATGTCATTTTTGGTCTTGATAATATTTACATTTATGTGAGAGACCAGGTGAAATAAAATTGTGACGTTATATTTCCACAGTGATGCATACGTTTGTCTAATTGGATGTAAATCTTAAAAATGTTATCAAAGTTTTGGATCTGCATATTAGCATGGTACATTTTCTGCTATTATGCAGTTTTGTCAATAATAAGTATTAAATTTATGCTTTTTTTCATGGTCAAATACAAAAATGTGTAAAAACACATAAATCACACATAATTATCATTGGCATTGTCGTTAATTGCCATATTGGTTGCAGACTGAAAAATTAAGCCATAAAAAAAAATCTCACCTATTCCATTCTATTCCTATAACCAACCATGCAATGATTGCATACAATCCCCCATCTCTTCTTTATCAATGAATGGTTCACCTGCATCACTTCGAATTATCAATATTGGTCCAACACAGATAGTTTACATTTGGCAGCAAAATTATTCAACCCCTTTGATTTCTTCCCAATAATAAACAGGTTTTGTGAAATGAGTGTGATGTATGACATCAGAATGTTTCAAATCACAAAAATATGATAGCATCACATACCAGACAACATATGCTGAATCAGCTGTGGAAAATAACTAAATCTAGTTGGCAGGACTGGTGCTCCAATGCTAATCCAATGGCGGCAACGGGGTTGAAACATTTTTGACATTGTTGACCCCTATGCGAAATACAAACCACCTACCAGGTTCTGGTGCCCTTCCTAACAGTTTGGCATTATGTTGTCTGATACAAATTGATGTTATCCTTTTCATGATTTGATATATATGCTGATGTCACTACACTCAATTGCATTTGTCAGCTATTGAATTCAATGGAAAAACATCAAGGGGTTGAATTATTTTGTTGACAACTGCAGAGAGTATTTGCCTGGACTATATTCAATACATACTAGTAAGTTGCCCGCAGCTTGGAGGGCACAAAATAGAACACAATAGAAAATATAGGATTGTGATAAATTTAGAAGGATAGATAGATAGGCCCAGATTGATTTATTGATTGAAAGGGCCGAGATAGGCCGAGATAATCTGATAACAGATAGATGGGGATTTTTATGAGAGTATCGTTTCACAATCAATAGTTAGAGTACCCGTAGATTGGAAGGAACAGAATAGAAGTGATTGGTATATTTTTAAAATATAATTTGATTTTATAGTGCCCAGATAGACTGATGGAGTAAGATTAGAAAAAGATGGGCCTGGTATCTGCGAGTGTGGGCTGCTGTGGGTCAGAGATTTATCACACGGGGCGGGCTGGGGCAGGCCGAGATTTTATTTTTTCGTTGTTTCACATTTTTAGTGGAGGTGAGTACCCATCTCCATTTATGCAGTCACAATGAGAGAATGGAAGTTGTGGTGGGAAATTTGAAATTTGAGCATTTTCAGAATGTCTTTTGGGCCCTGACTTCATTTTGTTCCGAGATGTTTGGAGTCAAGAAATAAGTATAACTTGATTATAGAGCATGTATCTGGCATAGAAATGAATCGCATGCATGTTGTAATTTGGACAAGACTTCCTTTGCTTTGAATCTTGATTGGATGCACCGTTAAAAAATTATGTGAATTGTGTTTGTGTATGCAAATCAGCTGTCCACCATTTTGTAAATCATGTGTGTTGTGTTCTGTTTATGAAATGAGATGACCTGGAACTATGTCATGGTGACATTTGGATGTTCATTGCTCAATTTACTGACCTTGGAATTTATGTTATCATAGAACTAGATCACAGGAGATGAGATTTCAATAGTTATCCAAATTTCCAAGTATTTCAGTTAAATATTGTGTAGGATGTATTGATGGATAGAAGAAATATCGACAGTTTGCTAGCTAGATAAATGGATAGATAAATACTGCTAGATATATAGCATGGCTGGAAAAGTAGGGAATTCGGCCATGTCAATGCCTGGAAATCTCTAAATCTCACTTAAAATTTTTGAAAAAAGGTCCAAATTTCTGACTTGGAAATATGGAGGCTTGATTCGCGAGAATTCATGGGCAATGTTATCGTATTTCATCAAATTGCCTTGAAATTCATATTTTTTCTAGCCCTGGACAGATAGAATGGATGGATTTTATGAATTAGATAGATTGCACCACCCGGAGAATCTATCCTAGACAAACAGGTTTGATATGTCAAATTATCATAAATTGAAATAATGCTTTCAGATTCAACAATGTCTAGAGACTCTAGTTCGATTCACATCTTCACAGCCAATTTTGACCTTTATTTTGAGGTATCACACTCAATCTTTACATCAATCAGCATGATATCTATGCAGATCTGGATCTATCCAGAAGTGATAACTTTCTGGCCCTTATGGTTGAGCTTCAACGGCCATTTTCCTAAAAGTCTGGAAGTTAAACATGAATTAATCACATGAAGTTGTGCTGATTGGTTCAGTCTCGGGAGTGGTTTGCTGTATATAGCAGAGGCTTTGCTGGAGTGGATTGCATGAATTAGATGGTTAGATTATGAAGATGAAATAGGTAGCTTACACTGATTACAATTGTTAGATAGATAGATTACAGATTTATCAAAAGGGTTTGGTAAGCGAGAGCAATAGGATGCAATTTGGTACTTGTGTTATAATTTGTGACATGGTCCAACATGTCCAGGAGGGGTTAGGGTCAGCTCAGTTGGTAATGCACTGGTTTGGCAATCACTGGGCCCTGAAATTGTGATGGAAAGGAATTTCAATCATCCTTTGCGCTTAATTGCTGTGTCCTCCCCTGTAATTACCCCACATAAATACAGGACTTAAAGCTCAAATGGTCCATCCATCGGTCCAAAATATCCATGCCAATCAGACATGGGATTTGAACTCTTTGCAAAGTCTAGATTGATAAACTGAGTTCGTCATTTTGGCACTCTTCAAGTTAGCTGGCAGTGGTACACTAATTTACAGGTGTATAGACCAGCATAATTAGTGATAGATAGATTGATGGAGAGATATGGTAGGTACAGCCCTCTAAGTGCAGCTCTGGCATCTCACAAGAGTTGATTGATGAGATGGGAGACAGCAGAAGTCCTCACATGCTTCACATTTACCCTATGTGAGAGATCCTTTAATTGCCCTACAGACACTGAAACAAGCGTCAGATGCGAACTAGAGTTTCCAGCCAGTTAACTGTAACAGTTAACTGTTTGAAATAGCATTGAAATGACATTTGAGTCAACTGAACAGTTAACTGTTAATCTAACAGTTAACTGTTTTATCATAGTGACAGTTTTAAGGTTATTTAACATTTTTGACTAAAGATAAATTAAGCACTTAATATAATGTCAAAACTTATAAATGGCACACACAAGAATGTTAAAATTGTGATAATCAAGTCAATATTGTTCATATTTATCATTGGAAAAGCATGATCATAGTCTTGTTAACGACCTGTTGTTATTTGTTTATGCAATGAAAAGTGAATCATCTGTAGTGTTTGCATTTTTTCCATCTAAAAATATAGTTAAACAAGCAGAAGAGGTCAAAGCTAGTTATTAGCTAATATTTGCTATCTTGAGGCATTAAATTAGTCAATCCCACCAAACCTATAACTCGCATAACAGTTAACTGGCAGTTAACTGTTAACTGTTAAGAAATGAAAAAGTTACACTGTTTGGCAAGTAAATAGTTAAATTGGAAACTCTAATGAGAACAACATCCAGCTGGGGTTTTGCTCATGAAAGTCCGCAGAGTTTTTCTGGTTCCCCACACGGGGTTTCAATGCGAGTTAAAACCTTCAACGGAGAAGGCAGGAATCATAACCGCTCTGCCACCTAGCTGCCCCAATGAGAAAGTAAGATCTTTATTGACATGGTTGTATGGAACTAAGCAGGTCTAAGGATATATTATATGACAGCTGGGTGGCCAAAGTGTTTTCAGTCCTGAGGGTCTTCTTTGCCTGGGTTCGAATCTTGGGCAGACAATTTAGAATATTTTCAACATACTCTCAAGATCAAAGTCCCAGGTGGATGTCATTCAGATGAGATGTTAAATCATTGGCCCTTTCAATCTTTTTCAAATGGAGTAAACGTGTAACGTGTAGGCCTAGAGGACATTTGCTCTATCTGCCATCTCATTGATCAATCTAAGGACCCATGCACTCCTCTTAAATGGCTGCACATGTGCATACCATATTTATCTATCTGATATCTATCTATCTATATCTATCTATTTAGATCTATCTATAGCTATCTATCTAATATCTATCTATCTAATATTTATCTATCTCTTTATCAATGTCTTCAGAACCATATCTATCTGAATAGTTATACTTATAGCAGTGCTGGACAAATTATCTGCTGGATTCAGAGGATTTGAACTAAGACAACACGCCACCTCCATTTAGCAACCCGTAGATTCTTGTTGGATTTTACCATGGAAAAAGATACAGCATAAACTACTTAAAATTGACAAATTGTCCTAAAACTATTAAATATGGCATGCATGAATATACGTATTTAAATTGAAAATTATAAAAATCTGATATGTTTTAATGATTCACACCTGCAAAACTGCGGAAATATCATGTCACAACGTCACAATTTTACTTGACCTGGTTGCTCACAAAAATGCAAATATCTTCATATCCGAAAGTGACAAAGCAACAAATCAGACATACTTGCTGATATTTTGGAACATGTGAAATTGATGAAAGGTGGCATATTTTTACTCTAAAATTAACATTACAATCATCAAGTGGCCAACCAGCAGCAACAATATTTTTTGGTCTTTGGTAGGTCTCCTCATCATCTGTATTTACAACTCATCTCATGTCGTTATCATACTCTATACCTTTTTATAATAATACAATGTTATTCAAATGATGATGATGAAATAAAATAATTTTTCTGTCTGCCTGTGTGTCAAAGTCAATAATGCAAGTCATAAGCCTTGCTTTGCCTAGAAATCCCAAATTTTTCACATTTTTGACAAATGAGCACAAGAAACAATAGAATACTCATAATTTCTTCTTTTCGGCATCACCATTGGATTGGGCATATTGAAAAATATATAATTTGACACAAAAATGATAAAAATCTGATGAGCTGTTGGAGAGTTATGCCAAATTAGACACATTTATTCGTGAATGCTGATAAGTGATGTTGTGACGTCACAATTCTCACTTGACGTGACCAGTCATATAAATGGGAATATCTTCATCACTAAATGTCACACAGCAACAAATAGGACGTGGTTTCTGGTATTTCTGTATGTCAGGAAGTTTTTTATGATGTTATTTTTACCCTAAAACCAACCATTCATTAACTATGATGCCTTATTTTGCCAGAGAATCTTGATTTTTTTCCAAATTTTTCACTTTTTTTGCATTTGATCCTTAAAAACAGCATGAAACGCTTATAATATAGAATTTTTTATGACATCATTGCATTGGGAATATTGAAATACATATATTTTGACCCAAAAATTATCAAAATCGGATGAGCCATTAAAGATCTAGACCAAAAACTGCATGCACTTATTTTTATGGCGGCCATCTTGGAAAATGGCCGCTAGGGGTAAACGCGACCGATACACCGCGCCAGAAATGGGTTTTCTGGTGCGCCTTATTATTCCCTTTATACCCATATGCTCCGTTAGTGGTACCTCGTTCGACTAGGCTAGAGCCCCTGGGCTGCCGTCTAATAGCCATCCGTTTTGCAATAAAACCATTATACATTAGTTTCAGTTTAAAAAATAGGACCCATTGGATAGCAAAATTGAATTTTGATATTATCTTTAGAGTAGGGTGTGGCTGGTGCCCCTCAAAAATGAAAAAATTGGAGAAGACCCCTCTACCGATTTTTGGTATTGTGATTTGACCCAAGGGACATGCCTGAGAAATTTCATGGGAATTGATAAACGTTTACCTTGAGCACAATGCAGTAGAAGTTTCTTGGCGGTTTGCTAATAACGGAAGTCGCGGTATTGCATTACTTTGTCAATATACATTTTACAACAATAAAACCTGTATGACTGGACAGGCCTCACTCAGACCTTCATTTTGAATACCAACTTCGATGGTTTTAGATAATTTTGTGCATTGTCAATCTTTTATTTTACTACTTCTGGTTACGTTTTTCTTCTTGCCTATCAGATACATGCAAACCTGTGTTGATTTTCATGATATTTTACATGGTGACTTATGTCAGTAAACAACATGATTTTAATTTATTTCAACAACTCTTTTACGAACCTGGTACAAATTTATAAGACCATGTGGTACTTGATGTGTATTAAACGCTGATGAACGAGATCACGTAGGCCTATTGAATGTTATTGAGGGAAAATTTTTGATAACTGTCCATTTTCATGGCTGACTTGGGCACAATAAGTACAATTATTGAACAAATGTTATGTAAGTGAGAGATATATCTAATATCTATTATGGTTTAAGTGTCTGATAGCATGCACATAATAGTAAAGATATCCAAAAACGTATGTTGCATGGTGTAATTCTGTTAGAATACAATTTCCATTGTATCGTAAGATGCATTATCACTTGCTGTGGTTTTCTACATTACGCACCTGTGAAGATATAACTTAACAGTTCACAAATCAGATTTTTAGGTTCTTAAAGGCATTGTCAAAAAGAAATGTATTCAGTGGGCCCATAGACAATCATATTCTATTTGCAATTAGAGGAGACTAATATTGCAAGTGTCAAAATGTGGATATATCATTACTGGTTGAAATGTTTGAAACTGCTGTCAAACAATTAAAAATTCAGTGATCCCATTCCCATTAGAGCTGGAATTAAATCCAGGGCCCAGCAAAAGGAGACCCAGAGCACTCCATGTAATGCCCTGGAGAATTGTTAGAAACCTTACTGCATGGACTCCAATATATGTAACAGGTCATTAAGTTGGTACCATCTTCTTGGTACCAACTTAATGATCTGTTATTTTATAAAGTAATTCATGTTTTAGCTATATGTTATTTTCAATTATTTGAAAATGTGCTATGGTGTGCAAAAATAAGATGTGAATACACAAAGTCCAAGAAACTCTAAAATGTGTGATGAATCTGATGATGTGAGCGTAATGTTAAAATTCATGATCTCAATAATACAGGCTTTAACACTGAATGCAGATTTTGCACTTAAGAAGTCCAAATATCATCAAAATATATTTTAATTATCAAGACATTGTCCTTGGCAGCCTGTGGTTAATATATGACCTGATTAGCAACAGAAGTTTTGGTTTTTTAAAATATGCAAGTTATTTCCCGAACAAGCACAGGATTACCAATTTGATGTACTATGTAAAATTATCCGACCATCAAAGTTGGTATTCAAAATGAAGCTCTGATTAAGACAAGTTCAATCATGCAACACTGTAAAATCGGACTCGCTGATTCAGCTCAATTGATTGAGTGAGATGGTTGCACAGGTTGATTGAGCTAACATAGATTAATGTTTTAATCTGAGATAACTCAAAATACTGAGCTGAGATAACTCAAAATACTAAGCTATGTTGACTAAGGTATTCAAGCTGAGAAAACTCAAAACAATGAGCTGTGTTGACTTACAGCTCAAAATATTGAGTTTTGTTGACTTATTGATCCAAGCTGACACAACTCAAAATGTTGAGCTGTGTTGACTTATTTTTAGTTGTTTTTCATTTATATTTGTGTGACCTGTCTTATATAGAGTTATTTATGAATATGGGCTGTAATCCCGAAATATTGTTTGATCTCTCAAGGGGATCCACCTGATCCAGTATGCTTCATTTCAGCACATCATGGACAGGCCCACGATGCATTCAACAAAGACCATTGCATCACAAGGAGATTTAAAAATTAATTTCTTGTGAATAAATCCCAATGGCCTGTGGCTTATCTGAGTTGGTATACAGTGCTAGAAGCCTATATTTGAACACACTCTGACTTGGAAATGTTGGTTGACGTATGAAAGCATGCATCTAATTACTCCAACAAATTAATTAAAGAGAGATAAAAATAAAAAAGTAACCAGCTAAAGTGGTGTGCTACTCATTTTTTCTCTGGGATAGCGTAATATAAATGTTATTTTTTCTTGTAAGTAATTAATTATTTAAAACTAAATGCAGTCTTATGAGAAGTGCTTGTTATAGATGGCGCTATATGTGGCATGACTGAGATGTCAAGCTATCTGCAACAACTGAAGCTTTCATGTTTTCACAGATTAATATTATGATTCGTTTGGACAACTTACAGCATTGAGCTATCATACCTTGACAACTTATAGGATTGAGCTATCATAGCTTGAAAATTATTAACATTCTCAGACAGCTCAAATTATTGCATCAACTCAGTTTTCAGATTTTACAGTGAAGTTTCGTCATTGTGTTACCAATATTGACAAAGTTATTCAAAACCGCGGTTTGCATTTATAAACAAAAACCAGAAAATTATAACTGCATTGTGCTCAAGGTAAGCATATTCCGATTTCCTTTAAACTTTCCACACATGTTATGATGACCAAAACACAGTACCAAAACAAGATACAGCTTGATCTGACAACATTGGGGCACCAGCCACACCCTACTTTAGAGGCATATAAAACTGAGCAAAAAGTTTTAATGTTCCCAACAACTGTCAACATGTGATTCTAGCGTATAAAATAAAGGTTTTCTGATGAAAATTGTAAAACCTGGCTTTGCTGATTGTGTGTTGTGCATTGGTATTTGTGAATTTAAGGGTTTTAAGAGTTTTGATCAGTTGAAGGACATCAGGTGAAACTGCAAAACCAGTTTCGGCACTTATTGCTAAGTCAGTTTCCTGTGGCAGAGCTTTCAAAGAGACATCCGTTTTTAAAAATTGAGTTCTCTGTAATTTTTGCAACTCCGCCATCTGTTGTGTAATGGAGATAATCCGAGATATATCAAATCTGATACCAGAAACTGAAAATAAGGGGCAATTGTACTAATAACCAAAATATTAGACCTGTAGTTACAATATGTGACTCTATACACTGCTTCAAAATCAGGCAAAAATACATTTCCGGAAAAGTTAAAAAATCACGCTATATTTCAAATGGTCATACCTCCATAGTCGTACCGGAGGGGGGTGGGCAGGGCGGGGGGCGGTCGCTCCCCTAAAAGTTTGGGAAAACAGTGATATTCCGGCAAAAAGGCAAAAAAATTTGGGCTGATTAAATAAAAACTGTTGAAAATTAACGATTTCCAGGAAATTTCATTTGAAATGGTAGTAAATTCAAGTCTTTAAATTCGGGCAAATGTCGCTCGCCCCCCCCCAAAAAAATTGCGCTCCCGGTACCTGGGGCAAGTTCCGGATTCTGGCTGATTTGACATAAATAATAATGTAATTTTTAACTCTTGATCTAAATCAGTAGACACTTGTTTCACTAGACATACATGTAAGTAGAGTCTAGTGAGGCCTTCCCTGAATGTTCATTCCAAAATCAAGCAGCACCTTGTTGGAAACACTCCTAACAGAAATTATTTATTTACAGCTCTCGCAATTGCTCTGAAGAAATACATTTTTTTCATAGAGTGGACCTATGATGTCAAAGCTGGAGACTCCATTGGAACCTATACAACTTTGATGCAAGCTATGGTGTCAACTGGCCAACAGCATTTCATGTAGACAACTTCATCACAGCCTTGCAATTATGTCATGGCCTGATGAGCCAATAATACCACTGCAAAAACTCAGGAGGGGGATTGTTTATTATTTGGTGATGCCAAAAGTGCCTGAAATTCAACCAAGCATGGTTAATAGCATAACTGGAAATTAATCACAGTTGTTCACCAACATGTTTCTGATCTAAATTGGATTTGATATGGAGCTGTCAAGTCAAGCATTTTGTTTACTGTTTGCAGTTTAGTTGGCCACTCCTTTCAGTGTAAAACTATCAACAATTACTTTAATTCTATATTGTTTATTGGTTACCACGGTTCACAGGAGTGAATATGCAGACATAAGGATCAATTGACAGCTTTTGAGCAGAGTGCCCCCTCCCCTGGAGTAGTCCAACCTTACACCTGAGTTGTTATGACATTATTGGCTGCTCTGGCAATGATGTAACTGCAAGGCTATGATGAAACTGTCAACAACGGACGCTATTGGCCAGTTTGACCTATGGCATCATTGATTGCACCAATTTTGCATATCATCCATTACCAGGCAGTGGAGTATCTACCTATGACATCATAGGTCCACTCTGGCAGTTAGAAAAAAAAACTGATTTCTTCAGATCAATTGCTAGAGCTGTAAATACTGACCAAAAAGAATTTATTTGTTTCTCCAAAACTTTACAGGAAATTATTTATTTAAAAAACTCCAATGCCCCCTTCCTTGATATCAAATGTCATCCCCTTACTGCAATTTCAATAAGTATGAGTTTCTGCCAAAGGCCAGTAAAACGTGGCAAATGCACTTCATGTGATTGGTTGAGGCACTGAATTTCGTAGTATAAAACTAATTTGAATACCACAAAAACGTATACAAAGTCCAGTGGACGTGTTTGGTATAGTGGCTAATCTTATCTGCAAACCAAACTCAGCCACTCAGTGAAGCAGAATGTAATATTTTTCACAGTTTCCTACGTTCAGCATAGATATTTGAACGACGTTTTATGGCCTATTGACCAATCAGACAAGCTGAAAATGCCACGTAGAAACAGAGAAAACATCCCAGAGAAACTCATACTTAATGAATCTGCAGTAACTGATAGATAAATCAGTAAAAAGAAATTATCATTCTAACTGTGAAGGACAACCAAAAAGTTCTTAACCAAGAAGAGAATGAGGAAATGCCAAGAGGATTTTTGAAGCAGAGAGAGTGATGGTGTTAGGATGTGCAGATGGCATCTAATGCACTTGCCTGATACCGTTAATAGCCTCTGACACCTCTTAACAGCCTCTATCACCTTTTAAATTGGGCCCCAGCTCTGCTTCCTCTTTCGATTAATCATAATGAGATTGGAGCCAGCCTTTGGGAAGAGACATCCAACCTGTCCCCTCCTCCTTTAAAGTAACTTTTGGTGCTAAGGATCCAAATTTTCATAGCCTAGAAGTACACACCGGGTCATTGTAACAGTAATGAGAGGCCCTTTTCCTGGTAAATCTAGCGTCCGAAGGGAAAACCTAGTAAGTCACATTTAGGACATTCTGAGAAAATTGACTTTTAAATTCCAGTCCTTGCTGTAAGAGATGGACTTACTGGGATTTGCCAGTGTCATTCTGGGGTAAAGAGCCACTTTTTGAAAATCTAAACTTAATAAATTGGCCCTATATAGAAACATGTCTCAGAAGTCCTATTTTGACCTTAACTCCATTTTGCCCAAAATCTGACTTACTGGGTGTTCCCTTTGGACGCTAGAAATTCAGATCTGGTTAGCAACTGCTGAACCAGTGGTTTTTTGAGACATAAATTGCTGATATGTTTCAGAGCCATCAAAGTAACACAGTCCTCCTAGTTATCAACAAAAAAAGATGCAGAGCAGTCAGAACAACTGCCATCTTGTAGTAGGGCAGGTATATAAAATTGTGCATTCATACATACATGTAGAAGCATGAAACTTGGCGCTCACTTAAAAAGCATCTTTATTAAAATATATTAGGATAGGGAGCCTTCTCAGATTTAGCTTAGGTGGGTTCTGGCAGGCAAGTCCCACAAATAAAATTAAACCATTCAAGATGCATGTGATATTCAAAGTTTATGATACTAGCTCATCCTGTATTATAGGTTTGCAGCAGACAGGTAAACAACTGCTGACCAAATAGAACTTCACAGTTTAGCCCATTCACTATTTTAAAGTGGTGTGGTTCCAGTTTGCCTGATGGCTGTCCATAGTGACCTCACAGGCTCACACATGAAATCACTTGCATCAAAATAGGTGTCTCAGCAGAAGTTGACATTAACAGATAAAGACGACAGTTTATTCTTGTTGTGAGACAACAGAGGCCATAAATGAATATTTATGTGAGAAGGCCTCGTAAATGTAATTCAAGTTGCCAAGGCCTCAAGGGCATCTTATCTCACAACACAGTATTTCATGGATTATCAATCTTAAGAAAAAAGAATTAGTATCAAACGCAGTGACAGAAAAGCATTGTAAATCTTTGAAAAGAAATGTAAATCAGTTTGTTTCACTTGATAAATATCGCTTGTGCAGCTAACACATTTGGCTTTCCCAGCGCTTTGACATCCAAAAATTGTATTTTCTTCCAAAACATGGAATTTATTTTGTAAAAGTTTAATTAGCACAATTGATGGAAGATAACTCTTTTGGTACCATTGGAATGATCAATATCGAGGCAAACTTTAAATGTGACATAGGTACATTGTAGACCCATCTTTTCCTGGAGGCCTACAGTGACTTTTTGTGCATCCATTTTAGATTTAAATTTCATTTTTTAGCTATATTAACAAGTTTTTATTCGCATCATATAATTGTATATCTCTACATAAATATTTACACTTGTATTTTACATTTACACGCTGGGGAGGTACACTGACACCCGCTGTGGGCCAAAGTGTATGAATTAACTTCCCAGGAACATTTGCATTCCATATTTTGTATTGTATTGATAGTTAGTTAAACTTAATCTAATAAAACAATATCACCAATGTCATGGTTACATTTTATATCATCAGAATTATCCACAAATATTTGAGAATATTTAAAAGAAATTTATGCCTTGCATCGTGCAAACTCAAGATGGGGCCCCAACTCTCCATCAGCCGAGAGCTTGAACTGTAAAATATGGGTTGCACTCACTCAGGACCCTCGGCCCAAGACTTGAAAAATATAAGGTTACACCCTGCCGCTGCGCACAATGTAACCAAACTTACTAAGTCAATGTAATCTTAATTTCTAGCTCCTATTAATTTTTAGCTTCTATTAATTTCTACCCTTATTAGCCTTGTGTTTTAAATTTTTATTCCTCTGTTTTTACTGTTTCTGTTTAACCAATTGTTTTGTCTAGTCGGAAAATAGCTCTTTGAGCTAACTATATATATTTTTGATATGCGGCCACTATTACATAGATACTGGATGCGGAGGAGACCAATATTGAGTTTTATTGGCCGAGGCCATAGGCCGAGACCAATATTACCTGCTAAGGCCAATAACACTCAATATTGATCGACTCAACATCCACTATTTGTTATATTCTGCACAAAAATGTTCAGACACATTTTTAAAATATTGGTTTTTCTAGAGATATTTAATTTTTTTATATGAAGTATATTTAATTTATCCCATTTTTTACAATGGGCATAATTCTAAAATGATATATTTACATTTCAAGAAGTTAGATTTCCTCCTACCATAGCCTTCCCTTAAGTAATAGGCAATTAAGTGCATTGTTGCTGTCAATAAGAGCATAGAGGCATGCCAATATCACTCTCCAAACACCATACCCTTTTAAGACACCAATATCGTTATTTATTGGTCATGTGACTGATCTCCTGGTACATGATTGGCCTTAAATTTTTGATGCAGAATATAAATAAATATTTGTCTGTTGTCTATTAGGGTGTGGCTGGTGCCCTTACTTCATCTAATCAAGCCTACCTTTTTTTCAGTCCTGCGAAATGACCTCAATAGGCTATCTTGAAAGTTTTGGTGTAAAATATTAATATTTACCTGTCCCCAGATACGATTTAAGTTTTTACTTCCGACGGAAGGTCAAAATAACCAAAAAATTCGTCAAAAATGCAATAACTCTTGAACCGTTGGTACTAGAGACATGCAAATTGGCTCAAAATGACGGGAAAACCCATATTTTTATTCATCTTACATTGACATAATGGGTCAAAAACCAATATTTGTGGAGATATTTGCAAAAAACTGTTTTTCGCATTGAATTTTGCTATCGAGCTCAACTGCATTGCCAGATTTTGTCTTGAAACCGATTATGATATATTTCTGGGTTGTATATGCCTTTAAATAGTTGATATCTGCATCTAGTTATGACTTGTCATACCCACCGGCCTCTCAAGAAGGTGGTGGAATTGTTTTTCACCCAAATCTCTGATAGCAGGGGAAAGCTTAATAGAACAATAATCATTTACGACAGCATCAAGGCAATGAATTGTTGAGGAAGTGTTATTTTTTTCAAGATTGATCTACATAATAAAAAACTCTTAAAGCCCACTTTGACTATTTCTATTTTAGATTTAGACATTTGATCATCTTGGTTGTCATCTTCAGATTCCCACACTTGAAGTTGGGTGACCATTGCTGTCCGACTGTCCATTGACCTTAGACCTAATTCATCATGTCAATTGCAGCATCATTGATCAAATTTAATGCTGTCATGGTTCATCTAGTATAAACCATAGAGTATCACCAATCAATGTCTATTCATAGATACTTTCCATTTTATATTTTGGTGGAGACGGTGATAGGGCCAAGGGCTTTACGATATGATTTGGCTCAACAGAACCGACAAGGATCAGGAAAATGTGTACCCTTAGCACAGAATGAAACATCCACCTAGCATGATCAGGAATCAAACCTAGGTCACAGAGGTTAGCAGCCCAGTAGGTTACTATTGAGCTAGTCTCCAGGCCTTTGCTGAAAGTTGGAACAAGAAATTCTTTTAAAAAAAGAATTGTAAGAACCTTTGTATGAAATATGAGATTTCTACAAACACACATTTTATTTTTATAATATTCTGTTGATTTGTTATGTATGTGCAGTTATATACACCTCCAATGTACCTACTGTGATTTCACTAAGTTACCTCATGATTAGGCATGCCTAATTACAGGTGTTACAAACACAGACAGCAAACCAGGCAATGAGAACCCTTTTATATTCTTTGTCATGAACATGAAATTTTTATTTCTACAACAAAAAACTAATTATTACACCTTTCATGTGCTTATGAATATCACAGGAGTTGTGAGGAGTTGAATATATAATATTTTCATACAGTGCTGTTTGGCCACATTTATCATATCATCCCAAATCTTTATATACAGTACTTATATTCAACCAATTTGCTGAAGGAAATCTCTATGGGATATGCTCCAGATGTGCTTTGGATATGGTCCCCAATCACTCAACCATGAACACCAAGCAGCTGCTCACTCAACCATGACCTTGATGCTATGGGGGTGTAGCTACTTCCATATCAAGAGGCGGCAATATATATTTGATCTGAAAATTGTACTCACAGACACCTCCTCTGTGGCATGAACACCCTCCTAATATTGGAGGTCAATCAGGAAGGTACTCCTACCATAGGGAAAGAATCTCTGCAAGTCCAACTTCCTATTGGCCCCATCCAGAAAGTCATGTAGCTACACTGCTGTAGTACGCATAAATTGATGACAAAGCACTTTGCTGATGCTTTATGGCCAATAAGTTAGGGACTTCCCATGTAAAGTATTTCCTCATTTGGAGCTTGTAACACAGATCTGAGATGGTCCCTAAAAAAATCAATCCTGGAAGACAATTCCATGAGGATGTAATGTTCTTGAAAATTATATGTCAGTAGTAGTGGCGACTGACAATATTCAAGACAAGAAGTTAGCAGATCATGATGGAGAAAGAAAGAGGCAGGAAGAAGAAAAGTAGAGAAGGAACAAGGTGACCCCTGCAATGGCCAGGATCAGTGATATGGATTATGGAGCTGCTGTATATAATACTGGTCACCTGTATGAGTTATTAGGTTTCTCAACATAACCAAAACACAGCTGTGTATGAAAACTTATTACAGCAGCATGAACAAAGTCTTGCAGAATTGGGCAATGGGCAATTGGGCAAGCATGAATTCTATCCAAACCGGAATAAAAGAGGATTTTGTCTGTGGCCTGTACGGCAATTTTGGCTAAATTGAGTATTTACACCAATTATTGTGGTGTTCTTACAGACTTAAAAATAATTCCAAATGTATGCTGCATAGTTGATTTCTGCAATTCCAATATGTAGCTACTGTGAATCATCTCAATCCAGTCAGAGACGAATAGTATGATTTTGTTTGTACTTGTACTTGGCAATGAAAACTATCAGTCACCATTATACATTTGGTATTAGCAAATTAGCTTGTTTTGAGTCCCATGCAGTGAAAAAGCTACTATAGATGCCAATCATACTGGTGCATTTTAACAAGTGAGATTCATTAAAATTGGCGAAAATGCAGGACTCTATAGATCATAGTGACAAAAAGTAATAGAACTTGCTCCAGGTTGTTATAATAGAAAGGTTTTGCTACACGTTCACGTGTGACGTATACGTGTACAAGTCGTGTAGCAAAACCTCTCTATTGTCAGGGTGAGACTTCCACTTCCAGATGACACCAGGTGCTACATCACAATGATGTACCTATTGTTTTAGAAATAGGTCATGTTTATGTCAACACGTTGTGACTATGAATTTGACCCAGAAATCGTATGTCAAGTAGGAAAATCATTTTTGTGACAATTCAATCAAATGTATTTACACAAAAAGGTAGACAATGACTAAAACAAAGCCTAGAGTAATAAATATGATTTAAATTTTGAGTATTTGACCAGCATATTTGGAGGAGATAGCTCTATAAGTAGTGCAAGGCCACAGAATTTTCTCTCAGGATAGTTTTATATGCTGTAAAATATCACTGAAGTACATTTCTATGCAAATTATTGCTTGTTTATAGATTATAGACTAAAGAAAAGACATCTTGACACAAAAAAGATCATTCAAGGATTTAATAAGTTCTCAACATGCATAACAAGTTATTGTAGCGACATTGTGCTCATTGTCAAGACATTGTGTGATACTTCTGACCTTCTAGTTCAAGAAGCCTCAACGGATTGGGCCTCTGTATGATGGAAGTTCAACAGACTGAGGCATGCCGTTAAAGAAAAAAAGACTGAAGCATACAGTGATGGGGCACTGTAGGGGTTTATGGGTAAAAATCAACACAGCAACACAGGCCTTCTTTAAAAAATGACATTGCGACGAAGAGCCCCTTATCTACCAACAGATACAATTTTTTTCCGACGTCAAAAAGTGACAGGAAACATGTATATTCCGTTTATTTTATGAGTTAAACTTCACTTCCAAATTTTTGACGGCTTTCATAATGTCATATACACCAGGAAGTACAGCTTCCTGTTGTATAGAATTCAATGGAAAACAGAATATGGTACTTCTTGATTTATTTTGTGCCAGGAATCACTCTTTGACCAAGAAAACGCTAATCGTGTTGGGCAGATGATTAAAAAGTATTGTAGAAAATCGACAGTCACCCAGTGTTTGAATTTGAAATGTATTAAATCAAGTTAATCAACATCACAAAATATGGGCAAAGGTCACTCACCCCCCAAAGCACATTTCAACTGCTTTCAAGGACAGATGGGGAAAATTTTAGGAATGATGAGTTGGCAAATGCTCCCTACCTCAGTAAAGGTGTGCCATTCCCAAAAATCAACTAAGATTTAAAACAGAAAAAAAACTGTTTTAATTGCGACATTTTTTATTAACATCAGTTTATGTAAAACAATAACAAAATCATTCATGAATGCAACTCCAAAGGACAATATTTTGAGCTCTATGAGTGTTTATAATGACAATCGGTGGCTACAGGTGACCAGTGTGCATCTTCAATATTAAAGCAAGCAAAAAAAAAAACATACAAATAAATCAACAAAAATGTTCAAGAAACCCCACAAAATGATGTCATTGATGGATGTGGTGTGTAGATGTAGCTGGAGGAAAATCAGAAGAAATGTCTGTTGTTTTTAAATTAGCGGACTCCAAACAAAGGGAAAAATACTTTACTCATCAGTTTACTGATCAGCACAAAATACAAGAATGTTTGGCGGAGTCTTTCCCAGCTGATTCCTCCCTGCATGAGGCACTGTAAAATTATTCTACACATCCCGCAGTCCAGCATCTTCTTGGCCAAAGAGGAAAACTACAACACAAAAATATACTATTTAATGGTTTACCACTCAAAAATGCCATAAATATCCTAGGAAATTGACATTCAGTTCAGTGATCTTATTTAATGTAACTCAGCTTAAACTGTGACACAATGTTGTCACAGTTCTCACAATGTTGCTACAGATACTTTTTTGGACTCTGGACAAAGTAATTCTGCATTTCTGCAAGTAAGATCTTAGGAGCACTACTATTTTGTTAATTAGACGGCATCCAGGTGACTGTTGCAATTTTATGGAGACAGTAGAATGCTTTTACAAGCATGATAACCATGCACACATGTTAGCTTGTATTGAGGTCACCACTTATAATGCTATCTTCTCCAAACACAGAGCTTTTTGCAGATAAAATACATTGCAGATATTTTGTATAGGTATATTACTAGTCATTAGGCCTGTTGTACATTGTCTTCAGTGAGAGGAATCAGGTATAAATAAAGAAAACTCACCTTCCACCACCAATCAATCTGCTAATTGTGTCAAGTTCTGTAGCACAATGTGTTGACATAAACATGACCTATTTCTAAAACAATAGGTAACAACATTGTGATGTAGCACCCGGTGATGAGGAAAGGCATATATATATATATATCATTTATTTTGTCTCAACAAAAGACCTGAGCACTATCTATGTCTGTAGCAAGTAAGCCAAAATCAATTTTCTGTATACATATGCATTGCATGGTTGTCTCATAATCAGTGCATTTTTTAACATAGTAACTGGGAGACCAAATGGTCTCCCAGTGGACAGATTTGGTCTCCCAGTCATTCCCAAATTGGTATCACTGGGAGACCAATTTTCCCAGGAAATCTCATTAATTTCACATTTAGTTTGTCATGATTTGTAATTCTTGGTTGCATTTGAAAGGTTCTTTTTCCGTCAAAAAATAATCTTTTACTGTCTTTACTATTATACTTCTGCTGATGCCATCTTTCTGCATTCCAATTTTCATAAATTTAAAATTTGTCTAATCTGTTTTGGCGGAAATCAGCCGAAATCCTTAATATGTATCTAATGGATCCTCAGCTGATTGATAAATGTCGCGCGTCATGGCGCTGCAAAGTTCCGTCTGTCTCCTAGTCAAAAATCCTTAAAAAATGCTCTGCAGTCATAATCCACAAAATGTAATTTACAAACACTTTTATGTCGATAAAAATGCTAATATTTGTGTTTTAAAGCGATTTCTGGCAAATCTTACCAAAAAAAAAGGTTTTATATACATAATTTCAATGTTAGGCTATATACTGTTAGCTTCATGTAGTAACTATGACATGTTATCTTAGATAACTTTTTGAATACGTTGATATGCCAGAGGAATTTAAAAATCTGTTTCAAGATGTAATCTAGCAATTTAGATGAGCTCGATAGTGAAATTCAACACGAAAATTAGTTTTTCGCAAATATCTCCGCAAATATTCGATTAAGACCTATTATGTTTATGTAAGATGAATATAAATATGGGGTTTCCCGTCATTTTGAGCCAATTTGCATGTCTCTAGGACCAACGGTTCCAGAGTTATGACATTTTTGATGAATTTTTCAGTTATTTATACCTTCCGTCGGAAAATCTCAACTGGGGACAGGTAAATATTGTCACAGAACTTTAAAACTTCACAGTTTAACTTTTCATGTCATGGTTCAGGACTGAGCAAAAGGTAGGCTGACTGGAAAGAAAATTTAATTTTGAGGGGGCACCAGCCACACCCTATTTTCTATTATTGTCTATTTCGTTTGGCTTTGAAACTTTGGTGAAACCTGTTTTCTCTGTTGACATAGAATGTGCGTTCAAACCTCTGCTCTGACCATGGTGGTTATCGCAACAATGATTGGTATAAGACAGAGATTCAGTATGGTGAGCTTTTGTGTGTATTTTATATTCACGTCGAATATGTGATATGTAAAGTATGTATACAAATATACTCTGGAAATTTAAGATCAAGAAAATGTGTTCATTAAAATTAAGACTGAGGAGTAGCACTTGAAAATGTGATTGGTTTTCTTTGTTCACAAATATTCTAATATAGATATTACCAATAACAGAACCAAAGTAATTGCCAATTGCATTGATGACAATAAACACTGTCATTTTATTCTAACGTATGATTGTGTATACATATGTTCAAACAGGATTGTTGTCTATAGAAATATTTTATGTGACATTAAGATATTAAATCACGATTGTGTCTGCAGTTGATAAAAGAGAACGTTTAGAAGCAAACTGATTGTATTGCAGAGGAATATGAATTCATGTCCATTAGAACAAAGGATTTGAGTAGGAGCGATCGATATTGTAAAGGCGTTCATCTTCAACTTTATCTTTATAAGGCATGTTTTTTTTTTAAGCATAGAGGATTTGAAACGAAAACAATTATTCTTTAGAAAAACTAATCAGAGATTCTATTCATTTTCTAAATATGAAATTGACTATAGAATAAATACAAAATATTAGAAGAGATAATTGAAGCAAATACAAGGATGGGATGGGGTAGCTGAGTGTTTAAGTGCATGGCCACCATTTAGTCTTAAGGGGGAGGGAGGGGGGGCTTGGAGTTTTTCTTAAGACCAGGTGTCCACTAGGGCCAGGACAAGACCAGGAAGGGTTGGGGAAGCGAATTTGGCCATTTCAGCGCATCTTCAGCTTCAGATGCTCCATTCCTGAGACCTTCTGCATTCTGTCTGCAGACAGGGTGCAGAACACTTCAGGAAGGGTAAAAACATGGGACAGGACAATTAGGAAGCCCTCCAGACAGCATGAGGAATTTTATTTGGTGGCAGATTGAATGCCATTTTTTCTAATTTTTCTTGACATCACATCTTGTTCTTAGCCATTTTGCACATATTTCAGTGCATTCCTGGGACCTTCTGCGTGTTGTCTGCAACTTCCTGACACATTCTGCATGCTGTCTCCGCTGTCCTGACACCTTCAGCGAGCTGTCTGCAAGGCTTCCCGATGTTCCTCACCGTTCCTAATAGCTTCTTGGTAGTTTCAGCATTGGCTCCTCAACGCTTCTTCATGCCTTCAGCGCCTTCAGCAAACCTTCAGCAAGCCTTCCTGAACATTCCTGAAGCTGTCAGCAGCGCAGAAGGGTCCAGGACAGCTTCAAGAAGATGCTGAAGGGTTCCTGAAGGGTTCAGGAAAGCCAGGAAGCCTACAGGACAAGGTCAGGACAACAAGGACAAGTCGCTGAAGGTACCAGGAAATCAATTTCAGCGTCCAAATTTTGCTCTGGAGCAAAATTTGGACGCTGAAAAGTTTGCCTCTTCCGAAGGCGCTGAAGCACCAGGAAGGGTTCAGGAAGACAAGGACAGCATGAGGAAGGCTTCAGGAAGACCAGGACAATGTGCTGAAGGGATGGGGAATTGTCAATTTCACTTTCCTGATGCTTCCTGGTCTTGTCCTGGCCCTAGTGGACGGCCCCAATATTATACAAACAATTTCTTGCCCAGTTTTGGTGAAATAAATAAATTCTTTGGCCAGTCTTGAAATAAATAATTTCTGGAGGGGGTATTTCTTAATAAGGCAATGCTTGATTTGAGAATGAATATTCAGGGAATTTCACACACTTGAAAAAAAATAATTATAGCCACCGGAAACTCCAACACCACCTGTAAATGGTCAGGTGATGCCAATATGGTCTTTGGCCTGTTTTGAAGATGCATGGGGAACAGGTCAGCAGTGCTTGAGAAACAGCATAAAAATTATAAACTTCCAAAAAATAACTGAAAATTTTTTTAAAATCTCATTCCGATCTATAGGCCTATTCTATAACCAACTATCCACTCTATGGGCACCACTACGTTGTAGCACAGTTGCAACAACGTCACCCTGTTCGTCAAATGACGTATGGTAGAAATTATGTTGTCACAAAGTTGTGAAGCAACATCAAAGATATTATAACAAAACAACCCAAGTCATGGTCACTGAGTAACAATATCAGGAGCTGTTGTGTGAATAAACATCACTCGAGCCCGCAGGGTGAGAGTGATATTAATTCACACAACAGCGAGTGATCTTGTACGAAGTGCCCTGACGTGTGGTTGTTTTGTTTTTATCACCTGGTTTTACCTCAAATTTTCAATTATGAAGAAGGGCTATTTTCTGCCATTACAAAAAATTTAATGTGACGTCACCATGGAGCAACAATGGAGGTGACGTCACAATCCTATTGTTTTGGCCATTGCTTGGTTTGTGACGTCATCAGGCATCTGAAATGCCGGTGATGTCATAAAAATTGTTTAAAAATATCGCCTTGAAGGGTGGTATTTTTTACAATATTATAGGCCCTAATATTTTGACTGTAAACAGTGAAATTCACAGCCAACCAGGTGATAAATGACGGTAGCATGCGCCGTTGTGTCAACGTTTTCACAACATTGTGAGGCAAAACTTCAAAGGTTCAACATCAGCTTGCAACGTTGTGGCAATGTTATAAAAAAAACCCGACGTTGCGTTCAGGTTGTGGCAACATAGTCTCTACCATACATGTCAACGTGACCAACAGACCAGCCCTCCACCAATTAGCAATGTTGGGGTTTACGTCTTTGGCTGGTATTTTGGGTGATTTTCGTCTGCAAATATGATCTCTCATGATGTAACACCTCAAGTAACATTTTTTGCAATGCTTTGGCTCAACCCATTAGTCGTGGGAGTGATGGTGGGACCATAACTGTACTATTTGGGAATAATTGGTTCATGGGATTGCTTTATGCTATGAGACGCCTTAAGAGCAATGCATTTGGGTTGCAAAACTCTTATTGAGAGTGACAAACCAGTGATAACCACTAACCAGTTCTGAAGCGGATCCATTTTAGCTGTTTGTCCACACATACAGGGGGAACCGGGGTACATTGGTACGCTTTTAACGTCTATTAATTTTTCTCAATGCTGAAAGCACTGAGCAACTCCGAAGTTTGTTTACATGAATATCACCAATACTATGGAGCTTAAAAATGCAAGGCATCATTAACAAGCACATATAATGGCACAGCATCGCCCATGCCCCGCATGTTTTATCCTATGTTTATCCTATCCGTTAGCCAGTTTATCCCGTTCTTTTATCCCGTTCTTTTATCCTATCCATTTATCCTATCCATTTATCCTCTCCGTTTATCATATCTGTTTATCCTATCCGTTTATCCTATCCGTGTATCCTACCCGTTATCCTGTTTATCCCGTTTATCCTATCCTTTTATCCTATCTATTTATCCTATCGGTTTATCCTATCCGTTTATCCTATCCGTTTATCCAGTACCCCATAAGCACTGGTTCATCCCATTTATCCTGTTTATCTTATCTATTTATCCTATTTGTTTGTCCTATCTGTTTATCCTATCCGTTTATCCTATCAGTTTATCCTATCCGTTTATCCTATCCATTTATCCTATCCATTACCCTATCTGTTGACCATATCCGTTTAACATATCCATTTATCCTATCCGTTATCCCGTTTATCCCATTTATTCCGTTTATCCTATCCATTTATCCTATCCGTTTATCCTATCCCTTTATCCCATCCGTTTATCCTAGCCATTTATCCCATCCGTTTATCCTATCGGTTTATCCTACCCGTTATCCTGTTTATCCCGTTTATCCTATCCATTAATCCTATCTGTTATTCTATCCGTTTATCCTATCCGTTTATCCTATCCGTTTATCCAGTACCCCTTAAGCATCGGTTCATCCCATTTATCCTGTTTATCCTATCTGTTTATCCTATCCGTTTATCCTATCTGTTTATCCTATCCGTTTATCCTATCTGTTATCCTATCCAGTTAGCATATCCGTTTATCCTATCCGTTTATCCTACCCGTTTATCCTACCCGTTATCCTATCCGTTTATCCTATCCATTTATCCTATCCGTTATCCCATTTATCCTGTCCGTTTATCCTCTTCATGTATCCTATCCATTTATCCTATCCATTTATCCTATCCGTTTATCCCATTTGTTTATCCCATTTGTTTATCCCATCCGTTTATCCCATCCGTTTATCCTATCCGTTTATCCCGTTTATCCTACCTGTTTATCCTACCTGTTTATCCTACCTGTTTATCCTATCTGTTTATCCTATCTGTTTATCCTATCTGTTTATCCTATCTGTTTATCCTATCCGTTTATTCTATCCGTCTATCCTATCCGTCTGTCAACCCATCTATCCATTAAGCCATCCGTCAATCCATTCCTCCATCTATCTATCTATCTATCCTGTCTGTTTATCCTATCCGTTTATACTATCCATCTATCCTATCTGTTTATCCCAGCCATCTATCCTATCCATCTATCCTATCCGTCTGTCAATCTGTCTATCCATCCGTCTATCTATCATTCAATCCATCCGTCAATCCATTCATTCATCTATCTATCTACGTTTCTATTTATCCTATCCGTTTATCCTATCCGTTTATCCTGTTCGTTTATCCCATCCGTTTATCCCGTCCGTATATCCTATCCGTTTATGCCGTTTATCCTACCTGTTTATCCCATCTGTTTATCCTATCTGTTTATCCTATCTGTTTATCCCATCCGTCTATCCTGTCCGTCTGTCCCATATATCCATCAATCCATCTGTCAATCCATTCCTCCATCTATCTATCTATCTATCCTGTCTGTTTATCCTATCCGTTTATACTATCCATCTATCCTATCCTACTGTATATCCTATCCATCTATCCTATCTGTCTGCCAATCCGTCTATCCATGCAACTATCTATCTATCTATCTATCTATCTATCTATCTATCTATCTATCTATATGTCTATCTTTTGTTTACATGAGTGTATATTATAACCAGTATTTTATTTACATAAATATAAAACAGATTTATATAATATATAGTAAGTTGCCCGTAGATTGGAGGGAAGAGAATAGAATAATATGAAATAGATACAATATAAGCCCGTGCTACCTGTATAAATAGTTGGACAGATGCATGAACTTTACTGAGATGCAGGAATTGCTGAGTTTCCCAGAAATAGAATGTGGTGCAAAGGGGGAAGTGGCAAAGGACTTGCAGGTGCTGCCCTCTTGTGTAATGTATCTGATGAGCTGCTTGCAGTGGCCATTCTGTGTACTAAAACTCACCCTGTGGAAGGGAAAATGGCCACCACAATGCAGGCTTTCTGGACCTTGATAGCCTCTAAAACTGATAATAGTAAATTTTCTAATATTGAATTAAACTGAAAATACGAACCGTTGTGCACATCTACAATGGTATCAATGTGTTATGCATATGATAAGAACTTCCAGAGTGGGCTGGTTGAGGCCACAGCATTGGTAATTTCACCCCTTCAGTAGATTTCAGCACTAAAGCATAATCGCCCTATGCATAGCATAGCATGGGCGATAATTAGACTGCATTCCCTTTTGCAGCCAGACAGCAAAATGTGAGTCGTAATCATGACTGTCCCAATGTGCCCCGACATTGGGACATCCATTAAAAAATCATTTTAAATAACTTGATTAAGCAGTTTTAAACACTTAACATTAACTGTCCTGGGTGCGGACATCTATGTAAGTAACACACAGTGCTTTGTGACAAATTTTTTAACAGAGCACGGTAATCCACTATGTCAATAAAATGATGGAAACATCAGGATGTGGAATTACAAGATATGATGGCACTGCCATATCATATGCATTGCTAGGAACCAAGAAAACCCAACCGTCCCATAGTGCCCCTCGTCCCAATGTGCCCCGGTTCCCCCTATATAGAGAGAGGAACGTTTCATTTCTTACAATTGAACATGCAATATATGCATCCAAACACATGCTTTTGAGTTATATCGCAATACAAGGTAGATAATTGAAGCGAATGACATGTAGCCATTTTGCAGCAGGAGGCAACATCAGACTCAGCTTCATAGGGAAATATATTAGTTTTTAAAGGCATGCCCATACACTGCTCAACTCAAAGGAGGGGTGATCAGGCCAGCGGGCAATTTAGATGTGCATTGTGAATTTATTCTTACAGCTTCACTTGAGCATTTGCTAACATGACATTGTGCTTTTTGCTCATCATGCTCCTGGTTTAAGCAAGATATTAAATTTTGTAACACAATTTCTTTAGCAAGCTTCCTGAAATAGTCACATCACTCACAGGTCTAGTTTCAGTATTCAAATGTGCCATTACAGTAAACGAAACTCAAGTATTTCCAAAAAAACATTGGAATATTGCTAGTGAGGTCGCTCCCTATTCTGCAATGTTATTCTGTATGACACATAAGCAGTCAATGACATCATATCCTATGATACTTGCAATGCTACTGGGAGAAGTCATTTGAAGAGTCACACCACTCATCAATGAGGTCACAAGTTGCCTTTTGACAATTTGACACTTCATTTCAATGCATTTGATAGGGCTTGTTATGAAGTCATTGATATCCACTTGCAACCTAATGTAAGTACTCGTCGTTCATCGGCTGTAAGATATTCAAAGGTATACCATGCTGACTAACAGATGCCTAACAGATCTTGCTAACTTCACTGGAAATTAGGTTACTTTAGAACTTGACCAATCAGAAAAGTTCTTACAAATTTTTAAAAACTTGATGAGAACTACTCTGATTGGCTGATTCAACAGGTGACCTCATTTCAGTCCAGATGACGTAAGCATGCATGGCCAGTAAGAGCATGGCACCTTTGAATTCATTTATAACAAATAAAGAAAAGACTTGTTAGGCTTTAGCCTCTGCATCAATTCTTCATTTTTGAAACTTGACAAATTTAAGCCAAAGCCACTACATCATAATTTTTTAAAGCATTTACATTTTCCTCCCATTTTCTAGCTGTAACTAATCGCGTCAAGTATTCATGTTTCCAGTGTCGCAATCAATAGGTTGCTGAACACTTAATTTGAACGAAATTTCAAAGGTCTAGCACTACAAATTTCCGTTAATTTGCATAGTTTATAACAAATTGGAATTAGTGTTTAGTTCAATGTCATTTTGCTTCTTGTGAATTGTGAATGTCACGCTGAAAAATCCAATATTGCACATTTGATACTCCAGTTAACCTTGTCTCTGGCATAATTGTGTCAATAAAAACTTGCTAAGAAAATTTTAATAACATTTTTAATTTGTGTGGCCTTGTCATTCATAAAACAAACAGTAATGGTGCATTCAATTTGCTTTTAAATTGAATTTTCCTCAAACCAGTAATCTAATTATTAACACTTCATCTCCTTGATATTCCTAGTACAGTTATTCTCTATTTAAAGGCCAATAAAGCATATCCTGTGCAAATAAGTTTCATTTTCTTTCGAACTTTTGTACCAAATGAGGCCAAAAAACCAGACCAAATTAAAGTCAAATTTCCTGAAATACAGAACACGTAATGAGCAAGTAGCTATCCATGCAAACCTCGAGACAAGATGTCATAATAGGCTAACAAATATGATAAAGATTGTTTACTGCAATTTCAAGAAGTATGAGTTTCTGTAATAGGATAGTGAAACGTAGCAAAATTGGTTGATGTGATTGGTGGAAGCACTGTATTATTACAGATTTCGTATAGGTGTGCCATGTTCTTTTCAATTGCCACAGTGCTTTTGTGATGTCAGTATCAGCATAATGATTTCACAGTTGGTATATTTCGCAGTTTCATGTGTGTCACTTGGAACCCATACTGATCACACCATTACAAATCCACAATAAGCTGTCAGATTGTTGCTCAACATTGATTATTCAGTTTGATGTTTTGAATAAATCCAAAAGTTACAATATCCAGCTATGTATGATGCATGGATTTTGTGTATAACTGCTATCAGTTTTAGCACTTTTACAAAAAAACAAATTCATTCACTCTCACATTCATTTTTTGGTCTGAGAGGTTATGCCACCGCTGAGGTTTTCACCTCAGAGGTGTCCTCTTTCTTTGGGAAGCGCACCTGCTTACTTATGAACCTGCCTGTATCTGTTATCCAGTTTGGATCATATGGTTGCCCATTTGCCTGCCTCAAATAGTCTCATTTAAGTTAAGTAATATGATTTAATATGTAATATTGTTTGCTAACTATCATTCATTGTATCATTATATAAAGTATTATTGTGTAAATTGTTAAGATAACTAGAATAATAGCAATGGGGTAGAACTCACCCCATGTTTCCATGGCAACAGTTACCCTGGTGTCTTTGCGCAGCCGCAAAGCACCCTAACGTGTCGGGACTCAGCTCCTCCACACTCCTAGCACGTGGTCATCTGCAGTCGTGGCCTACTACGATTGGCTGATTGCAGGTAGCCACATCACCCCATCTATGTTGCCCCCGCTCAGATCAGAAGGGCAGAAGCAGGCAAACGGGGAAGCTGCTGTACTGCTCACTCCTATGCATGCATGGAGAGGCCAGTCTTCTGCTTTATGAAGACTGGCCTCCAAATAACTCATCGGAGTATGTCTTTATTATGAAATTGTTATCACGATGCGGATTACTTATTAAAGATGATGAGTTGACATATACGTGCGTTGTGTTGTAATTGGTCACTAGGGTGGATGTCAGGTGGGATCAGAGGGCCCTACGGTCACCGGTCCTCAAACCACCACGGCCATGTGAGGGCCTTATCATCTGTAGCTACTGTCTCCCCGGAGGGATAAACAATCAATCGGTGGCATGGTAGAGCATGCCGGGTCTCTGTGAAAGCCTGACCACCCTGACCATTACAACATCAACAATTAATGCACTATTGCAACATCACCATTACTGAACTGCTCCAACTTCAGAAAGATTGTCTTAAAGGAACATCAGTCAATCCGGATTATTTTACATCATACTTCCTGAACTATTACAACTAACTCCTGGAACTTCAGTTTACTAGATATTTTACTGCTATTCATTTTGTGCTGGGCACCACCCTTCAACCCAGTCAGCCTGCGATGATACCACCAGCTATAAATAGAACTGGCATCAGCAGCCAGACACTGGCTGCACCCCTCAGCAGTACACTAGCAGTTTTCTCCTCACGTGAGCATCAGCAGCAGCCCGGATTCCGCTAGCAGCAGCAGCAGCCCAACTACACACTGGCTGCCCCCTCGCATCAGCAGCAGCCTGGATTCGCTAGCAGCAGCAGCAGCCTACCTACACACTGGCTGCACCCCTCGCGCAGCACCTGCATCACTCCGGGTCAAAGGGCACCGACCCCATGAGCCTCTCGGTCGTTTGGGCAGCAATGCAAACCACCGTTTGCATATGGATATGTCGCACCATCGGATTAATTTATCTTTTCGGGACTGAATTACGCTTTGATTTTTGGACTATCACACTGACACAGTAACACCGCACAACCTACCTCGGTCATCGTCTAAATCTGAGTCAGTGCACTTTCATAACAGTCTGAGGCCTTAAATTTGTTTGAGTTAATGAACTGTAGTTTTTTTTTTTTTACCACTTTATAGAAATTCCTTGTCACACGGCATATATTTGTTAGACTGCACCCATTGCTATGATGAAGCACTTATTATATATATATGTATATTGGCCTATTTTTATGATGATGTGGATTATGCCAATGTTGATTTATGCTTATGCTGATGTTGATTTATGATGATTGAAGATTGTTTTGTTGCCTCTTGTTTGCTACTTTATGGTTGAACGGAATAAGTTTTGATTTTTATATGTTGTGTGATTGGGTATGTCATATTGATGTGGTAGACTTATATAGTTTTTTCACTGGTTGATTTAGGTATATCAAATTTGTCAATACTGCCTCAGATTGTTGTGAATGTGTGTGTACTGTATCCACCCCAATTCGCACTCACTCAATGACCAGAAACAGTCACGTTCTCTCTTGGACATCAGCACCTCCTAAAGAACACTTCAACCTGTCGGACTCCAACCTCGACAACCTCATATGGTTTTCCAGTGTTATTGTTAACCAACTGACTCTTTTTGTGACTTTATCATTTCCCGGAAACATAATTTTTTCCCCCCCTTCCGCCTGACCGGTGGTAGTGGTCGCATCTCACCATCACATCGATGCCACCACAACTTTTATCCAGTGTTAATTTCAATTAATCCCATATAATTTATTATCTCTTTTATCTCTTTATCTGTAAGATACTGTTTCAATTGCGTTCCAACTTTATTATTGTATAAAAGCATCGTAATATATTATATTATTGTGTAAAGAACTAGAATAAGTTTTGCCCATTGTCTTCAAAGCGGAGACAACCGATCTTATAAAAAAATCCTTGATTGGCCGGGATGCCACCGCTGAGGTTTTCACCTCAGAGGTGTCCTCTTTCTTTGGGAAGCGCACCTGCTTACTTATGAACCTGCCTGTATCTGTTATCCAGTTTGGATCATATGGTTGCCCATTTGCCTGCCTCAAATAGTCTCATTTAAGTTAAGTAATATGATTTAATATGTAATATTGTTTGCTAACTATCATTCATTGTATCATTATATAAAGTATTATTGTGTAAATTGTTAAGATAACTAGAATAATAGCAATGGGGTAGAACTCACCCCATGTTTCCATGGCAACAGTTACCCTGGTGTCTTTGCGCAGCCGCAAAGCACCCTAACGTGTCGGGACTCAGCTCCTCCACACTCCTAGCACGTGGTCATCTGCAGTCGTGGCCTACTACGATTGGCTGATTGCAGGTAGCCACATCACCCCATCTATGTTGCCCCCGCTCAGATCAGAAGGGCAGAAGCAGGCAAACGGGGAAGCTGCTGTACTGCTCACTCCTATGCATGCATGGAGAGGCCAGTCTTCTGCTTTATGAAGACTGGCCTCCAAATAACTCATCGGAGTATGTCTTTATTATGAAATTGTTATCACGATGCGGATTACTTATTAAAGATGATGAGTTGACATATACGTGCGTTGTGTTGTAATTGGTCACTAGGGTGGATGTCAGGTGGGATCAGAGGGCCCTACGGTCACCGGTCCTCAAACCACCACGGCCATGTGAGGGCCTTATCATCTGTAGCTACTGTCTCCCCGGAGGGATAAACAATCAATCGGTGGCAGTTATCATGTGCTGCTTTGTCTTTGCAAAAATAATATATTTTTCTTGTGGGCATCCTTATCACTGATTTCCAATAATGCTTATTTGATGATCGAATTCTTAGCCTCCTTGTCTGGCCTTTTCCCAAATTTTTGGGGAGTAACTACCCCCCCTCCATCTCTCGTCCTCTAGTATGCCCATGCAACACCGCCACATTCACTTCCAAAAAATCTCCCCATCATCCCCATTCCAGTCATCAATTCTGAACAGTTTCTTTGGCGCAGATCTCACTTAAAAGGCTGAAAAGCCAAGAGGTGCTGCCCTCAAGGAGAAATTTCACAACAGGACCACCATGAATGTCCATGATGGATCAAGCAAGTGGCTCAAACATATCAGTTTCACCTGCTCCAACTGAATCAAACAACCATACCAATGAATGCAGATTAATCAATTGTTATTCACACTTAGACAGCCCATAAGCCCGACTTGTTGGTAGCAGTTGGAATCAACACTCAAGCTTGGAGTACCAATAGTGATGTCAGTATTGCCATACTGACATCATCTGAGCATATATTCACATGGAACATGGCACACTTATACGAAATCTGTAATAATGGCTTAAATTTAATTTGAATATCATGAAACGTATTTCAAGGCCAGCTACGCGTCTGGTGGTCAGTTGAACTCTCAGTTCTTGCATGTAAATCTTATCAATTTATCAAACTCAGCTGCTCATTGAAGCAGAATGTTATGTTTTTCTGATGTTCAACTAAGAGATTTGGGGGACGTTTTATTGCTTATCAACCAATCAGGAAAGCTGAAAATACCACGTAGACACTGAGAACACTAGCCAGAGAAACTCATACTAAATGAATCTGCAGTAAATCACAACAATGAGCTCACCATCTTGTAAAATTGCAACTCTTGGGGACAGCTGTCGTGTCCATCACAAATGAAAACAGATTTAAAGGCAAAGAGAAACAGAACAGTGAAATGTTCGGGTCAGCAAAAACACTGCCATTAATATTTTGTTTATCTCTCTTTTAATCAGATTATTTATAGTCGGTGGTTCTTCATGACAGGAAGCTGTTGACTGGCTGCATCATTAAATTGGACTACCTGGTCCAATATCTGGAACAGGTGGTCCAGTATAAGTTCCTTGTGTCTTAAATTAGACCAGGGGACAAAAAAGTCATGTTTTCGTTTTTGTGGAAAAACATAACCAATGTTGTAACTTCAATCTGGCCCCTCCAAAGACCTATCCTTTGTATAGGATCTAAGATTTTCTCATCTGAAGAATTCATTGAAAAGGCCATATTATGTGGTTATCTCAGAGTCCATTTTTTGATTATTTGCAAGAATCACATTCAATCTCAAAATGTACAGTGACTGATAAAGACATTTTCTTACTAGCTTGAGGTGACTGGGATCAGTTTCTCTTTGCAGTGTACATCTAATCAAAACTCAAGTCAATGAGTCTTACATACATGAAATGGGGATATCCCCCATCTTGGCCATGTTGACTGATTTGGGATTCCCTATGGTGACACAACAAGATTTTGAGCTTTTGCCTTCTCCGGTGTAGTGACTTAGTCATTCGCCAAACTACAGTAGTCCACCTTGCAGTTTTATCTTATTCTATCAACTCTGAAAACAGAAGCCTGTGTTTGGATGCGTATTGCAAGTGCAATTGTGAGAAATGATATGTTCCTCTATATGTAGGAAGATGTAGACAAAAAGCTAAAATGGATCCTCTTCAGAACTGGATATCATTGGCTTGTCACTCTCAGTAAGAGTTTTACAGCACTAATGCATTGCTGTTATGGCATATCATACAAAGGAAAATGCTCGATCTTCAAACTTATTTTTGTTGCATGGAGCAGGTTCTGCTAACAGCGGTTTGTGGCTGCTTCTCATGTTATGTTCTTGTTGAGATTTGACTTGAACAAGTTCTTGGATGTATTGTGGTGCCTGATTGTTCATTGCCTTCCATGTAGTTCAGTAGTTGTCATCAATTTGAACTGAATTCTTGCTGTGATTGGTAACCAGTGCAGTTGTTTCCTACTCTGGCTGACACTTTTGTGTTTCTTCAACCTCTCAATTAGTCGCACTTCTGAGTTTTGAGCACATTGAAGTTTATTTAACAATCGGGTAGCAGTGCCATACAACAGCCCATTTCCGTAGTCTACACTGTAAAATTTGAAATTATGAGTCAGCTCAAATAATTGAGTGAGATGGTTGCACAATTTGTTTGAGCTGACATAGCTTGATGTTGTGAGTTATGATAATCTTTTCATTGTTATAACTTACAACAACAAGCTGTGATAGCTCAAAAAAATTGTGCAACCATCTCACTCAATCATTTAAGCTAACTTAAAATTCAAATTTTACAGTGTAAATGAGGGGTAACAAGTGCATTGACAGCAGTTTTAACTATTTCCTTGTCCAGATTTTTTCGGAGTTTCGATAGGTTTCTTAAATTTAAATATGCATTACGACACATTCTGTTGATCTGCTTCTCCATGGTCATATTTTTGTCAAAGAGCACTCCCAAATTGCCGACATGGTTAGCAATTTTGATTTCTTCGTTGTCAACATTGATAGATGTCATTTGCAGTTTTTTCAGTTGGTTTGGTGCTCCAATCAGAAGAAGTTCAGTTTTATCTCCATTATTGCACAGCTTATTGTCATGCAAGAAATTTCTAATTTCAGCAATACAGTTTTCCATTTTCTGTTTTGCATGTTCTTCACCCAAAAAGGTTGGTTTAAATGACAGGACAAGTTGCTCATCATCAGCATACTTCTGATTGTGAACTTGATTTCTTCGTGCTACTTCACTGACTGGGGCAACATAGGAGTTAAATAAGATTGGTCCAAGTTTGGAACCGTGAGGAATTCCAAAATTGAGAGGAAGTTTGCTTGACCTTTTATCATTTATTATCACATTGATTGATTGATTGACTGATTGATTGATTTATTCGCTCATTGTAAAAAGAAAAAAAAAACAAATACAAAATAGAGTAATATAGAGAAGTGTCTGGAGCAAGGAAACTGTGATCTTTCAGAAATATAAGATTTGAACCATCTTAAGGCTGCACTTTGCACACCATACCTGTTATGCAGTCTTTCTAGCAAAATGCCATGATCAATGGCGTTGAATGCAGCAGACAAGTCCAACAATACTGGCATTGTCACCTCCCCATTGCTCAGATTAAGCTTAATATCATTATGGATTTTAGTTACTGCAATTTCAACAAGTATGAGTTTCTGCAAGAGGACAGTGAAACGTAGCAAATGTAGCTCATCTGATTGGTTGAGACATTGAATTACATGTCAAAAATCTAATTTGAATACTATAAAAACGTATTACAAAGCCTGTAACGAGTCTCACTGGTGTCTGGAATGTTTTCAATGGACAGTGACCATTAGCATTTTTAAACTGCTAATCTGATCAACTGATCAAACTCGGCTGGTCACTGAAGCAGAATAAGACGTTTCTCATTGCTTTCTACGTTCAATCTATGGATTTGGTGGACATTTGACTGCTCATAGACCAATCAGGCAAGCTTAAAATGATACGTGGACAGTGAAACTTGCCAAGGAAACTCATACTAATTGAATTTGCAGTAAGAGGGTTTCTGTGCTATGGAATTGCTTGTAAGCTGATTGTTTTTCATCCTCAAGATTGTTCTGAGTGAGGTGATCAACATACTGTTTGATTACAGCACTCTCAATGATTTTACTCAGAAAAGAAAGGTTAGAGACTGGCCAATAATTCTTTTTGATCAATTCAAGACCTTCTTTCTTAAAGAGTGGTTTGACAAGTGCGTGCTTCAGTTCAAGGGGCATTTTTCCAAGTGTTAATGACATATTAACAATTTTGGTTATGACTGGCAGAAATTCATCAACACATTCAAGCAGTAGCCATGTCGGCATAGGATCTTGTTGGCAGTGTTTGACAGGCATTTCAGTGATAAGTTTCTTGACTTTTTGTTCTGATAGACTTTTAAACAGATGTAAATTGTGGCCAAGGTTGGTTTGAGAGGCATCAGTTGTGATCTTCATTCCTGAATATAATTTGGATCTGATGATTTTGATTTTTTCATCAAAGAAGTTGTTGAAATCATTCGCTAGTTCTGTTTCATTTGTGTGATGTGGAAGAGGCAGATCTTGTTTTCTGTTGAGATGAGAATTTAGAACTTTGAACATCGCCTTAGAATTTCCCTTTGTGGCTTGAATTTTACACCTGAGATCATCTGATTTAAGCCTATTAAGCTTTTCATTGAGAGAATTTTGCTTTTCTTTGAAGATATTCCAGTCTTTTTCTAAACCAGTTCTTCTCCATAATTTTTCTGCCTTTCTCTTTTCCTTTTTAAGAGGCTTTATTTCTTGATTTGTGAATGGATTAGGTTTGCAAATTGTAACAAGTTTAGTCTTAACAGGGGCGTGTCTGTCAAAAATCTTTTCAGTTGATTTGTAGAGTGACACAAGTCTGTTCAAGTAGACTGATCGATTATGGCGTTATAGTTTTTGTGACAGATGCTGTTCAATGTGTTTCTTGAATTTGACTATATTTATGCTGCGGGTCTTTCGGAAGGCAATCTTTTTCTGTGGATTCTTGCCCTTGTTAATGTCAATGTTAAAGAGGATACAGTTATGGTCCGACAATGTACTGCCTGTTTAAGTTCCTTTGATAGACAAACTTTTCTTTATTTTGCTGTACTTGTGCCATAACAAAAGCAATCAAGTCAGGGGATATTGAAGGAATTCCATATATAATATTTATCTATATATCACCATTGTTGTGGTAATGTAATATTACTTGCGCCCAAAAACTGACGGCTTTTCGGCTTGCATGCTGAATAGGAATGTGAATGCAAAAGAGAAATAGCAAATAAGATTTACGAAAATAAATTAGCGAACTTTGATTATTTCAGGGTATTCGAATGGGCCATAAAAATCACCATTCCTAGCCTTGATTTATTTGATGAATATATGAAAATGATTCCTCATTCAGAGTAATGATTATGAGGAAAGCTTCCAATACATCATCCGAATTTCCCAAAATAATTCCATCGATTCAGAATTTCTGAAATACAAGTGGACCGCTGTTTGATTGCCACTGCTTTTTCCAGCCTTGCCAGATCAGAACATATGCTGTCATGTATTGCCACCTATTGTCCAGGAGCAATAGCCCAAAACAGGACCAACCCTGTAACAAATTAGAAACAAGCTGAAATTTTCAGGATGTGTTCAGAAACCAGAACAACATTTAAAAAGTCCCCGTGACACCTACGTAGTGGCAAGTGTGCAATTCCGCGAGCTCCAGCGAGCGGTCCACATAAACTGAGTGTTAGGAACTCACAAAATTTTGTCTGGAAGAAACAAGGGCTGTTTCTGAGTATGCTGACAGCCTTGTCTTCTTCCTTGGGGAACGTGATTGCTGAGTCTTACTCTGGCTTACCTCAATGTTGAATACAAACTTTGTGACTGTGCCATGAAATTGGAACTATTTCTTTGGAGCTGCAATGCTACAGCATACAAAACTAACTTTGTGCCAGGTGCTGCAGCATGCAGGTCTCATTTCACCAGACTGCACTTTCGTTCTGCTTCCTTGTGATGTGAGGGATCTTTTACTTTCCCAGGAGGCCACTCAGGCCAGCTCAGACACAGATACCAGAGGCTGCACATTTAATGTCTCGTCCAAATGACATGGAGCAATTAAGAAGTGAGCATCATCTTTTGAAAGATAGCTATGCCTTAGGGTAGCCTAAAAATGTACAGGGAAATATTTTTTTCTGAAATTCACATTGCACACACCCTCATTTTAGGAGAAATGGTGAAAAAAGCACCTAAAATTTCATGAAAATCAGTCAAGTCCAAGTGGTCTCTCAAGGCCCCTCGATTCTCACCAAAAAGAAACATTTCAACCATTTTCGCCAATACGTGGTTTGCCACAACTTTGTCAATTTGTATTGTACAACATACCAAATTGCCATGGTTGGAAAGGTCTCAAAATTTGCTTTAATTTGCATACAACATTAATGGTGTAGGATGATATCTTAGCTCCCATGGACTCTTCAGCTGACAGTGTTTACAGTGGGGTGCGAAAGTTTGGGCACCCTTTGAGAGGGGTCACATTTTTTCAAATTTCAGACAAACCATTTGCAGAATCTTTCCAACATAAATTGTGTGAGTGAAGGATACCCATGCACTCAATTTTAGCCAGAAAGAACAATGGAAATATAAAAATGTAAAAAAATATGGGTCTTTTTGTCTGATTTTACATGTGCATAAGTTTGGGCACCCCTACAGATTCTGATTTTGATTTTTCTATAACTCTACATTAAAACAATATAAAAGCTCTGAAATGCTTTGGATAATAATGTAAGCATCCCAGGACTTCATTTTGTGTGAATTTTTTATTTTAATCGCTTACAAAATGGCTCCAAACTTGGCAGATTTGACGTACCCGAGGTACGTCAGTTTATTTAATAAAATTTCTATTATTTTGAGCCAGGAGCTGAAAAAGTTCATTTGTCATGTTTATGACAGATTATTCTGTGATGAAATTTTGGAGCTGCTCAGACTTATATCCAACTAAAATACCTAAAATGCCACAAAAGTTAAACTTCCTGGGCATCCAAGTCAGAGTACCGTGGCTTTTCTTGTTAAAATTATTTGCGAAACCTGCTGTTTTTGAGTGTGTTGTGTAGAAATGACCATTTCGAAATTAATACAGCTGGTATTTATAATTTTTGGCCTGCCTATTCTTGCCCTTGGAGAGTCAAACTGTTTTATCACATTTTGGTGTATCGGAGCAATTCCATTTAAATGCATTTTTTTTACTCCCTTGTCTCAACACAACAATGTCTGATTCAGAATGCTTCCAAATAGCTAGAAGGGTCCTTTGGCATGACTCAGACAGTCAGATTAAGCTATGTAATCATGATACCTTGTATAGCTTGGCTTTTCACATATGCATGCTGACGGTGGAATGATGGACCTATGGACCACATTCAGTGTCATACCTGTTGGGGTCTCTGAGGGTGATATATAAGATTAAATTGTTACAAAATTGTGAAATTGACTTAATATAAACAAAATTAAACCCTAATTGAAATTGTTTCAGCAAAATTAGTCCCTGGCTGGCAACACAAAGTTAACTGCACATTAATATTTTTAATTTTGTAGGATATATACCTAAATAAGTAATCGAAATCTTAAATGTTTTTGGTAATTTTTAGATAAAATGTTTATTTTAGGTAAAGGAGAGGCTAACCAGGTCTCCTTGCCCAGAAATGTTCAAGGCTTTCAGTATCATTGGACAAGTGCAATTGATGCAATTGGTACCACAAAGATGCAATGGTTGGAGTCACTCTGTTGGGCAGAACAATAAGAAATGTACAAGAAATTAAGTCCTGGATGCTTACGTTATTATCCAGTGCGTTCCAGAGCTTTTACATTGCTTTACTGTAGAATTATAGAAAAATCAAGATCAGAATCTGTAGGGGTGCCCAAACTTATGCACATGTAAAATTTGACAAAAAGACCCATGTTTTTTTACATTTTTATATTTCTATTGTTCTTTCTGGCTAAAATTGAGTGCATGGGTATCCTTCACTCACACAATTGACGTTGAAAAGATTCTGCAAATGATTTGTCTGAAATTTGAAAAAATGTGACCCCTCTTAAAGGGTGCCCAAACTTTTGCACCCCACTGTATGTGTGAAAGTGTTGCTGAATGACTAAACCTGTTCAAGAAAAGATTTCCATTTAATTTCACTGTCAAGTAACATGTTCTTATTCGCCGAAAGTGCAAGGAGGACCAGATAAAACATTAAACAATTTTTTTTATATTGGAGAAACCCGCCTTTTTGAGCTGTAAAGTTTTAATGTTACATTTTGTCTAAAGTGCTGAAAACATTGGAGAGGGGCTGTCACATTTCATGGTTTAACTTCATAAGAGTTAAATATAGGACAACATGATTTATACCATGTGAAACATAAGAATATTGTCTTTCAAGTGGTACCCATCATGTTGCCATGTTATAAATTTGGATGAAGACATGAGTTTGAAATATTACAATTCCCCCCTACTTTTTTATGAGTTTGCGAAAAACTTCAACAAAAAATTCCATCACTCATAAACCGGGTATTCCCATGGTCAAAACTTTTTTTTTTTAATATTTGGTCACTCTGGAACTTGGAAAATAAGAATCACAGCAATTTCTGGTGAAAAAAATTGAAAGCCTTTCTTTTATCAGGATCGATTGTTCAGCAACAATTTCATTCATGAAAAGTGTAAACTGAAGAGCCCGTGGGAGATGAGATATTGTCTCAGACCAATAATGTTGGTATGCAAATTGAAGCTCTTTTGAGACCTATCCAACTATGGCAAGAAAAATGCAGTATTGTACAAATTGACTTAGTTATAAAGAACCGTGTACTGGCGAAAATGGTCGAAATTGTCCTTTTTGCTAAGAATGGAGGGGTCTTGAGAGACCACTTAGATTGACCGATTACTTGAAATTTTTAGAGGGTGCATTTTTCATTTTTCTCCTATAATGAGGGGTGTGCGAATAGAAAATCATAAATTTTGTTTTTTGGGCCACCCTACTATGCCTGTGATCATTGAAATATCAATTCAAAACTTTGATACCAGGAAGAAAAATATACTCATATATATACAGTGATTTCTACTTCCTTGGCAAGGTAATACAACATGTTATGACAAAAAATAGACTAAAGCTTCCTCGAAATTTGAACAAGCATTTTAAGAAAAGTTACATTGAACAACATATGAACATATACATTGTTTACCATTTTATATTCAACACCTTCCTTTTGTGTTCATTTTATTAATCAATTCCTGTAAAAAACTTAATAAGCTTCGTCTTTCACAAAAGATATTTGATCAAAGTAAATTTTAATGGCTTTCTCAGAATACAAAAAAAAAGATGTAATTGACAGTAATTCAGCATATAAGGCTAACATTTTGAGTAAATAAAAGCGTTGCTATATAGAAAGGAAGCAGCACACAAAACTATACACAAAAGAGGCAACAAATTGATGCTACTCCAAAGATATAATATTTGCCGAATATCTCCACAATATAATAGGGTCATATTAACAGAAATATGGTATTTACAGTGACAATTAGCCATAGCTAATTTCACAGATAAAGATTGTGAAACTTTGGTATTTAGAAAATTGCCCGACCACTATGATGAAAATAAAATAAGGTGACAAAATTGTGAGCATTTTTACAACATTGTTATTAGTATGCAGACCTTTCATAAGACATTCTCAGCACATTGCTGGGTGTTTACATAAAATTCCAGCTGACTAAGGATGTGAGTATGTGACAGGAAGCAGACTAGGGAAATTCTTAGTTAAATTGGGTATCTAATTGGCTTTTTGCACCCGTTATCACTACGTCATTCACCAATAAGCAAGACTGCAAGATAGATGCAGTATGCCATGGGCACAAGTGGTATACTGAGACTAACTGCTCAGTGCTCACCCTATAAAAAAAACGTACACCTCTTAAAAGAATCAGAACTTGTAAGAGAATCTTTGCAACCTTCCAAACCTGCATGATACTCGTAACTGCTTGGCCAATGGCACTCAAGGATGCAGGTTTGAACCCTGCTTCTGGAAGGAACTCAATTTGAGTGAGTTGGTGGCTGTTGCCGGGGTGGGTTGCCATTTGTATTAGGTCAGGGTGACTTCAAGCCAGACTGCCCTGGTTTATCTAACTGAATGAGAGGCAGAGGTTTGAAGAAATGTGAAAGCTGAAACAACTTACTGGAGAAGAGAATTATCACCTGGCCTGGGTATAACAACTTTAAGAAGAACACCTGATGTCATGGAATAGTGTGATCCATCTCATCAAGAAGCCTACTTAAAGTAGTTCCAGTCTTGGCCATTAGGTGGAATGCAAATGCCTCAAGTTGGACATAATTACCAATTTGGAATTAATTGCTCATTGAAGCACCTGCACACCCAACCAAAGAAACACATCAAAAAGTTACACTGATTGATCTTGAAAATTACATTTTTTTTGCTGTAATTTCCAACAATGCCAGCAGATAGCAGATCTATGGAAATTAATGTGGAGGCATCATCTGGAGACTAATTTGAATCTCGTTGGATCCATTGAAATCTAATGAACAAAAATTGATTTTCCGAAAAGGAGTATATATATATACTGTGTTCCTTTTGCTAAACGACAAATGACTTGATTCAGCATAAAACCTTAAATTTAGGAAAACTTACAAATTTAATTTCTCTGTAATCTGGCCAGTATGCTTTATTTATGTAAAAGAATTAAAATCTGAAATCACATACATGTAAACAAATATTCAATTTCTTGCAATCATTCACAAAAGATTTGGTATTCTGCAGAAAAAATGCACAAACATTTATTTCAAAAGCCTAATAACCCAGAAAAATGTGTCCATGTGTATTACTTGTGCCACTAGACATTCTTGCTTATGGCAAAGTTTGCTCTTTGCTCTGAATAAGAAAACTGGAAAAATAGTAACTGGCTTGCCTTTTGGTTATAAGCAAACGTCATGATCAGGAATAAAGGCAGTTTGGAATTTAGTCTTTTCATCCCTCATGACCACCCAGAGTATCTCTGCTGGAGTGTCAGGACTGACTTACCCCTGTCAAAACTGCTGTTCCTATAACAGTGACATTCAGCAAAAATTCACTTAATTTTTTAGACACATAAAATGCATAAACCCAACATGCATTGGATGGTCAAAGTCTCCCATACCAGCCTACCTTGTGATAGGTATGCAGCAGACAAGTAAAAAAAACTGCTGACGATATAGAACTCACAGTTTAACCCATTCACAATTTAGATGGTGTGGTCCAGTTTGCATAAGTGAGCTCTCACAAGAAATCACTTGTATCAGGAAATATCTCTTAGCAGAAGTTGACATAAGCAGATAAAGACGACACTTTAGGCTTGGTGTGAGATACAGAGGCCATAAAATGAATCTTTATGTGAGAAAGCCTTGTAAAGTTCTGTATTTCAAGTTGCCAAGGCCTCAAAGGCATCTTATTTCACAACACGGTATTTTGTGGATTATCAACCTTAAAAAAAAGGAAATAGAGACAGAAAAGTGCAGTAAATCTTTTAAAAGGAATGTTAATAAGTTTCTTTCACTTCATAAATTCATAAATATTACATGTGTTGCTGACATATTTGGCATTGTAAGTGCTATTTCATCCAAAATTTGCATATTCTTGCAAAGGCACTAAAATTAATTCGGCAAAACTTCAAGTACCACAATAAATGGCAAGATAACATTCTTGAAATGATCAATAGAGAGGCAATCATATGATAACAATTAATTAATAGTAGCATACATTGTATTTGTGGTAAAATATACGGGGGTTCTTTAACCGAAAATCAACCAATAATATTCATCCATAAATGGACTAACATGGATTTCCATAATAGAAGAGAATGTTAATTGTAAAAATAACTTCCCAATAACATCAATTTGTATTCTGAATTTTATGATAATCACAGTTGAGGTCAGATGAAAACACACCCTTGGCACTAGTTAATATAAGTCACTCATGTCACTTACATTCAAATGTAATGTACTAAATCATATCATCTATTTCACAAAAGGCTGGATTAATTGTCCAAATAACGAAATTTTCAATCAAGAAAATCAGTCTTAAAAATTATGTGTATGAGGAGTGGTCATTGTGTTTCCTGGCTGGAAAACGTGATTTAAATTTTGTTTAGGACATTTTGTTTCATGTATACTTCTAAGAGATATTTTCTATTTCAGAAAATGATTGTCAATTGCAGTGATATAATATTATATATTTCTAAAGTAAATCTATTTTTTCATCTAAGGAGATTTAAAAGGAAAGAAGCTCTCTAAAAAAGCTATAGTAAGATATTCTATTCACTGCCTAAATATAAATTTGAATAATTATACAATACAATATATTATCTGAATAGGTAATTCGAGCAAATACCAAGATGGGTTGGTTAGTAGGGTGTGTCAATTTTTAATTATTATGCAAATTCAAAAAGCGCTAGTGCCTAAAAGGTGCGTTTTGACGTGGGGAATTCAAATCTGCTTTCAAACTGGTAATACGACAATTCTTACCTACTTCAATTCTGGTTCAATGTTTTTTTCGTTTTCGACCATTTTCGCCAGTACGCGGTTCTCTGTTACTTTGTCAATATTTCTCATACAGCATTCTCATTGCCATGGTTGGAAAGCTCTCAATAAGACCTACATTTTGCATACCAACATTAGTGGTCTAGGACAATATCTTGAATCCCACTGACTCTTCAGACAGCACTTTTTAGAAATGAAAATGTTGCTGACTGTCTAATCCTATTAAAAAAGGCTTTTGAATTTTTTTTCACTGATAATTGCTGTGATTAACATTCTCCAACTTCCAGAATAAGCAAATAAAATATTTTTTATATATTTATGAGCTTGGAAGTTTTAATGCAAAATTTTGTCCGAACTCCTGACACAAATCATGGAGGTGCTGTTATATTTCATATTTTAACTTCATAAGATTTAATATAGGACAACACCATTGGTACCATGAGAATGCTAAGAGTATTTTCTTTCTTGTGGTACCACTCATGTTGCCCTGCAATAAATTCTGACGAAGATATGATATGAAATGCAACAGACCCCATCTCACATTTTACGAGTTTTCAACTAATGTTGACATTAAAACTTCATCACTCAGAAGCCAGGCACTCCCATGGTAAAAATCAAAAAGTTTTTTGTATTTTGCCATTCTGGAACTTAGAGAATGTGAGTCACTGCAATTATCATTGAAAAAAATTCCAAAGCCATTTTTTAACAGGATTAGACAATCTGCGTCATTTTCATTCTAAAAAGTGCAGGCTGAAGGGCCAATGGGAATCAAGATATCGTCCTAGACCATTGATGTTGGTATGCAAAATGAAGGTCTTTTTGAGAGCTTTCCAACCAAGGCAATTAGATGGTTGAAAACAAAATAATATTGAAACTTTGGACCAAAATTGAAGTAGGTAAGAATTGTCGTATCACCATTTCGAAAACGGATTTGCATTCTCCAGGTCAAAACGCACATTTTAGACACTAGTGCTTTTCAAATTTGCATAAAAATTGAAAATTAACACACCCTATTGGTTAGTAATACCAGACGGAGAACCTTCTAACATGGCTAAGAAGGTTCTAAAACAAGAATTTTTTTTTAATATGAAGCAATCTTTAAATTCTGCAAAAATTTGGCAATTCTGCAACAATATTATTTATTGCCCTTCTGCATTACATCGCACAAGCCTGCCTAATTACAGTTTATGTCTCATTATATTGTGATGGAAGCACCCAAAGTTGTCAAGTACTCTCACGGCTTGATTTTTCACATGTTATCGAAGTCATATAGCTGTGATGAGTGTTTCGCTGCCTCAAAATATTTTGAAAACTATATATAACAGTTTAATCAACTCCTACTTGAACTATGGCGCTCTCTGCTGTCTGTTTACTAATAGTCATATTCAATCACTCCAGAAAAAAGCTATTCGAACTATAACAAATAGTAAATATAATGCCCACACAGCACCAAAAAAAAAAAAACTTCGCATCTTATCCTTTGAAGATATGGTTAAGAGAAAATTATGCAAATTCTATTTCAGATATAGCAGCAATCAATTACCCCACTACTTCCTCAACTCATCTTTTGTAAAAAAGCTAGAGCATCCGTATGGCACAACTTGCCGCACAAGACCAATGTCTTTCCAGCTGCCACGGCTAAAACATAAATTTGCGGAACTCAGTATAAGATATAAGCTCCCAAAATTATTGAATGAAAATGTAAATTCCATATTGGAGAAGATAAGTACCCACTCGGAATTTGGTTTCAGTCTCTATGTTAAAAATCATTTTCTAAATTTATACAAAAATGAATGTTCCATACCTAATTGCTATGTGTGTGGTGTCACTGATTAGATGTTTGAACCTACTCATCAAACATCAATCAATCTTTTCTATCTCTCTCTCTCTTTTTTATTAAAAAAGGTTTTTTTTGTGTCTCTCTCTCTCTATATATTTTTTTCTCTTCTTTCTTTTATACAATACTAATAGATTTTCTTGTAAGTTTCCAACTGATGTTTTATTTGAATGTGTTTTATGAATTATTATTATATTAGGCTCAGATGCTCGATAAAAAAATGTAATTTTTACACAGTTACACTGCCTATTTATAAATGAATACTAATAAATAAGATTATATTGTCTATTTCCACCAACAATGCTGTTTTTTATGATTTTCCAATAGGCTACAAATAGGCCTATAGAGATCTCTCATGATAACAATCTGTGTATGCACTGATCCATGCTCTTGCTCAACCATTCGTTGTACTATTGAGAATAATAGATTCATGGAACTGCTTTATCATTGCCTAGCACCTGAAATATGGTTTAGCAAAGGCATGCGGCGCTGGAGGGAGTACAGGAGATTGTCTTTGTCATTCAAAATCCAAACTATCGAAGAAAAGAGTATTTTTGTTTCAGTTTGTAAATTTCTGGTTCAAGGATATTTTCTATCTCAATAAATATTGGTCGTAGAGACCTGAAATATAACTCCATGTGTGCAGAATAGCCACTTTCCTATACGTTGGTAATACATTCTTCAGCTCTAATATAAGTGTTACAGATTTGAAGTTATAGGCATGATGCTAATGACACACATATTCAGTATTTTAATTGATCAAAATGCAGTTTCTAAAAAAAAAAAGGCACTAGAGTCCTGGAACTTGGCCCAAAATGTGCAAGCAACTTGCCAAATCATTGGCAATAGATTGTGATAGATGATTGTCTGACCCATCCAATGCAAACTTTGGAGCGAAAAATTTTCAATTTTTTGTCTGCTGAAATTTCAAGGTTTTAAATTTTGACCCATTTCTCTTCTACATTCATTTCCTATTCAGCAACCAAGTCAAGAAGCTGTGTCAGCATTTGGGCTGAATAATATTATGACTTCCACCAAGGCTTGTGACAGATTTATATCATTCCTTCATTATCGACTGACTAGTTCTGCTTTGGTTTAACACATGTTCAGAAATATCTAAGAAAAGTTAAAATGACCTTAAACAGGCAGCAGATTCTAAATAACATTATTCTCTTTAAGTTTAATTCCAGAGTAGAGAAAAAGTTCTTCAAGGAGATTGATGAAATTTGAAGAATGTCCTCCGCAGCTTGAAGGAAATTCATTGTAAATCAAGGGGGAAATTGCTCATTCTTTAGTAAATATCCAACTCTCTTAACATAATTATTATGTATTTAAATTTCAGAAGCATCTCTTTTGTGTTTGTGATGACCTTCAGGGCTGTCAAAGATTCTAAATTATTCGAATGTTGAATAAATATTCTCTCCTGCTACAATTGGTGGAACATGTTTAAAAGAATATCACAATAATGTAAAAAACAGCAGCTGTAAGGGGGTGACCATTTAACGATCAAGGGGGGGGGGCTTGGAGTTTCCCTCAGTAAGAAATTATTTATTTCATGGTAACGGAGGCCATTTTTATTTATTTCAAATGCGCGAGGTCCCCACATATTCATTCCTAATCAAGCCGCCTTCTTTAGAAAAATGTCCACCAGATATTACCTATTTCAAGACTGCTCAGAAAGAATTTATTTATTTCACCAAAACTGAGCAAGAAATCCCCCCCCCCACCTTGAGAAGAACTGGTGGCCCCCGCATGACATGTACTCTTTGGTCAGAGAAAGTTTGACCAAAGTAAGAAATTAAGCATCCCTCTATTTTTCCAAGAATGAAATTCTTTGGTAAGCCTTACATAAGCATAGTAATGACAAAGTAATAGGAGATGTGGGTTGGAAACTACAAATTATCATGATTTTGCATTCAGCTAATGGAAATAATTATAGTTGGCTCAATGAAATAAATGTTCTCATATATATGGACCTTTCAAATGTCATCTGTCCTGTACAAATGCCCTACATTTTCATTTGTGCTACATACAAAAGCTTCTCACTACAAAGAGTTTGTGACTGTGCTATTAATTTATTAATGAGGCAAAAATGTTTCAGAGACATCCATAATATACTACTGTAAATAGATTTCTTTTTGTCTCAACTGTCTTATTTGTCGTAGTAAGCATAAGAGAATTGAAAATTTTATTATATGCGAGTTACTATTGTCTTCATGAGGCCTTAAAGCTAGATCTGAGGTTTTTCATGCTTGTTTTTAGCAGTGCTAAATGAGATAGCAATAGATTATTATTGCAACTTAATTTATGTTTTTGGCTAATTACTGCATGCTACACCTGTCAGCCGTTTATGGATGTATGATAAGACATCATTGACATAGTAACTGCTAATCCCATCCCAATTTTCCGAAAATTAGGTCACCATACATGTTACAATGACCTGGGATGTATTTTGAGTTAGTTTCTCCGTGCTAGTTCTTGACCAACCAAAATAACTTACCCAGAAAAGGGGACTGGTAAGTTGGCTCTTCTCAAAAGCTGCCAGCTGTCTCATTACAATTTATCGAAACAGGTCACCATATACATGTTACAATGACCTGGGATGTATTTTGAGTTAGTTTCTCCGTGCTAGTTCTTGACCAACCAAAATAACTTACCCAGAAAAGGGGACTGGTAAGTTGGCTCTTCTCAAAAGTGGCAGTTATCTCATTACGATTTATTGAAAGAGGAAGCAGAGCTAATTTAAAGGTGATAGAGGCTGTTAAGAGGTGACAGAGGCTATTAACGATATAAGGCAAGTGCATTAGATGCCATCTGCACTTCCTAACACCATCACTCTCTCTGCTTCAGAGCATGCTCTTTGCCTCTTCTCATTCTCCTCTTAGTTAAGACACTTTTTTTGGTTGTCCTTCATAGCTAGAAATGATAATATTTTTTCAAGGATTATCTATCAATTTATTGAAATGTTTGCCAATCTCCCATATCTGTAAAGCTCTTATCTTCACTCATTGACAAAGCTATGAAATCCTCTTTGAGATCCTAATACCGCGTTTCCGCAATGATTAATTTGTTAGAAGAGTAGATCATATTTCAGTGTCAATCAATCCTAGTTTAATTATACAGCCTAATCACTCAGATATCTAGGGTTTATTGATTCATTATCATGAACACTGACATCCTATCTTAGGCAATATTGCTGAAGCACAATTCTTAGGAATACCCTTCATATTTTAAATGTGAGCCAGAAACATTAAATCACATCTTTGAACACTCCATCTTGTAATACTGCAACCCTCCGGAATGGCTGTTGTGTTCATCACAAATGAAAACAGATTAAAAGGCAGAAGAAACCGAAAAGTGCAATGTTCGTATTAGCAAAACATCGAAAACATTGCCATTGGTGGAACTCTCTTTTAATCGGATTATCTATAGTTGGTGGTTCTTCAGTGCAGTCAGCTGTTTACCAGCTGCTATGGCCACTTTTTAATTTAGATGGAAAGTTCCTAGAGTAGCACACACTTTTGTAAGGTAATTTTCTGTGATTTGTCCAGCCAACTTCAATTTAATTTTATTTCAATGTCAAATGTGAAAAGTGTTTATGATGTGTGCCTATACTGGACTACTAGTCATTAAATTGGATCATCTGTTACAATATCTGGGAACAGGTAACAGGTGTTCCAGTACAAGTTCTGTGTGGCCATGTTGGCCTGTGGTTGGGATGACACAGCAAGATGTTGAGTGTTTGTCTTCTCCAGTACGATGACTTTGTCATTCGCCAGACTGCAGTAATCTACCTTGCATTGGTATCATATTTCTATGCAACTCAGGAATCAGAAACGTGGGTTTGGATGCACATTGCAAGTGCAATTGTGAGAAATGATACGTTCCTCTACCATATGAAGCTGTAGACAAACGGCAAAATGGATCCTCCTCAGAACTGGATATCATTCGTTTGTCACTCTCAATAAGAGTTTTGCGCCGCTAATGCATTGCTCTTATGGCGGCTCATAGCATAAAGCATTTCCATGATTCTGTTATTCTCAATGTTGCAACTAATGGTTTAAGCAAGAGCAAGGCTCAGAGCATGCATGTACACTGACTGTTATCATTAGAGATCTAAGTAGGCCTATTTGTAATGGACAATCGTCCAAAACAGTATTGTTGGTGGAAATGCATTAGTCCTATAAAAGATATAGTCTTCTAACGTGATTATTTTGTTGTGCAAAGTCCATTTACTACGAAAACACTCATCATAGTTATGGTCATGCCTCATGAACTGGTCCATTTTGCGTCGCAGGTCTAAAATTTCTATTTTTTCTATTTTCTGATATATCATCACAGAAGCACAGCGCTATACCAAGTTTCAAACAGAACTTACTTATCTTGTAAACTTATCAAGATATGGGCACTTTTGTGCCACCCCAACTCATTGAAATGTGAAGACTAAAGGGAAGGTTTTTTCAAAATTGATGTTTTTTAGTAAAACGTCGGTAACTTTTCTACTACTTAACCAATTATAGTGGGGTTTGTTGCAAAATGATTCTGACTAGTTCCTCTAATGATATACGTTGACACTTTCTACATAAATCCCATGGAGCGGTATGAAATCAGGACAGCAAAAACTGACATTTTTTCTTTTGAAATTCCTCTAAAATCCCACCTTCTACTTGTGTTTCCAAGTAAAATTCACCAAAGAATTAAGAAAAAATTATATTCCCTTTAACTAGGTATGTTCTGGACATTTGTTGTACTTTTACGAGCCAGCTCATCTTAAATGTAACAAAATTACAACACTGGAAGATTTCTGGTCCATGGGTCAAAGTTGATTGGAAAGTAGCATAAGAATGATGAATAGAGGGATGGATATATCGATAGATATGGTAAGCACAGCCCTATATGGCCTGCTGTGGCTACTCACAAGGTGACATTGATGAAATGAGAGAGAGGGCAGGAGTCCTTAACATGCTGCGCGTTTACCCCAAGTGAGGGATCTTTTCCTTGCCCAGCAAACGATCTAATACAGGGATATCCCAGTTTAGCAACTAATCTGAATGACATCAAAGCTTGGTTTTTACTTTTTAGGGTTACATTGAAAATATTTGCGATCACAAACTACATCATTTTGCAATATGCTTTCTGTAGATTACTGCTAAAGTTGAGAATGACATCTGCTTGGCTTTTCCTGAGAAGCACTCAAAAACCCCTAGTAAGACATCTGAAGCATAGCACATGAACTAAAATAACTGTCTGGAAAATAAACCATGATTAGGACAGCGCAGGGGGGCTGGTTTCTTCTGTTCACAATTTTGCTACTCAGACTCCACTACTACGACTCCAATCCACCCCTGATTCTGACATACATGCTCCAAAATTCTGGGCAATAGCATTTTAACGGTTTAAGTGATTTTCAAAACGATAACAGTTGGGTAAACTAGACAAAATTTCCTTTCTTCTGATGTCAAATATGTTGAAATAACTTAGGTATAAGTGGTAAAAAATATCTATTGAATATCTTGTTTTGAAATTTCTTGTAACAAATCCACCATTTTAGCCGACCAGTTCATGATGCATGACCTTATGTTACTTTGAGATGTGAAAAATCAAGTCTTGAGAATACATGACAACTTTGGGTGCTACCTTCACAATAAAATGGGACATAAAAGGCAGTTCCGTGCAGTGAAATGCAAAGGGGTAGTAAATAACATTGTTGTGGAATTGCCTAATTTTAGCAGAATTTGAAGATTGCTTAATATTTTAAAAAAAGTTCTTGTTTTAGAACCTTCGTAGCTACCATTAGCAGATTCTCCGTCTGGTTGAAGACCATATTACTACTCAACCCATCTTGGTATTTGCTCGAATTACCTATTCAGATAATATATTGTATTGTATAATTATTCAAATTTATATTTAGGCAGTGAATAGAATATCTTACTATAGCTTTTTTAGAGAGCTTCTTTCCTTTTAAATCTCCTTATATTCAAAACGATTCACTTATCAAATTAGCCTAATGGAGATATAGTTGAAGATGAATGCCTTTACAATAACAACTATCCTGTATTATATCAGTTTACACGTATGACATGAATTCTTATTCTTCTGCAATACAGTCTGCTTCTATAGTTGTATGAAGGGCTGGGGCAATTGTGATTTAATATCTTAATATCATTGTGAATATGAATAGCACACTAAAGAAAAAAAATAGATTTACCTCAGAAATATATATAGTCATGGCAATTGACAATCATTTTCAGAAATAGAAAAGATCTCTTAGAAATATACGTGTACAAATAAAATGTCCTGAACAAAAATGTAAATCATGTTTTCCGGCCAGGAATCACAATGACCACTCCTCATAGCTTTTAGGACTAATTTTCTTGATTGTGAATATCCGTATTTGGTTAATTAATCGTGCCTTCCGTGAAATAGATGATATTATTTAGTACATTACATTTTGAATGTGAGTGATATGAGTGACTTATTACAGCGAAACACGTTGATATAGAATTAGAGTAGACTGTGGCACTGTGAAAATGGAACTTTGTGTGTCATCATGCTGATGATTTGTCATGATCAAACCCAATACTTTCAATGTTAATTTGATTGAAGGAGACTTATCCCACTTGTTGGTGACAGCCAAACGAAAAGATTATGTATCTGATTTTCACTCTGAAATCAGTTTTGACAAGTCAAATGGCCTTCTATTGATCATGACTAATCAAACAGCCTCTATGTTTCCCATGTTGAAGTAGAGAAGATGACACCTCATCAGCTATCATTAGTCAAGAAATGCATTTTTCACAGTGAACTGATCCTCGTTGTGTCTATATAAAAGTGTTTCGCTGTAAGTACCAAGTATGTGTTTTCATCTGACCTCAGCTGTGATTATCATACAAATGCAGAATAGGGGAGACCGGGGTAAGTTGTGCCGCGTGGTAAGTTGTGCCGCCCACTGTTGGGGTGAAATGAAGAACTAGGTAAAGAAGGCAATGCCACCCATATATACCCACTTGGTCAACATCATTAGGCACCAAGAAAAAAAACTACCAAATATAATGGTATGAAAAGCTACACTCATAAATTCAATTTTGTTGCTGAAAAATTGAAGTGCCGAGGACTGACATTCTTGTTTTTCAGTCATTTGGTATTTGTAATAAGATGTCCATTTGGTAGGATAGAGTTAGTTGGTACATCTAGACATTTTTGTTTTTAGATTTCATCTTGCATTTTTTGCTTATTTTTGACAACCAGTTTTATCCAGAAAATCAATTTGGGGTAAGATGCGCCATTTTGATTGGGGTTTTTCGATGTCTGATTTTCAGATTACATGATTAAGCTTTTGTTTTTCGGAAAATCATTCTGACGCAAAAAATGGCATAACTTCCCCGGTCTCCCCTACAAATTGATGTTATTTGTACAATACAAAAATTTTAATTCTTTTCCATAATCTTCTATAGATATTGATCATATTTCCATCCATTCCAGAAGACTGCTTCTTTAAGTTTTCTGTGAAAGATTTTAGTGACATCCGCTGTTTTATCATTAAAGAACTTGAGGATGGTCAATTGGTCATCTACAAAAAAAAACAAATCCCCGGCTTTAAAATACAACAGATATGTACCTACGATTCAAAATAGAATTTATAGAAATCCATGTTAGTTCATTCTTGGATGAATAGTATTGGTTGATTTTCGTTAAAGAACCCCTCTATATTTTACCACAAATACAATTCATGCTACTATTAATTAATTGTTATCATATGATTGCCTCTCTATTGATCATTTCAAGGGTATTATCTTGCCATTTATAATGGTACTTGCAGAATTAATTCAGTGCCTTGCAAGAATATACAAATTTTGGATGTAAAAACACTGCAATTTCAAATGTGTCATCAACACAAATGATATTTATGAAGTGAAAGGAACTGATTTACATTTCTTTTAAAAGATTACTGCACTTTTCTGTCTCTGTTTCTTTTTCAGTCGGTATATAATCCACAAAATACTGTGTCGTGGTTTTTAGGCCTTGGCCACTTGAAATACAGTTACAACGCTTTCTCACATAAAGATTCATTTTATGGCCTCTGTGTCTCACACCAAGCCTAAACTGTCGTCTTTATCTGCTAATGTCAACTTCTGCTAAGAGATCTTTCCTGATGCAAGTGATTTCTTGTGAGGGCTCACTTATGCAAACTGGACCACACCATCTAAATTGTGAATGGGTTAAACTGTGAGTTCTCTTTGGTCAGCAGTTTTTGACTTGTCTGCTGCATACCTATCACAAGGTAGGCTGGTATGAGAGACTGACCGTCACATGCATTTTGGGTTGATTCCTTTTATATGTGTCTAAAAATTAAGTGCTTCTTTGCTGAATGTCACAGGTAGGAACAACAGTTTAACATGGGTAAGTCAGTCCTGACACTTCAGCAGAGATACTCTGGGTGGTCAGGAGGGATGAAAAGACTCAATTCCAAACAGCCTTTATTCTTGATCATGATGTTTGCCTCTGACTAAAAGGCAAACCAGTTGACATTTTTCTATTTCTCTTATTTAAAGCAAAGCACAAACCTTGCCATAAGCCAGAATGTCTAATGGTGCAAGTAATACACACATGAAATGTGAAATTAGTTAGTGAAGTTGTTTGGGTGATTAGGCTTTCAAAATAAATTTTTGTGCATTTCTTAGCAAAATACCAAATCTTTTGTCAATGATTGCAAGATATGTAATGTTTGTGCACATGTATATGTGATTTCAGATCAAGATTCTGTTACATAAATACAGCATACAGTGTAATTAAATTAGCTACTTGTCCTTAATTTAAGGTATTATGCTGAACTAAGTCATTTGTCACAGAGCAAAAGAAACAAAGTGCAAGCTCCTTATTCAGAAAATCAATTTTTGTTCATTAGATTTCAATGGATCCCACAAGATTCAAATTAGTCTCCAGATGATGCCTCCACATTAATTTCCATCTGCTATCTGCTGGCATTGATGGAAATTACAAAAACAAATGTAACTGTCAAGATCAATCAGCGTAAATTTGGGAAGTGTTTCTTTGGCCGGGTGTGCAGGTGTTTCAATGAGGCCTCATAAACCCCAAGGATCAATTTCACCATTGAAGCAATTAATTCCAAATTGGTAATTATGTCCAACTTGAGGCATTTGCATTCCACCTAATGGCCAAGACTGGAACTACTTTAAGTAGGCTTGATACGCACACTATTCCATGACATCAGGTGTTCTTCTTAAAATTGATATACCCAGGCCAGGTGATAATTCTCTTCTCCAGTAAGTTGTTTCAGCTTTCACATTTCTTCACACCTCTGCCTCTGGTTCATTCAACCAAACTAGAGGAGTCTGGCTGGAGGTCACCCAGACCTAATACAAACAGTGCATTTTTTAACATGGTAACTGGGACACCAAATGGTCTCCCAGTGGACAGATTTGGTCTCCCAGTCATTGCCAAATTTGCATCACTGGGAGAACAATTATTTCCAGAGACTCTTATCAATATCTCATTTGGTTGTCTCAGTTTGTAGTTTATGGGCAAATTTTAAACCAAGGCTTCTGCTTCTCATGTATACGTAAATATTCTTCACTGTCTCTAAAATACATACTTCTGCTTATGTCATCTTTCTGGTTTTCTATTTTTAAAAATTTGTCAAGACTTTTTTTGTGGCAATCAGCAAAACTCCTAAATTAGCAGCCAGCTCAACAGTTCAAAATCTTTTGGCTCACAAATCATCATACAAATACATTGTTATGGATATACATCTGCAACTGCTAATCTATAAATTCGCATCATGACGTTACGAAATTGCGTTGGTCTCCCAGTCGAAAATCCTTAAAAAATGCTCTGAATACAAATGGCTACCCGCCCGGACCACAGCTACCAACTCGCTCCAATTGAGTTCCAGAAGCGGGGTTCAAACTCGTGTCCCCGAGTGCCGTTGGCCAAGTAGTTAATAAGCAGGTTTGGAAGGCTAAAAGGAATTCTCTTGATTCTTTCTTAAGAGCTGCGCATTTTTAAGAGTGAGCAGTTTATCTCCGTATACCACTGTACCACATATGCCCAGGGTATATACTGCATCTATCTTGCAGTCTTGCTTATTGGTGAATGACGTAGTGATCAGGGCTACAAAAAGCCAATTAAATGCCCAATTTAACTAAGAATTTCCCTAGTCTGCTTCCTGTCACATACTCACATTCTTAGTCAGCTGGAATTTTATGTAAACACCCAGCAATGTGCTGAGAATGTCTTATGAAAGGTCTGCATACTAATAACAATGTTGTAAAAATGCTCACAATTTTGTCACCTTATTTTATTTTCATCATAGTGGTCGGGCAATTTTCTAAATACCAAAGTTTCACAATCGGTATCTGTGAAATTAGCTATGGCTTATTGTCACTGTAAATACCATATTTCTGTTAATATGAACCTATTATATTGTGGAGATACTTGACTAATATTGTATCTTTGGAGTAGCATAGATTTTTTGCCTCTTTCGCATATAGGTTTGTTAGTTTGCTGCTTGCTTTCTATATATAGCAACTCTTTTATTTACTCAAAATATCAGCCTTATTTGCTGAATTACATCCCTTTTTTGCATGCTGAGAAAGGCCATTAAAATTTACTTTGATCAAATATCTTTTTTGAAAGACAAAGCTTATTTAGATTTTTTTTACATTATATGTGATTGATTAAAAATATGAACACACGAGGAGGGTGTTGAATATAAAATGATAGACAGTGTATATTTTCATATATTGTTCAATGTAACTTTGTTAAAATGTATCTGTTCAAATTTTTAAGAAGCTTTTTGTCAATTTTTGTTCATAACAAGCTGTATTACCTTTACAAGGACATAAAAATCACTGTATATAATATATATGAGTATATTTTTCTGCCTGATATAAAAGTTTTGAATTAATATTTCAATGATCACAGGCATATAGCTATCTTTCAAAAGATGATGCCCACTTCTTAATTGCTGCATGTCATGTGGACGAGACATTAAATGTGCAGCCTCTGGTATCTGTGTCTGAGCTGGCCTGCAGGGCAAGTAAAAGATCGCTGGCATCACAAGGAAAGTGCAGTCTGGTGAAATGAGACCTGCATGCTGCAGCACCTGGCACAAAGTTAGTTTTGTATGCTGTAGCATTGCGAAAATAGTTCCAATTTCATGGCACAGTCACAAAGTTTGTATTCAACATTGAGGTAAGCCAGAGTAAGACTCAGCAATCACGTTCCCTAAGGAAGAAGACAAGGCCGTCAGCATACTCAGAAACAGCCCTTGTTTCTTCCAGACAACATTTTGTGAGTTCCTAACACTCAGTTTGTGTGGACCACTTGCTGGAGCTCACGAATTGCACACTTGCTATGAGGTTGATTCACGGGGACTTTCTATATCCTGAAAATTTCATCTTGTTTCTAATTTGTTCCAGGGTTGGTCCTGTTTTGAGCTATTTCTCCTGGACTATATAATGCATGACAGCATATGTTCTGATCTGGCAAGGCTGGAAAAAGCAGTGGCAATCAAACAGCGGTCCACTTGTATTTCAGACATAGGCGTACGGCGCGCGTGATTTTTGGAGGGGCGAGCGACATTTGCCTGAATTTCAGGATCTAGTTTTAGTACCATTTGAAATGAAATTGGCTAGAAATCATTAATTTTCAATAGTGTTTATTTAATCATCTGCCCAAATTGTTCAGCCTTTTTGCCCGAATCTTACTATTTCCCAAACTTTTGGGGGGTCGACCGCCCCCCTGCCCCCCCTCTGATACGCCTATGATTTCAGAAATTCTGAATCGATGTCCAGAATTATTTCGGGAAACTCGGATGATGTATTGAAAGCTGACCTCATAATCATTACTCTGTATGAGGAATCATTTTCATATATTCATCAAATAAATCAAGGCCGGAATGGTGATTTTTATGGCCCATTCTTATACCTTGAAATAATCAAAGTTTGCTAATTTATTTTCGTAAATCTCATTTCCTAATTTTCTTATGCATTCATATTATTATTCAGCATGCAAACCAAAAAGCTGTCAGTGTTTGGGCGCAAGTGATATTACATTACCACAACAGTGACGATATAGATAAATATTATATACACTCCTGCTCAAAAAAAATGGACCACCCTAGAATTCGACTTAATTTATTAGGCTTTGATTTTCACAGGAATTATACATCAAAAAAGCTTCATTTTCTGTCAGTTAATCAACAGAAGCATCGTCTTAGTATAAACTAGCTCTTTCTTTTGACTTTTTACGCTAAACAGTTTTTTGGCAGCACTTCTTGACAACTTTGTGCACTGCAAAAGTGCATAATTTCCGATTGTTGTTTCAATGACTTTCAAAGCACATTCGTGTAACCAAATTTGTGTCATCTTAGATCAACATCAATATGATCCAAAAAGTTCACAATTTTATTATTCAATATAGTCAATATATTGTTGCACAGCAAATACTAATGGTCACCTTCGATGCGCGAGCATCAGTTTGTCGTCCTGGAACAGCATATTTGTACATTGTCTACATGAAAAAAGCTTCAAAATGGTCAGCAGAAGGCTCTGATGCATTCCTTTTACATACGTACCTAGAGGCTTAGATGATTTTTGATACCTCAGAAGTGCCTGAAAAGGCTCGCCACACCATTATTTTACCACCATCATGTTTGACTAAGTCTAGATTTCAACTAATTTCTGAACTTGCGGGCTTATACTGATGTTAACCTAAGAAGATACAAACCTAGTAACACTGGGTAGCTTTGGAAGGCAGTGAAACGGAATGGGAAAATAAGCACGTGCACAAAGTCGTTAAGAAATGCATTAAAAAACTGTTCAGCTTAAAAAGTCAAGAGGAAAAGCTATTTGGGTCAAAATTTGGTAAAGCTGAAATTCTTGTCTCCAGTGTCTTAGAGCAATTCACAGGGACATGAATGTACATGCAAGGTTCGTGGGGGTCATTTGTTTTACAGCAACATATCGGCATAAAATTTGGCGCAGAAAATGTTTGGATGACAACTTTTATCCCTTCCAAAAATTGAATGAAAGTGCCCTACCCCCCTGAAAATGGCTTGTCTCCACCAGCATTTTCCTTCACAAACCACCTCAAATAATTTAACTTGTCACCTTAATCCACATCATTTGCACCTCAAATTGAACCTTGACCAACATCCTTTCAAATTCTAAATCCAGGGGCTTGACGGATATTGTTACCCAACAACAGGGGGCTCTTGTGTCTTTGTCTCCGATCTCATGTCATTAACATCACACCCAGTGATTTTTCTTATAAAAAAATCAACCGACAAACATTTTTTTATACCACTACAATTTTGATGATCTTTAGGAACCCTAGCAGCTGACTGAACCAGCTGCAAGTCCATAAACTGCACAGAATATAGATAATTACACTATTTATACCAAAATGTCAGTTGTCCTACCTTGATTTGTCATTAACAAACGCCCTCCTGGCTAATTTTGGCAATGTATATCTGGACAAAAATCACTGTGGAACATGCTTTTGTGTACACAAGTCTTAATGTAAGCCAAGATTGGCATCACATAATGTATGCACTGGTTCAAGGAAATATTAGTTTAAAATTGTCATTAACGTCACATGTCATTAACGAACATGGTTTTAATAAACTATGTGTGATTCTAATGGCAGTTTTGGCGGTATCACTCTAAAATCCCAATGGAAGTGACACTAGTCATTGGCAAATGTGACGTCACATGCATTTTGGAAGTCCTGATTTATTTTCAGGGTTGCAGCAGTGTACCACTTCAGTAAGCTTCCTGGGTGCAGCATGCATGTAGAAACAATAAAATTTCTTACATTTTTCCAATAATTTTTGCACTTATGATATTTTACTAACTTATATGACACAAATAAGAGGCTCAGGAGTAATTTACCAGCCATTAGTGTCACAAGCGTTATATTTTGTCATTAACGTCACGATTCACAGGTAAAAAAATAGTTAATTTTGGGGCGATTATTGCTTGATTTGAAGTTTAAAAAGTGTTACACAGGATCTTTTTTTGCAGGAATCATTTGGCATGTGTACAATTTAGTAACTAAATAAAGTTTGTTGAGCTGAAATCAAGTAGTGTGAAAGAAAAACTTAATGGAAGTGTAGAAAAAATGAAAAATGTAATTATTTGCCATTTATTTTGATTGTGGTTGCTGTCAGGCAGATACCAGGACTCTTTTTTCGATATGACTGTTCTGTCTGTACCTCATACTACCTCTGCATTAGTGCAGGTGGTATGATTGTGTTAATTTTGAGAAATATAGGGAGTTTTTACAGGGTGATGTTAATGACGCCTAAAAGCGTTACCGTGGTATTTACCTCCACTGCACATAAAAACTGTGCTTCCTGACCCTTGGACATCAAAGTACAATGAAAGGTGATTGTTTTACCTAGCTAAATAAATCGAAAGGAGATCATTTAAACCTGCTTTCAAATCAACTTTTTGCCTTACTGAAATTTTACTGTTTTCAAATTTTGACCGATTTAATACTGAGACACTGTTTCTGTTGATTAACTGACAGAAAATGAAGCTTTTTCAGTGTATATATCCTGTTAAAATGAAAGCCTAATAAAATGAAGTCGAATTCTAGGGTGGTCCATTTTTTTGCCCATGAGTGTAATTCCTTCATTATCTAACTTGATTACTTTTGTTATGGCACAAGTACAGCAAAATAAAGAAAAGTTTGTCTATAAAAGGAACTTAAACAGGCATTACATGTATATTCAAAGAATATCATCGAATTAAATAATGCTCTGCAATATTAATTCCAGAGTAAAGAAAAAGGTGTTCAAGGGATTGTTGAAACTTGAAGCATGTCCTTGATAACTTGTAGGAAGAAATTTCTCATTAATCGAATGGAAATTTCCTGTTCTTTAAATATATTTAACACTCTTTTCGTAATTATTATTTCTTTTAGATTTTAGAAGCATCTCCTCAGTATTTGTGATGCAGTCAAAGATTCTGAATTGTTCAAATGTTGAATAAATATATTTTTTTCCTAAAGCTTGTGGACCGTATTTAAAAATTTGATAAAAATCCCTCAATTTAAAGAAATAATGACATTTTGGTAAAATTCATTGGCACTCTATTATCACGCTCAAAACCTGAAGTTCAGCCTTATTTGCCTCTACACAATTCTTGAAAAAGATTTCAATTAAGATGCAATGTCTTTTTTAACATCGAATTTGTCAAATTCCAGAAATTATGAATTGATGTTACTATTTGGGGAAGCTTGGGTGATGTATTGAAAGCTTTCCTCATGATCATTATTCTGAATGAGGAATCGCTTTCATTAATTCTTCAAATAAATCAAGGCTGGCAATGTGGCAATGTTAACTTCTATGTGGCATTTATACCCTAAAATAATAGATGTTTCTCTATTTTGTCTCCTTAAATCCCATTTGCTATTTCTCTTCCACATTCATATTCCTATTTACAGTTGAGGTCAGATGTATTCATACACTGAAGGGTGATATCTTAAAAAGTGCATGGCACCATCAAATCTGTCAATAAGGATATGAAAACACCTCAGATTATTTGCTATGATTGTTTTTCTACTCATGGCATTGAAAAAAGCAGAATCAAATACGATTTGTAGTTGTTAAGGGGCTCCAAATTAAAAATGTCCGAAATTTGATGGGTCAAAAGAAATCATACACTTGAATTTTTCTCCAAAATATGGCAAAAGGAGCATTGGTAGGCCAACTAAACAACATAAATTGATGTCAGGAAGTGATCCCCCAATGCCTGATGATGTTTTGTTAATTTCTGAACAATGAACAATTAACTGACCTAATTATTCCCAAGGGATGTGACAAGTTAGCACTCAGACATAATATTTCCATTTTTCAAAAAATATGAAAAGGAGAAAACATGTAGCAAATGCATGAAATGGTGAATAATTGAGTTAAAAGGGTCTGGGAACTAATGTCATGCAGTATCTGAGCAATTTCACATGCCAATGTCTTCACACAGACTACCATCGAGAGCTCCGCAGCCTGATCGTCTTCAGAATCATTGCTTGAGTAGGAAATGAATAGGAGCTATCTGCAAAACAAGAATGCATTTTGGTCAAAAGGGTGGAGCACAACCCAAAATTAACAAATAAAAGGTTCTGTGGAAAATTACAAGCGCAGCAGACATAGCTCTGAGCAAACATCATCAAACTAGCTTTGCACCAACACAGCCTGATGGGTTTCAAATCAATAAAAATGTCACTTCATCTGGTTTCAAGCACTGCATAGATTTATAACTTTTCCCACAGTCTTTCCCCTTGTTCATGAAGTTATCAGTTGTGGAATTGAGTGTTTTTTTTGGTGGATTGGTACTTCTTTGCATTGAAACCTCTTAGAGGCCATATTGATGCAATGTTCATTTGTCGTTACTTGTTGACAGCTATGTCCCCTTTGTCCATAATTCTTCACAGAGACATTTCATTGTTAATTTGGGGTTGTTTTCCATCATTCTGAATAAAATCCACTCTTGTATTGCAGATAGCCTCCATCTACTTCCTACTAATGCAACGATTCTGTTGCCCAATAGGCCACATACTTCCTCGTGGTAGTCTGTGTGGCAGACCTCGGTGAGTGAATTTGCTCAGATACTGCATGACATTAGTTCCCAGACCCTTTTAACTCAATTATTCACCATTTCATGCATTTGCTACATGTTTTCTCCTTTTCATATTTTTTGAAAAATGGAAATATTATGTCTGAGTGCTAACTTGTCGTATCCCTTGGAAAAATTAGGTCAGTTAATTGTTCATTGTTCAGAAATTAACAAAACATCATCAGGTATTGGGGGATCACTTCCTGACATCAATTTATGTTGTTTAGTTGGCCTACCAATGCTCCTTTTGCCATATTTTGGAGAAAAATCCAAGTGTATGATTTCTTTTGACCCATCAAATTTCGGACATTTTAAATTTGGAGCCCCTTAACAACTACAAATAATATTTGATTCTGCTTTTTTCAATGCCATGAGTTGAAAAACAATCACAGCAAATAATTTGAAGCGTTTTCATATCCTTATTGACAGATTTGATGGTGCCACACAACTTTGAAGATATCACCCTTCAGTGTATGAATACATCTGACCTCAACTGTAGCAGCCAAGTCAAGAAGCTGTGTCAGCGTTTTGGCTGAATGATATTATAACTTCCACAAAGGCTTGTGATAGACATAATTTGTCATTCCTTCATTATCGACTGACTAGTTCTGCTTTGGTTTAACACATGTTCAGAAATATAATATCTAAGAAAAGTTAAAAGGGACTTTTAAAAACAGGCAGCAGATTCAAAAGAACATCATTAAGATTAAATTCCAGCGTAAAGAAATAGATGTTCAAGGAGATCGCTGAAACTTGAAGCATGTCCTTCGCAGCTTGAAGGAAATTCATTGTAAATCAAGCTATAAATTGCTCATTCTCTAGTAAATTTCAAACTCTCTTAGCATAATTATTATGTTTTTTAGATTTCAGAAACATCTCTTTAGTTTTTGTGACGACCCTCACTGCAGTCAAAGATTTTGAGTTATTGAAATGTTGAATTAATATTGTCTCCTACAATTTGTGGAGCATGTTTAAAAATAAATTTATATCACAATAATAGAAAACAAAACAGCAGCTATAATGATATACTCTTCGATCAGAGAAAGTTTGACCAAAGTAAGAAATCCAGCATTTATCCCTCTCTGTTTTGAAATACTTTGGTATTATATAAAGCCTTGCATAAGCATCCCACTATTAATTCATGGACCCCTCCGTCTTTACTGGCCGAAGTATAAGTAGCCCATCCACAAAACTTGCATGCAACCTTTTGTTTTATGCTCAAAATTTATATTTCATATTCCCCCCCCCCCCACCCACATTGAACGGGTATTGTGCTAGTTATAATAACAAAGTAACAGGAGATGTACGTTGGAAACTACTAGTCATCATGGCATAGCATCAGCTAATGGAAATAATGATAGTTGGCTTAATGAATATAATGTTCTCATATATATGGACCTTTCAAATGTCATCTGTCCTGTACAATGCATGCCCTACATTTTCATTTATGCAACCTACAAAAGCTTCTCACTACAAAGAGTTTGGGGCTGTGGTATTAATTCATTAATGAGGCAAGAATGTTTCGGGGATACCCATAAGGTATTAATGTAAATATATTTCTTTTTGTCTCAACTGTCTTACCTGTCAAAGTTAGCATAAAATAATTGAAAATATTATCATATAGCTGAGTCACTATTGTCTTCATGAGGCCTTAAATCTAGATCAGAGGTATTTCATGTTTGTTTTTAGCAGTGCTGTAATTGAGAAAGTAATAGATTAATATTGCACCTTACATTTTTGGCTAATTGCTATTTGCCATACCTGTCAGCTTTATGGATGTCTAATAAGACATCATTACAGTCAAACACTTTTGATCAATAGTTAGAGTGGACTGTGGCACTGTGAAAATGGCACCTTGTGACTCATGATAGCCGATGAAGTCTCATCTTCTCTACTTTCAACATGGGAATCACAGACATAGAGGCTGTACTTCTCATGACGGATTTTAGAGTGAAAATCAGATGTGTAATCCTTTCGTTTGGCTGTCACCAACAAGTGGGATAAGTATCCTTCAATCAAATTAACATTGAAAGTATTGGGCAGATTTCACGAAAAAGCTGCAAAATGACTTACCACTACTTGTCCACAAGTTACATTAGCACAATACTGATAAGGCCAGACATAATCGATTCATAGATTCTCAGATTTTCTCAGGTGCTTCTTCTGAGGATAGCTGGCAGGACAAAAAAAAGCTGAAATATAAATCTTTTATTGTGTCAATCCATTAAATAAAATCATGGTTAAACAATCTTTTCTGTTGGTTTGGTAGGTCAGAGTAGCTAAAAATATGGCCTTGTGCAAATGTAACAACGATGAATGATGTAGGACGGGAGACCTGGCTTGGGACCTGCTAAAAAGCGGGTTGAAAAAAGCGGGGTAGCGGGTAGCGGGTGGACGCAAAATAAACACAGGAAACAATAGGAAGCACTCAGAACAAACAGAGGATTATTCAATGGACACTAGTACAACATACCTGTCTACCCGCTCCTATTTTACCCCTCTATCCCCGCTACTTGCAATCAGCTTGTAATGAAGTAATTAGCAACTTTTTAAAAGCCAATCTATGAAAGTGGATTGCACTTTAACAGTTTAAGTGCAAATTATGTGTGGCTGTCACCCAGGCCTCACATCATTGACACTTCTTTTGTAATTGGCTTTATTTGCCATCAGCTTCTCATGATTGCAGGCCTTGCTGCTGGAATTCCTAAATTTATACTTTTTTTTATTTTAGAAAAAGTCAAATTAATATGTCTATCTTTTTTGTTTTTTCTGAACTGAAAGCTAGGTCTCCTAGGAGAAGGCCAGGGGTGGTACCCTGCTGGTGATTTCATTTATATTGCATTAGGATCCGAACAAAAAAATCCGTCCTCCATCATTTAAATTTGTTACATTAGCACAAGGCCATATTTTTAGTTTTTTATCCACCAATTTAGCAGAAAACAGTGTTTACCCATGATTTTATTTCATGGATTGACACAATAAAATATTTAGATTTCAGGTTTTTTTTTGTTCTGACAATTATCCTTAGAAGAAGGACCCTGAGAAAATCTGAGAAGCTACGAATCAATTATGTCTCTCCTTGTCCGTCTTTGCGTTAACGTAACTTGTGGTAAGTAATTTTGCAGCTTTTTGTGAAATCTGCCTTATCCCGCTTGTTGGTGAAGGCAAGACAAAAGGATTATGCATCTGATTTTTACTATAAAATCAGTTATGACAAGTCAAATGGCTTTCTCTTGATCATTACTAATAAACAGCCTTTAATATTTCCCATGTTGAAAGTAGAGAAGTTGACACTTCATCGGCTATCATGAGTCAAGACGTAAATTATTGCAAAGAGGGCCTCATTTTTTCTATGTCAATGTGACCGACTGTAACAAAAACCTTTATAGGTACTGTGATGCTAGCATTGTGTAATTGTAATACTTGAAATTGTAGTCATATTTTTACAATCTTTTCATATTAATATAGACAATCCTGACAATAGCTGACAAATTCTAGTGTGGGTCTCACGCCCCCAAACATGATGCGAACAATGTGAGCAACTCGCCTCTTTGGCATGGCGCATGTGATAATCACAATCCCCTGATACAAAAGCCATTATGTAGTACAGCCTCCCTTTACACACATTTGATGGTTCTATTAATAACTGCTTTAGAAGAGGTGTGCAAGGACAGGAACATCAATTTGTTTCAGTTCCTCCAGTTTGGAGTAGTTTTGCAGACTTGCCAGCTGCGACGGAACTGGCAGAAGTCAAGGTCGTGCATGAGTTAATTCAGTTCTTTACTGCTTTTAAAAACCCCCCAACTGCTGACCTGTATTTCTGGCATTATTGAAACTGATATTCTAAAACAAAGTATGCACAGTCTCAATCGAGGCTTTAATGAGTCCGTTTAAATTTTCAGGGCAGTTGTTCCACCACAGGGGGAGGGGAGTTGATTAGCATTTGTTGTTTGTGGTTTCTGGCAGAGTTCACTACCTGTGACAGCCAACCACCGTTGCCTGTTCTGTATATTTTATATAAATTATGTGTAGTAGTCTGTGCATCTCTTGGTAAATCAGCTTAAAAAGATACGATACGACGTAACTTGAGCCCACGTGTTCGATGCCAATCTGGTCTATCTAGGGGTGGACTGGTGGCATTTCCGGGGTCCATGACGTGCAAAAAATACGTCATCGAGATGTGAAAAATCGATCATCAGCGGGATGTCACAAATTATCAATTAATCACCCAAATTTCCAGGAAATACCAGCCTCCGTCATGTCCTGTGTGAACGTAGCATATCTTGCGGTCTTGCTTATTGGTGATTGACGTTGTGATTAGGGACTCAAAAAGCCAATTAGACACCCATTTGACTTGGAATTTCCCAGTCTGATTTCTGTCACATGCTCACATACTTAATCAACTGGAATTTTATGTAAACACCAAGCAATGTGCTGAGAATGTCTTATGAAAGGTCTGCAATCTGCATACTATACTGGCATGAAGCAGCATTTACTTTTTTTTTGGAAATCTTTAAATTTTTTGCAAAAAAATTTCTTTTGAAACATTTTTTTTCCTAACTTTTTTTTTTGGGGTATTTTTTTATTTTCAAACACTTTTTTTTGGTTAAAATTCTTTTTTTTTTCAAACATTTGTTTTTTTGGAAATTTTTATTTTCTCGAACACTTTTGGTAGTCAAGTGTGATGAGAAAAAAATGCCCGGATCATATTACGGGATTTTTGAATCAATTCTTTTGATTGAACCATCTGGTTCACTCCTTGCATGTTTGTAGGGGGAGGGTTGGTCTAGTGGTAGCGTGCTGGACTGCCAATCGCTGGGTCCAGGGTTCGAATCCAGCTCTTGCCGGGTCACCTGGGCCTATGTTGGACGGCTGTTTCAATCATCCTTCACCTCATTGCCGTGTCCTCCTCCTGTCCTAATTAGCCTTCCAAGTGCATAAATATAGGACGAAAAGCCCAAATCATCCATCCATCCATCCTTGCATGTTTGCCATGCTCAGTGAGCCGGTGGCTCTGTCCCGTCTATTATATTGTGGAGATATTTGACAGTATTATATATTTGAAGTAGCATAGATTTTTTGCCTCCTTTGCACAAAGTTCTGTAAGTTTGCTGCTTGCTTTCTATATAGCAAGACTTTTATTTACTCAAAATGTTAGCCTTATATGCTGAATTACATTCCTATTTTGTGTGCTGAGAAAGGTAGTCGGGCAGATCAGAGGGGTCCCCCTGCACCCGTCTGAATATTTAACGGGACCAAGTTTTTTGGTGCCCTAATAATGTCCTTTTAACAAAAAGCCAATGTTAACAGGACTATCAATGTCCCATGGGGTTTTTACGGCGGCCATTTTGAATTGAAGTTGACTGAAAAAAAAACGTCTCTTGGAAATTACAAGTTTGATTATCTCAGGAACTATTCAAGCTACATTCACAAATGGCACATCTATTTATATGTTTTCGTATATGCAGAATCTGAAAATGACATTAATTTCTTTCTAAATTGCAAATATCAGCCTATAATGGCCAAATATTTACAAAAAATTGCATTTATTAAACATTTCACCGAAGTTCAGTTTTTTCTACATCTGCCAGTTAAACAGTAGCTCTGTGTGGTGATCATATTTGATAAGCACTGAATATAAGCTTTCAAATGAGGTTTAATATGTCTAAAAGAGATGATTATTTGATGAGCTGCGACATATCAAAGATTTTCATTTGTGATTCTGTGATCATTTAGCACAACGGGCGAGGTAGAACTACTAGTCAGGTTGCAAGAGAGATTGCCTTGCACCCTCTGGTATAGTTAATGGCACCCAATTTTTTGAATGCCAAATATTGTCTGGTAACATATTTTAGATGCTCCCATTGCCAATTATTGTTCCATGGGGTTTTTCTGGTGGCTATTGCTCTATCATAGTTTATGCCAGTGAAGAAAATTTCTTCGTGAGCATAAATGTGTCTCATAATTCATTTAATTTAATTTTTTTAATGAGTAGCCCTAGAAAAACATCTCAAACCCAAAGATGGATAGCCCTTGATGTCAACTACCATCTAGCACATTTATTTTCTTGTTACTACAATTGTCAACCCTTCCTAAGCTAAATAAATGTTGCTGACGGTGTCATAAATCTCCTCAGAAACATAAAATCCTCCCATTTATTTTCAATTTTACCTATCCTAATCACTAGATGACTCATCCCTAACCTACCAAATGGATAGCCCTTGATGTCACCTTTCTCTTGGCACCTTGGTTTCCTTGTTACTACAATTGTCTACCCTCCCAAAGCAAAATGAATGTTGCTGTCCGGGTTGAAAATCTCCTGTGAAACACCAAAATCTCGCACTGATTTTCATTTCCACCTATCCTTATCACCCGATAACTCATTCCTAACCAATTAAATGGCTGTGGATGGATAGCACTTTATTTCAGCTTTCTTTGGGCACCATGGTTTCCTTGTAACCAGAACTTTCAACCTTCCCAAAGCTAAATAAATGTTGCCGTCAGTATCAAAAATCTCCCCCAGAAACACAAAATAATTCCATTTATTTTAATTATACCTATCCTAATCAGTAGATGACTTATTCCTAACCAACCTAAAGGATGAGGATAGATAGACCTTAATGCCAGCCTTCATTTGTCACCTTGGTTTTCTTGTTACTACAATTACCAGCCCTCCAAAAGCAAAATAAATGTCATGTCCTGGTCAAAAAATCTCGTCGGAAACACAAAAATCCTCCCTTGTATTTCCACCTATCCTAATCACCAGATAACTTATAATGAACCATACAAATGGATCTGGATGAATTGCCCTTGGTGGCAGCTTTCATTTGGCAACTTGGTTTTCTTGCTAATACAATTTCTAGCCCTCCAAAGTAAAATAAATGTTATGTGTTGGTCAAGAAAATATCGTCGGAAACACAAAATCCTCCCTTGTATTCTAATTTTCACATATCCTAATCACCAGATAACTTATAATGAACCATACAAATGGATCTGGATGAATTGCCCTTCGTGGCTGCTTTCATTTGGCACCTTGGTTTCCTTGTTAATACAATTTATAGCCATCCAAAAGTAAAATAAATGTTATGTCCCGGTCAAAGAAATCTCGTCGGAAACACAAAATCCTCCCTTGTATTTTAATTTCCACCTATCCTAGTCACCAGATAACTTATAATGAACCATCCAAATGGATGTGGTTGGATTGCTCTTGATGGCAGCTGTAATTTGGCACCTTGGTTTTCTTGTTAATATAATTGCCAGTTCTCCAAAAGCAAAATGAATGCTATGTCCTGTTAGAAATATTGTCTGGAAACATATTTTAGATGCTCCCATTGTTAATTATTGTTCCATGGGGTTTTTCTGGTGGCTATTTTGGATTAACCTCTAAAATTTGTAAAAGTTTGATTTTAGCATTATTGTCGCTTTCTGCGTTCAAGCAGCCATTGCTCTATCATAGTTTATGCCAGTGAAGAAAATTAAACACCAAATTAAACTTTAAAAGCCAGGAGTTACTCATTCAAATGGTGTAAATAGTATGCTTGTAAGATGCTTGTGCTGGATGTCATAAAAATAATTAAACTCTTCCTCCCTGGGTAGCAAATTTCGTAAACGTGTCTTATAATTCATTTAATTTCGTTTTTTTAATGAGTAGCCCTAGAAAAACATCTCAAACCCAAAGATGGATAGCCCTTGATGTCAACTACCATCTGGCACATTTATTTTCTTGTTACTACAATTTTCAACCCTTCCAAAGCTAAATAAATGTTGCTGACGGTGTCATAAATCTCCTCAGAAACATAAAATCCTCCCATTTATTTTCAATTTTACCTATCCTAATCACTAGATGACTCATAAAAATAATGTTTCTGTCCTGGTCAAAAATCTCCTCAGAAACACAAAATACACCCCTTGTATTTTGATTTTCACCTATCCTAACCTCCAGAAGACTCATCCCTAACCAATCAAACTCATAGCCCTTGATATCAGCTTTCAGGGGCTATATATCCTGATCCATTTGGTTGGCTGAGAATGAGTGATCTATTGATCAGCACAGGTAGAACTGAAAATAAATGGAGGATTCTGGGTTTCCAAGGAGATTTTTGACACAAATTGCAGCATTTATTTAGCTTTGGGAGGGTTGACATTTGTAGCAAGCAGGAAACCAAGGTGCCAGATGAAAGCAGACATCATGGGCTATCCATCCATATCAACTTGGTTGGTAAGGAATAAGTTATGGGTAGAAATTAAAATACAAGGGACTATTAAAAATTTTTGTGTTTCCGAGGAGTTTATTTCTAACAGGACATAGCATTCATTTTGCTTTTGGAGAACTGGCAATTATATTAACAAGAAAACCAAGGTGCCAAATTACAGCTGCCATCAAGAGCAATCCAACCACATCCATTTGGATGGTTCATTATAAGTTATCTGGTGACTAGGATAGGTGGAAATTAAAATACAAGGGAGGATTTTGTGTTTCCGACGAGATTTCTTTGACCGGGACATAACATTTATTTTACTTTTGGATGGCTATAAATTGTATTAACAAGGAAACCAAGGTGCCAAATGAAAGCAGCCACGAAGGGCAATTCATCCAGATCCATTTGTATGGTTCATTATAAGTTATCTGGTGATTAGGATATGTGAAAATTAGAATACAAGGGAGGATTTTGTGTTTCCGACGATATTTTCTTGACCAACACATAACATTTATTTTACTTTTGGAGGGCTAGAAATTGTATTAGCAAGAAAACCAAGTTGCCAAATGAAAGCTGCCACCAAGGGCAATTCATCCAGATCCATTTGTATGGTTCATTATAAGTTATCTGGTGATTAGGATAGGTGGAAATACAAGGGAGGATTTTTGTGTTTCCGACGAGATTTTTTGACCAGGACATGACATTTATTTTGCTTTTGGAGGGCTGGTAATTGTAGTAACAAGAAAACCAAGGTGACAAATGAAGGCTGGCATTAAGGTCTATCTATCCTCATCCTTTAGGTTGGTTAGGAATAAGTCATCTACTGATTAGGATAGGTATAATTAAAAATAAATGGAATTATTTTGTGTTTCTGGGGGAGATTTTTGATACTGACGGCAACATTTATTTAGCTTTGGAAGGTTGAAAGTTCTGGTTACAAGGAAACCATGGTGCCCAAAGAAAGCTGAAATAAAGTGCTATCCATCCACATCCATTTAATTGGTTAGGAATGAGTTATCAGGTGATAAGGATAGGTGGAAATGAAAATCAGTGCGAGATTTTGGTGTTTCACAGGAGATTTTCAACCCGAACAGCAACATTCATTTTGCTTTGGGAGGGTAGACAATTGTAGTAACAAGGAAACCAAGGTGCCAAGAGAAAGGTGACATCAAGGGCTATCCATTTGGTAGGTTAGGGATGAGTCATCTAGTGATTAGGATAGGTAAAATTGAAAATAAATGGGAGGATTTTATGTTTCTGAGGAGATTTATGACACCGACAGCAACATTTATTTAGCTTAGGAAGGGTTGACAATTGTAGTAACAAGAAAATAAATGTGCTAGATGGTAGTTGACATCAAGGGCTATCCATCTTTGGGTTTGAGATGTTTTTCTAGGGCTACTCATTAAAAAAATTAAATTAAATGAATTATGAGACACATTTATGCTCACGAAGAAATTTTCTTCACTGGCATAAACTATGATAGAGCAATAGCCACCAGAAAAACCCCATGGAACAATAATTGGCAATGGGAGCATCTAAAATATGTTACCAGACAATATTTGGCATTCAAAAAATTGGGTGCCATTAACTATACCAGAGGGTGCAAGGCAATCTCTCTTGCAACCTGACTAGTAGTTCTACCTCGCCCGATGTGCTAAATGATCACAGAATCACAAATGAAAATCTTTGATATGTCGCAGCTCATCAAATAATCATCTCTTTTAGACATATTAAACCTCATTTGAAAGCTTATATTCAGTGCTTATCAAATATGATCACCACACAGAGCTACTGTTTAACTGGCAGATGTAGAAAAAACTGAACTTCGGTGAAATGTTTAATAAATGCAATTTTTTGTAAATATTTGGCCATTATAGGCTGATATTTGCAATTTAGAAAGAAATTAATGTCATTTTCAGATTCTGCATATACGAAAACATATAAATAGATGTGCCATTTGTGAATGTAGCTTGAATAGTTCCTGAGATAATCAAACTTGTAATTTCCAAGAGACGTTTTTTTTTCAGTCAACTTCAATTCAAAATGGCCGCCGTAAAAACCCCATGGGACATTGATAGTCCTGTTAACATTGGCTTTTTGTTAAAAGGACATTATTAGGGCACCAAAAAACTTGGTCCCGTTAAATATTCAGACGGGTGCAGGGGGACCCCTCTGATCTGCCCGACTAAGGCCATTAAAATTTACTTCGATCAAATATCTTTTGTGAAAGACAAAGCTTATTTAGTTTCTTTTTCAGGAATTGTAATTGATTAAAAAATTAACACACGAGGAGGGTGTTGAATATAAAATGACAGACAGTGTATATGTTTTTATGTTGTTCAATGTAACTTTTGCTAAAATGTATTTGTTCAAATTTCGAAGAAGCTTTTGTCTATTTTTGTCATAACAAGCAGTTGTATTGCCTTTACAATTACAAGGACATAAAATCACTGCGTATATATGAGTATATTTTTCTTCTGCTTTAAAAGTTTTGAATCAATATCTAAATGATAACAGGCATTGCTATCTTTCAAAAGATGATGCTCACTTTTTAATTGCTGCATGTCATTTGGACGAGACATTAGATTTGCAGCTTCTTGTTCTGTACCTGAACTGGCCAGCTGGGCAAGTATAAGATCCCTCACATCATAAGGAAAGTGTGTGACATGTTGTGGATTCTGTAAATTCATGAAGAACTCGGGCTGCGCCCTCGTTCAATATGAATTTCCTCATGTAATATTCTGGATCAAAAATTTAAGGCCAATCATGTACCAGGAGATCTGTCACATGACAAGCCAATAAATAATGATATTGGTGTCTTAAAAGTGTTATTGGTGTGTGGAGAGTGATATTGGGGTATCCCTATGCACTTAGCAGCAACAATGCTCTTAATTGCCTGTTACTTTAAGAGGGGAGGCCTGGGTAGGAGGAAATCTAACTTCTTTAAATGTCAATCCATCATTTTTTAATATGCCGATTGTAAATAATGGGAAAAATTAAGTATGTTTCATATAAAAAAAGTAAGTATCTTTAGAAAACCCAGTATTTTACAAGTATGTATCAGTCTCAAATTTGTGGTGCAGAATATAACAAATACAGGTAGTAGATGGTGAGTCGACAAATATTCAACTAAGTTGGCAC
>JAPTHN010000166.1:0-59752 GCA_026936325.1 Platynereis dumerilii | reverse complement strand
CGCCGACCTCTATCCAAATATTGAGTTTAATTGGCCTCATGACAGAATTCACCCCTACCCTATGGACTAAAAGTTAGGGGTAAAAGCGAGAATATTCTGAATTGGAGGTATGCGGGAGAAATGGGAGCAAGTGGGGGTAGCGGGGGGTAAGTGGGGGGAGACAGAGGGCAAGTTGGGGGAAGCAGGAAATAAGTGGGGGGAAGCAGTAGGCAAGTGGGGGAAGCGCAGGGCAAGTGGGGGATGCTGTAGGCAAGCTATGGGAAGCGGGAGGCAAGTGAAGGGCAGGAGTTGGAAATCGGTGCAAAATTAGGGCTCATTGATATTGCGGAAATAAGAAAAGGGAACCCCGCTGGGGGGGGGGGGTCTATCCTGTCATGAATGAGGCCTGAGGTCAGCTGTTTACCAGCTGCTATGGCACCACTCTTCAAATAAGTCTGATAGTAACTAGTAGCACAAATTTGTATGAGGCAAGCAAGTTGCTCTGATTTTCCCAGTTATTTTTGAAAATGGCATGATATTTTGTCCCCTGATATTTTTACAAACCATGAATTGCATCATTTGTGAAGTGAAGACAAATTCTGTGATGATTATTTTCATTGTCAGTCATCATACAAAATAAATTTACCTATATGTGTCTGTACATGTGCCAACTAACCAAACCTTAGAAGATCTATTGTAGATGTGTGCTGTCACTGGCACTTCAGATGACTGCAATTACCATATCTATCTATCACCTTATCAATATTAAAGCGGTTTACTATAATATCCGCCTGTGATAACAGCTATAGGCTGAATTTTATAGCCTTCAGTTTGATGACATTCTGGTTAAGCAGGCAATTCAAATGCACAGAGAGTTTCAGAGACTAACTTTTTACATTCAATCAAATATATTATTCAAATCTGATCACAAAATCATTATGTCTCCCTTACTACTGGATTAACCTCATCTCCAATGATAGATTATCCACTGATCAGTTATTTAGTGCAGTCTGGTGAACAATCTTCATCAAATATTCCTTGTAATTGACTTTTTGTTGCCTTGTCATGCTAAAATCCTTGTCGTGGGGTTTTGTGTCCCTTTGTCCATTTGAATTCCCCGTCCCCCATTACCCCCCATGTAGAGCCTCATATATGGTACATCATGAGGCGAAGAAAAAGTGTCTGTTGTGTTGCCAAAGTAAAGTTCACTAAGGTCTGTCATTCCATAAAAGATGCTTTAGCAGACATAGATTTTCAAGAGCAGCAAAGAACATTTTTGAGATTGTGAAATTGCATAATTTCTCATTAGACTGGTTCTCTGAGAAAATATGGAATTTTTGAGAGATGGGAAGAAAAATCGAAGGAGAAATTGTAAGCTTCAAAGACAGGAAGAAGTTATAGACTGCATAATATTATGGGGATTCAGACAATTTTGGTGTGAGGCATTCTGGTTATCGTGTCATGGAATGCATAGGCTGCGACTGTGCAACATAACTCACTGACATAATTAGCATGCAAAAATATTTTTATAATATAACAATCTGGTTCGAGGTGAGGGATAGGTGTGGATGTAGTGGCATGATCACATGTTCTAACCCCACACATGGCACGGCTGACCAGAGTAGATCTTCATTAAACCATTTACGACCCACACTGAAAAAAAGGATTGTCTGACAACAGACAATAATTGTGTAATTTGTGACCGATCAAGCGATTGTCTAGGCTACTCCAGACAATTGAATTGTTCAAAATGTCAAAGAACTTATTATTTACAGAGTATTCCATACACAAAGATCTTACTTTTTGCTTGTCTGGAGTTTTCAATCATCTCTCATGGTTTTCTTCAGCAGACTGCTTCAATAACTAATATGAACTCCCAAAGATCAGGATAAAACCTCCATGGATTTAAATGTCAAAGAACTTGTTTGTTCATTCAATTGATTTTTTGAACCAGACAAGTTATTTGACATTTTGAACAATTCAATTGTCTGGAGTAGACAATCGCTTGATCGGACACATATTAGACAATTATTGTCTGTTGTCAGACAATCCTTTTATTCAGAGCATCTATCCCTGCGTCTGTTCCTAATTTCTAGCCGTTCTTCCATGCATGACTGTGCAGTAGCTATATAGTACCTAAAACAAAATACAAAAGACGTGCATATAATTTAAACGTAGTAAGTCCGCCAATTTTATGTAAAATTTAACTTGTTATAGATCATAAATTGATAGATTAAAAGTACAGTATACATTTCCAATCAACAGCATTGTGTTTTTTCTACAATTAAGTGAGTTTAATTGATTGTAAAGCCTTAAATTACTTAAGGAGAGCCCTGCATTGCTTGATTTGTAAACAATGCAGGACTTTTTCCCGGCATGAAAAACTATTTGTTTACATTTTTCAAGGAAATAAACTTCATATACTGCCATTAAAATAGCAATTAGGTAAATTTTTCAATTGGAATGTGTTAAATATGACTGAAATCTATCCACAGACAGTCAATTAAATATGCGGACATACTACCCTTTAATTTGTATACAGACGACTCTGAAGTTTGAGGGTCTAGCACAAAATTTACACTCAACACTTGTATCCTTTTGATATTCAGATTGTCAAATAAAACTTTATATATACATAATTAATTAATAATATATCTTTCAGTCTATCAAGATCCGTTGATCTATCTATCTATATTTTAGAAGTCTGTCTAGCATTGTGATGAAAACATCTCTTCATACAATTATAAATCTGCTCCAGGAACTGCAGTTAGAAACTTCAAGACCGAATGCATCATGTTGCCAAAATGTGGCTGATTAATGTAGAGATTTCTTAAGCTGAAGCTCTCAAGGATATTCTCTTCATCTTAGAAAATTAATATTGGCAAATTCCGGCTAAATCAACTGGCACATATTTTTTATAATTTCCATCTATCTCAAATTGTAAAGCTAATAGGAAGAAACAACAGCAATCATATTTTTATCCCCAAAGCTTACTTGTTTAGTTTAACAACCAGCTGCGGGGTTGGTGTTCTTTGTTCTTTTTTTTTAATTTAGCAATTTAAATTATGATTTAAATTCAAAAAATGGCAAAATACGATTTTTTATTAATTAAAATTGTGCTCGACTGAGATTAACTGATCGATTGATCGCTAGCTGTAGTTAAAAATTTGTACCTATGAATAGATAGATTGATAGACAGATTGAAAGATAGATCTATAGGTTTTTCTCAAATTTGGGGACAATTTACGTTACTCCAGTTCCGTAACATAAATGTGAATGCAGTTGATATCTCGAGCATCAATCTACATCTGTTATTCGTATTTCTTAGAACCACTATTTGGAACAAAAAGTCATTTATAAGAGTTTTTTGGTGCATTATGTCCAGTCATCCATACCAAATCACTGGACTTGACATGACGAAAGTAATTAAGTGTTTATTTTTCTCCTTAAATACCATAATTTTTAGAAATTCTTTGCCTGATTTGTGAGAATGCAGACTTGAATTTATATAAATAGATTATATTCAACTTTTGTTTGGTTTCATTTCATTGAATTAAATGATGTAAAAGACGTGTCACTAGTTAATGACTATATTTTGTCCCTTCTGTTACTGTCCATAGCTCGGCTTGCCAATGATTTTTATGAGCAATTTCCACTAAATGTCGTAAGATGCAAATGCTTGACAGTACCACAACTTTGCAGATTTCATAAAAAGGGTATTCAACAAATTGGGACATAATTTTCATTGGAAAACTTTTTGGTCACACCAAAATTTCCCCTCTGTTACCTTCATTTCTAAACTCACCAATGACACTTTAACAAAGATATTCAAGGAATATTTTGCTGAGGGTAACAGGTTTTAAAAGACTGCAATCATAACATTGTATCTACCAAGTGGAATGCAGTACACATATTTAGAGAAAACCAAAAAATTTGTCCACTCTTTTACCTTCCTCAAAATGAGCAAAAAATCAATTAATTAAAAAAATTCATTGATCTGAGATAAAGTGCCTCTGAAAATAAGATTTACATCAATATTTTCTTCCTTTTCCTTTGTTTAAGTGCCTAAATAGCAGGGTTTTTTTTTGCAGCAAATGTCCCCTCCTTCCCCACATTTTCCAGGGCACTTTGTTCCGAAATTTGAGAATGGCCCAGGTAGAAAGATAGATAGATAGACAAACAGACAGATAGATAGATAGATAGAAAGAAAGAAAGAAAGATAGAAAAAAGACAGAATAATAGATAGATAGATAGATAGATAGATAGATAGATAGATAGATAGATAGATAGATAGATAGATAGATAGATAGATAGATAGATAGATAGATAGATAGAGAGAAAGAGTTAGAAGCATAAATGTAAGGAGATAGACGGATAGAGTGGTTCCTGCATTCTATATACTATAACTTTAACTGCAACCATGAACCTGTCTCAGTGAATGTAGATTTTTAAGACAGAAACATGCTGCTATGCTAACACATTACAGATGATTTCATATTTGTAGACATTTGAGTTGGAAAATACATCATTTTTCTTGCAATTTTCATTGGTCGAGAGAAGGTATGACACCACTCTCTCCTGAAAAGTGACATAGCGTTTTACATGGGTGACCATGGCATTCTAAGCCATTGATCTCCTTACAAGGACTGACTTTAGCAGTTTCAAGTGAGAGTTTCAGTTTGTGTTTCACACATTTTTAGTACACACATTCTGCAAGTCCGATAGGCTACTATGCATTCAGACAATTGGGATCAGGCACAGGCACGAACAATCTGTCATGTGTGGTGTGTTCAATTCCACTGCCACCTCACCGATGCATATTACTATTAGAAAAGGTATGACAGCTTGCTTGGCAATGGTCCAACTTTCCAGACAGAACTGGTACGTTGTCACTGCAGCAGACGACAGAGGTAACTGTAAAATCTGATTAAAAAATCGGGACTGCAGACCAGGTTGTTGGACCTCCACCCCCCCCCCCCTCTCCTCTCCAATTCAATGCGCATTTTGAGAGACAAAACTGAACAGCACTGCTGTTGTGGTTACCTAACATGACTGTGATAAATTGTTGCATAAGAAGTCTTCAAAGGCCTCGGTCTGAACTAACAACAATGTAATGAAGGTGACTTGTAATAAATGATAATAACAAACAATCAAAACAGAAGACCAACAGAAAATAACTAAATTTTATTAGAATTTTAATTCTGACGGGCTATCTATCTATCTATCTATCTATCTATCTATCTATCTATCTATCTATCTATCTATCTATCTATCTATCTATCTATCTCTATATATCTATCTATCTATCTACCTATCCACTTATAGTGGACTATCTAGGCCTATCTGTAGACTATCTATTATCTAAGAATATCTTTTATTATATCAAACGTTTTTTTGTGTGGTTTGAAATGCGTGAAGCATGTGAAAGTTAAAAGGTATGTGCTCTCTTCTTTTTTTTCTCAGCACAAAATAACAGGTCAGCCAATATTATCCTACCATTTATGCGATCTGAACTTGTAAATTGTGGTCCAAGTCTGTCACTGCTCATCAAACTGTCTTGAGAGCCAACCAATCATATCATGCATCAAATGCATGACTGATTATGATTGACAACTAAAGGTGGCAATCAAAAGCTGTTAATAAGAAAACAATTCAAATACAGAAGCAATTAATTGTATGAGCAACATACAAAGTATAACAGACTATTAACAGCTATACTTCATCCCAATGTTGTCAGTTCACAGCTTGGCTGAGGTTAACTCAGTAGAGGTTATCACAGTTATTTTACAGAATTAATATTTTGTCCGTCAGAACTGAATTTTACTCATGTCTGTATTTTTTGTATTTGTGTTGATATGCATGAATGCCCTCACTTCGATTTTTATATCACTTCTATACATTTCTAAACTCATCATTTCGGGTTCAAAATTGGGCACCACAATGTACTTTTTGTTCTGCACATTTTGTGCTAAAATAAGTGTTTAAGATGTAGCAGTTAATTTGATACATTTTTATTATTGTTGGTGTGGCAGTCACAGCAATTAAACTTCCGTCCAGTTCAGTGTGGAACTCGAATTTCAGATTAATATTTTGCTAAATTTTGTTGTTTAAAATAACTGACAACACTACCAGACGTGTTTGAAATCTAGAAATTGCCCCAAAGAAAGTATTTCAATCAACACCTGGGTTTCTACTTTCTTATAAGTGTCAATTTAAAGGTATTATACTGCTGACTTCGTCCAACTCCGTCTGCTAAAATTCTGGAGCTGTCATACCTTGTTATAAGATAATGAGTGGACTGATCTGGGCAAGTCAAAGCATAAACGGTGCACCCTGTTCCTGCCTGTGGATCAGGTGACCGTGATCCATGTAATGACTGTTTATACAGCAAATAAACATGTATAATTGAGAATATGATATTTTCTCAGAGGAGGGGCTCAGCTATGGCGGCAGGACAATGGGCTACCAATCACGGGGTCCATGATCTGATTCCCATTGTGATTTTCTTATGAATGTTGTTGGCCACATCACTGGGCCACCATCCTGTCCTGAGGGACTATTCAGAATTTATGATTCCGGGGAAGGGGGGAGGGAGGTTGGGAGTTTTGTTGGAACTTTCTGTCAAAAATGTATACCCCCCTTTGGTTTCATGCTTATTTGTACCTTCATACATTCCAAGCAGATTTTTATTATGTCCCCTTTCTTTTGTTAAAATTTCATACCCCCTTAATCATGTTGCAAGTAATAAGTACCCCCCTTGAAATATGTGTGAAAAATAGGTGCTCCGTCGGGCGAAACTCCCTTGCAAGGTAAATAGTTTCTGGACACAAGGCTAAAATTAGTATTGCCACCCCTCTCTTGAAGCATGTAGTACCAACTCAGGTAAAACTCCGGTCTCCCCCTCAACCCAGATTTAACATCAATTTAAACAATCAACTGCTGTACACAGGAGTGTGAGATACAACAGTTCATGAAGAAATGAAAGAATTCATGCGGATTGCAGTTTGACATGTGTAAACAACTGCCACAATACCAAGTTGGCCTTCGCAGTATACTATTGGTCAAAATTATGACATCCTTTTTCCAGCAATACATCACTTGCTTGAAGCAAGCTGAAAAAAGTGACATGCAATAGGCAACTTGACCAATCACCTGGCAGGATTTTCTGATATCAGACTAGAAATTTTGCAAAATATTTTGTTATTTCATCAATGTCTACAAATATGAAATCATCTGTAACATATACATTTATGATAGGTACTTTGGTGCTTTAATTGTAATGCATTAAATCTAGTCATATTTTTTATATCAGTGTACACAATCCTGACAATAGCTGACAAATTCTAGTGTGGGTCTCATGCGCCAAAACGTGATGCGAACAATGTGAGCAACTCGCCTCTTCGGCATGGCACATGAGATAATAACAATCTCCTGATACAAAAGCCATTATGTAGTTCAGCATCACTTTACTCCAGTTTGATGGTTCTATTAATAACTGCTTTATAATAGGTGTGAAAAAACAGGAGCATCAATTTGTTCCAGTTCTTCAGTTTGAGTAGTTTTGCAGACTTGCCAACTGCGTAGGAACTAGCAGAAGTCAAGGTCGTGCAGGAGTAAATTCCATTCTTTACTGCTTAAACTCCTCAAATGCTGACCTATATATATTTCTGACATTAATATGATAATGCCGCAGCATAGAAGACGGGACTTGTAAATACTTGATTGGTTGACAATATGCATAGGTAAATGTCAAGCATTATTTTTTGCAAATTTTATGTTTTTTTGTGAATTTTTTTAGCATGGAATTGTTTTATTTTCTGAAAAATTTTTTATTTGAATAAATTTTTTTTTTGGAAATTTTGTTTATTTTGAAAAAAAAAATTTTTTTTTCGGAAAATTTTTTTTTTTCGGAAAAAAATTTTTTTTTTCCGGAAAATTTTTTTATTTCGGAAAAATTTGTTTTTTTGGAAAATTTGTTTTTTTTCGGAAAATTTTTTTTTTCGGAAAAATTATTTTCGGAAATTTTTTTTTTTTCGGAAAATTTTTTTTTTTTTTGGCGGAATATCAAACTGAAGAAGAAGAAGAAGGTAATCACATTGTAGTCACGCGAGAAGAGAAGCAAGTGCCAGGATCATATTATGGGATGTCTGAATCACTTTTTTTTATTGAACCATCTGGAGCACTCCACTCGCCTGATAGCCACAAGGGACGAGACACCTCGCTTCGCTCGGTGAGCCGGTGGCTCTGTCCCGTCTATTAAAACTGACATTCTAAAACAAAGTATACAGAGTCTTAATAGCGCCTTAAATGTGTCAGTTTAAATTTTCAAGACAGTTGTGCCACCACAGGGGGAGTTGACTGGAATTTGCCGCATACATGTGGTTTCTGGCAGAGTTCACTGCCTGTGACAGCCTACTGCTGTTGCCTGTTCTGTATATTTTGTATGAATTATGTGTAGTGGTCTGTGTATCTCTTGGTAAATCAGCTTAAAAAGATATGATACGACGTAACTCAAGCCCACCGATTTGATGCCAATCTGGTCTATCGCATGGACTAAATCTTGGAGATGAAGTATTGATGATACTGCAGACTGGATGTTGTCTGGGTGCAAGCAGGTCTCATCTTTTTTAGAATTTAGAATTAGAATTAGAATTTATTGGCAAACAAAATACAATTACACTTCAACATAACAAATAACAGAATTAAAATACCAATAGAAAATAGGAACTGACACAATGAATGTGTATAAATCTTTGTTATGTGGGCATCATGTCTGTGTTAGAAGAAACCCATGGTAATATTTTTCTGAGTGTAACATGTTAAGTTTTTTGGGAAGTTTGTTCATCATCAGGGATACCATGTCAACTTAGGGGTACATACAGGACAAATGAACGGCATGATGTGCAGCAATAGGCTTGTGCAAATCACACTGACGCCTAATGCTGGGTTACTTGAAGAGAATTTTCTGCTCATGCGGGAAAATGCACATCTGTAACCTGCTCAGGTGATGACTGCTCATCTTAAATTAGAAGGTATTGCAGTGATGGACAGCCCAGAAAGATCATAAGACCTCAATTCCATTGGACATGCATGTGTATTACATCCTTCACAATGTGTTTCCTGGCACCCAAAGCCTCCATGGACCAAACAGGAATGTGACAAAACCCCATTTGAGAGTTGCCCAGGATACCCCTTTTTCCAGACTTCACAGATCAGAACATATGCTGTCATGTGTTGCCACCTAGTGACTAGTGTGCTATTTCACGACCTCCTGTGAGCGGTCCACATCATTTCAGTCTGAGGAACTGACACAATTTTGTCTGGAAGAAACTGGGGCTGTTTCTGAGTGTGCTGATGGCCTTATCTACTTCCTTAGAGAATGTGATTGCCGAGTCTGACTCTGGTATACATCAATGTTGAATAGAAATTTTGTGAATGTGCAATGAAATTGGAACTATTTCTTGGGACAGCATTGCTGTAACATATAAAATCAACATTTGTGGCAGGTGGCAGCAGCATCAGTTCTCATTTTCACCAGACTGCATCTGAGTATAAGAATACATAACTAGACGGGCCTAACCACGGAGTGGTGAGTGATGCGCTGCGCTACTGAGTCACGTGCATGAAGTTATTGTAGGTGTGTCTAGAAATTTTGAGGGTTGGGTCGAATATGCGGCTATGTATAGCATTTATTATTTTTCTCCTGCTTGTTCATTGTTTGCCATTTCTGGCGCAGTAGTAAATTGGGTGCCTGGCCCCTAGGTCCCCCCCCCTCTAGATCCGCCACTGGAAAGAGTGAAAAATTGCCATGGGACCGAGTAAAAATTAAATTTCTTGGATATTCCTACTGAGTTGTAATCTATGTATTTATTAAGTTATATATATCTGTCTGTCTGTCTGTCTGTCTGTCTATCTATCTGTCTATCTATCAATCTTATCTGTCTTATGTATCCTTTTTTCTAACTATCTTTCTTGCTCTTTTTTTTCTCTTACATGCAGCACAAAGGATATAATTATTTAAATCCTTGATTTACCTTGTGTATATATAGCCTGTTTTTTAGAGGCGATGCTTCAGCCATGCGCTGATATATTCTTAGTGATTCTATTTGGCGCCATCCGCCTTTGATTAGATGGCCACAGGCCTCCCGACAGGAGGCTTTTTTCTAAGATTCAAGAATCAGCGTGTGAATCTACGTCAGCAAAACAGGGAGCTAGCGTCGTGCATAAAATGCGGGCGGGCCAAATTTGCGGAACGGCGGGCCGCGGGATTTCGCAATAAAACGCAGATGGACAGTTGCGGGACGGGCCGTTTTTTGCGGGATCGGTCGTAATTAAATTCGGTGGGGTCAAATATGTGGAACAAGCTTATTTTGCTTTAAATATCGCCTCTATTTTTTTTTGAAAAAATTTTCTTGTTATTTATGAAATATATAACAGATATATATATACATTAAGTATGAAGAGCTGGGAAAGGAGAGGAGTTAAGTGAAGTGCATGGTATTTTGCTTGGAATGCAGCAATGCTGTGGCTGGTATCCATTGACAGGGCCCATTGCAAAACAGTTGTCTTATATGGTAACCCTTTTAAATATATTCTTAAAATATATTCTAAATAAAACAGTTCTGTGTTTTGACATTATCAACATGACACAAAGCATCTATTAAAGAAGTTCCAGTGGTTTTACTGAGCTCCTGACCCATTAAAAAGCCTCAGACTTTTCTTTGCAGTGCCAATATAATGTCCTAAATCTTTACCTCTGACCACTACAGTGCTGCCTCACTTAAGATTGCGGTGGCCAACTTGTGTACTAAAACTGCGCTTCATGGCCAAAGAAGCATGTTCACCATGGTGAAGAGATCAGAGAGAGATGGGGCAAAATTGTTGCACTATGACATAATAGAGCTCTGAAGATGTATATGAAGACAAGGGGGAAAACCTTCAGGCTGGGAATGGAAGATCCATGTAAATAGAAGAGCTGAAAGTGGTGTGAGAAGTTAGGAGCTCATACATAAAATTTGCACCAAATGTTAGTTGACGAATCTTGAAGCCTACGAAAAGAAGGCACTGCTAGCCACCTAGCGGTGAGCTTGCGCAGCGCAAATATGGAGTTAAAAAGGACAATATACTCGAGATCTGTGGGTTGTAAGAGGCTGCTAATCTTCTTTGCTCTGTGCACAGTACACTTGGGTCAAAATCTTTGTTTACACATTTACAGCCAGGACATTTGATATGCAAAAAATGAGTGTTGGTTTATACAGATTTTGGCATCATGGGCCATTCCATGCCAGATGGACCAAAAAGGAGACATTTTCCCACATCATGTCTTCCAATTTTGATGAAATTTTAACACAACTTACATCCACATGAACAATGAAAAGTTGTACAATATTTCTTTCATATTCCAAGTTTTCAGAATTTGAGAGCATCTTGAAAATTTTGAGATTTTGACGAAAAATGCTAAGTGCTGCTTTACTTATCTTTTGTTCAGGCAGCTGAAGCCAAATTTTCCAAGATATTGTCATAAGTTTTGGCACATGTCATGCTGAGATATAGAGCTTGATGCTTCCCAAGCATAATGTAGATGGTGGCTTTGCCTTTTGTGCACCAGCCCATTGAAATTGGTTCATTTTTGCCAAAATTTCACAAATTGTCGGTCTTTGATATTTTTTTACCCAAAAACCAATGGATCAATATCAATGAAAATTTGTGAAAATGAGGCTATTATGAAGTACTACTAGTAAAAAAATTAACATATGGCTAACAATAATACCTTTTATATAAATGTAGATAAGCCCGCCACGATTTCTGAAATTGACAAATTTCAAGTGCCAAAATGACCATGTGGGACAGGTGATAGAAAGTTCAAACTTTTTTTGTAGTTAGCATACATGGTCATAAAACATTTCTGTTGAAATGGTGAAGGTGATATTTTTCATTATTCTGGAATTAAATATTGAAATTTGTTCGTTTTTGCAAAAATTTCACAAATTGTCGGTCTTTGTTATTTTTATACTCAAAGATCAATGGTTCAATATCAACAAAACTTTCTGGAAATGGACCTACTATCAAGTACTACTAGCGAAGAAAAGACATGTGGCTAATAAGAACACAGTTGGTATAAATGTAGATAAGCCGCCACACATTCTGAAATTGTCAAATTTCAAATACTAAAATGACCATGTGGGACAGGTGATAGAAAGTTGAGATTTTATTTTGAGTTAGTCCTGGCTGTCATAAAGCATTTTTGTTTACAGTGCCGCCTGTAAGTATGTGAAACGCATGACATTGTGCCATTGTGTCAATGCTAAACATCCTCAGCCTAACTGCTTGTGGAGGCATGAATTTTCATCAAATGAAAGGGAAACAAAGTGGGTCATAAAGGCCGATGTGTGAGGCAAGTGGGATAAAAATAGCAGCCCATTTTCTTCGCTGTAGTCGGAGTTAGGTATGGGTCAAAGTTTTTGATAAGTAAGTGAACCACCCTTCCCTATCTTTTAACATTGGGCCTGCGTTTCACTTACTTATCAAAGACTTTGACCCATACCTAACTCCAACTACAGCAAAGAAAATTGGCTGCTATTTTTATCCCGCATGCCTCACATATCGGCCTTTATGACCCAAAATGTTTTCCTCTCATCGGATGAGAATTCGTCCTTCCAGAAGCATTTTGATTAAGGATGTTTAACATTGATGCAATGGCACAATATCATGCGGTTCACTTACTTACAGGCGGCACTGTAAATGGTGGATGTGATATTTATCATTATTGTGGAATTAAATATTGAAATTGGAGAAAAGCGATGTTCATGCTATGTTGGAGCCATTAAAAGAATAGGTGAGGCTAAAAATTAAGAGGTGAATATTTTTTGAATGAATGAATCTCATAGCCACTTCCTGATGTCCTAATTTTCTAAAAAGGTAAATCATTTTGTCATGTTAATAGAGGAATAAAATTCATGAAGAGTGAGTCTATCACCATGAAGATGGAGTCTATCATAAATATAAAATATCGAAATTGACACAGTAGACATCAGATGGGAGCTGGCATGATAAGCGAGGATACTTACCTAGTCCTCTTACAATTATAATATTATGGAATGGTATCTTCTTACTAATATTAAAATAACAGTGTCCGGGATTTATCTCAGTTTCTACTCAATGCCTGGCCTTCTAACTTTCCCCATGTCTTTTTCATACCCATAGGGCGCCACCGCCACATTTTCATCCAAATTGGATTCATCTAAATGTCCTAATTAATGATAATTACTTTTAGGCTGGTTCACATACAATACACAAGAGGGCAGCACATGCAAGCTCTCTACCAGAACCACCTGAAGCAGTTGCTCCCTTCCTCTGAGCATTTCAAATCTATAACCATTTTCACACATTACACTCATGCTTCATTCCAACGGGTCATAATCCTATACATAGGTCTATAATGTTAAACTTCCTGTTATTAACATCTTCTCACGGGCACTAATTACTAGTCCTTTATAATTAGAATGTCAAAAAGTGTCAAAATATCCAGAAAAACAAATGAAATATGGTTATATTTATATTTTCAAGCTCATTGGGAATGGAATCCAGTTACAGAAAAAATAAGTTCAGAAAAAAATGCAGTCTTATTTCTTGAGACTATTCAGCCAAAGGAAAATATGTTAGGAACATTTCCAATTTTCTCTGTCAGGAACTTAATTAGGTGAAAATCCATTTTACATCATGTTTCAGAGTTTAGTTTTACATGAAAGAACAAATTCACATTAATAATATCAGAAAAGTATTATCTGAGATGCATGAAAAAAATATTCAACACTTTATATTTAGTCCCAATTCCTTTGTGAATGGCTTCAGCTTAGAATGAATATGTTTTTTTCTCCAAATTTAATATTTAATTCCAGAATAGTGGATAATAAATTGATATCACATCCGCCATTTCAACAAAAAATGGTTTAAAACAACCAGGACTATCTCCAAAATTCCCAACTTTCTATCACCTGTCCCACATGGTCATTTTAGTATTTGAATTTGGTCACTTTCAGATATTGTGGCAGGCTTATCTACATTAATACCAACTGTGTTGTCATTTGCCTCATGTCTTTTTTTTTACTAGTAGTACTTGATAATAGGTCCATTTCCAGAAAGGTTTTATTGATATTGAACCATTGATCTTTGAGTATAAAAATAACAAAGACCGACAATTTGTGAAATTTTTGCAAAAACGAACAAATTTCAATATTTAATTCCAGAATAATGAAAAATATCACCTTCACCATTTTAACAGAAATGCTTTATGACCATGTAAGCTAACTACAAAAAAAGTTTGAACTTTCTATCACCTGTCCCACATGGTCATTTTGGCACTTGAAATTTGTCAATTTCAGAAATCGTGGCGGGCTTATCTACATTTATATAAAAAGTATTATTGTTAGCCATATGTTAATTTTTTTACTAGTAGTACTTCATAATAGCCTCATTTTCACACATTTTCATTGATATTGATCCTTTGGTCTTTGGGTAAAAAAATATCAAAGACCGACAATTTGTGTACTTTTGGCAAAAATGAACCAATTTCAATGGGCTGGTGCACAAAACGCAAAGCCACCGTCTACATTATGCTTGAAACAAATTAAGTTCTATGTCTCAGCATGACATGTGCCAAATATCTTGACAATATCTTGGAAATTTTGGCTTCAGCTGTCTTAACAAAATCATGCAAAGCAGCACTTAACATTTTTCGTCATAATCTCAAAATTTCAAGATGCTCTCAAATTCTAAGTACTTGGAATATGAAGGAAATATTCTGCAAATCTTCTTTACTGATATGGATGCAAGTTATGTTAAAATTTCATCAAGATCTGAAGACATGATGTGGGAGCCCTTGGTCCATTTGGCATGGAATGGCCCTCATGTGTTGTGAGTCATAATAGCCGATGCAGTGTTATTTTCTCTACATTCAACATGGGAAACATGGAAACTGTTTGATTAGTCTTAGTTAAGAGAATGGCCATTTGATTTGTCATAACTGATTTTTAGAGTTTAACTCACTTCACTTTGCCTGTCACCAACAAGCGGGATTTGTCGCCTTAAATCAAATTAACATTAAAAGCATAAGTATGATCGTGACAAATCATCAGTATGATGAATTGATGATTCGAGAAGTGCTATTTTCACAATGCAACCATCCGAGCTTTTGCATAATATTATATTGGTTTCACTTCATCAAATATTTTGGCGTATTTGTAACTCTGAGTTCCTCTGAGAAAATTGGCAGCTATTTCATCCCACATCTGTTTTCATCTTATCACGTGAGAATTCATGCTTTCACAAGCGATTCGGTCAAAGAACTTATTCATTGACGGAATGGCAAAAATCACCCATTTCACCTACTTACAAGCAGCACTAATGTCCTTGAACTATATCTGTAACCATACCTGCCCATTTAATCAGTCATTTTTTACTAGGCACTGAAATAGTTTCTTTTCATCAAGACACAAGAAGCCTGACATTTCAGTAGTAAAAATGTTATTGATGAAAAAGAGGTTTCAAGTGACACTTGACTAAATATTTATATGTAATATGTATTTTTTGATACTGGGACCTTAAAAGGTCAAGTAATGAAAAAGGCACAAAAAAGAAAATCACCTCTATTTTAGAACATTTTTGTATAAATTTGGATTCAAATTCCTTCTTAGGCAAGATGATCTAGTGAACTGACACCTATTATAAAAAACAATATACAAAAAAAGAATAACTAGGTTTCTTTGCATGGCCTTAGGAAGCACATCGTGATATTGCGTTACTAGATATACATGTGAGAACAAAATGGTTTTCGCATGAACATGTTTAAAACATAGGCTGCGCGGCAGCATACCCTCGGCTACTCAGCAATTCTCCAGGCAGTGGGATACATTGAGGGAGGACCCCGCTGGGTACTCTAATATCCTCATGAAAATGAAATTCCAGTTGAAAAACTTGCATTGATTGGCCAAGAACTGTGAGCAAAATACCATAAAAAGTTTCCTGTCTGACATTTTGTATTGGGGGGAATCAAAATCCACTTGCAATCAGCTTGCCTGATGGGTCCGCCCCCAAAAAAAATAAAAAGAGGGGAAACAGTTAAAATATGGGCAAGGAGTTGGTAAGTTTGGCACAAGATCAAATGAACGGAAGATCAATGGCTAGCAATTAGCAAGACATTACTCTAGAAGTGGTATAATTTGGTATAATCTTGATAATGAAATTCAGGAAAGTATGCCTATTGGTGGCCTGTGGCAAAATCTGTGCTTTTTGTGAAAGAGCAATTTGAGAAATAAAATTAAAAAATTAATTCAAGAAGATTGGCTTCGGTGACAATATTAAGAATAATATTACCCTGCATGGATTACCCACAGTAATTTGTCCCCTCTTCCACTACCATTTTATAAAGTTGGTTTTTTATCAAACTTATTTTTGTCTGAATGTAATATGTATACAGTGGTGATAGACAGGAAAATAAAGCAATGCATTGCGCAATAGACAGTTAATGACTATTATAAAGACAGCTAGAATGGACAATAATTGAGATAAAGACAGCCAGAAAACGATCAGGACATGTAGGGGACTGCTAAGATAGATAGATAGATAGATAGATAGATAGATAAATTGATTGATTTTTGATTGTTTGATCATCCTATTATCAGTTATGCTATTAAAATTTTTCATAATTTCTACAGAAAAGATAGAATGACAATTTCATGAAACTGCATACAACTGAGACTATATAATAATTATATAGGCAGTTTAAGTTGTTAGAATTTACAAATTGGCTGAAAAACGTTACCCATCTTAGTGTCATCTGATAATATTTTCTAATATGGAATAACTCAATATATTTTCATGAATGTTGACTGCAATTCTAGCACTGGCCATTGTCTTTAAAAATGCACTCCAAACACAGGCCATGCATTGTCTATTGTGAGCAATGGGACATTGCAATAAGGGTAGCTATTGTTTGAACAATAAATTAGACATCTATCAGTTCAATAAAGTTCTGTCTGTAAATCTTAATCAAACAGTTTCATTGACTTCAGTTCTACATCATCTTGATCCTGAGTACATTTTAGAATTTAGCCAGTAAATTATTGGATGTTGTAACAATTTCAGTTCAATTACAACATTTTACAAATTACCCTTGCAGACATTCTTAAAGGGGCTTCATTATTCCCCCTCCTCAGCTGCTTAACACCCAAACCAATTGGCTATTGTCTGCTGTACCCCAGATATGTTAATCACCTTATGCAATGATGTTATGTAACCTGACAAAAGAATGGAGGGTGGCATACTTCACACATCTCAGAAGTGTGCCACTGTGATGGGAGGGGGGGGGGGGGGTTCCAATGAAACATCACTGAAAATCAATGGTTACCAAGAGATTAACTTAAAATGATATATTTACTAGTCTAAATGGAATTGGGATCATGTAATTCGGGCAAGTAGGCCTATGGCTGATTTTGTGCATTTTGTAAAAAGAATAATTTGAGAAAAAAAGAAGAATTCCAGTTGATGATTGGATTTGGTGTTATATTCATGTATAGGAATCTTGAATCATTGTAAGGCTTTAAAAATTGTACAGGATTAAACTTGGTTTTATAATGATATTGTAAATCAAGGTTTTTATTTAAGAATGAAGACTTAATGTTTTCACCAGAAATTAAGGTTTTTATTGTTTTGTGTGCTAACTCGGGACAAATCTATCTATCTATCTATCTATCTATCTATCTATCTATCTATCTATCTATCTATCTATCTATCTATCTATCTATATTTATGTCTATCTATCTATCTATCTATCTATCTATCTATCTATCTATCTATCTATCTATCTATCTATCTATCTATCTATCTAGCTATCTATCTATCTAGCTAGCTAGCTAGCTAGCTAGCTACCTATCTCTCTTTATTTCTTTCTTTCTTTCTTTTTATCAACTTATAGATCGATCTTTCTTCTATCTTTTTTCCCAGTTACCTAACAGGTCATCTATAAAGCATGAAACTCTTCATTTATTGCTGATCTTTTTTCATACAGCAATTTTTGTTTTTTCTATGAAACCTTGAGTAGGAGTACCAATAAATAACTTGTCACAAAGAGATGTTTATGAGATGGTCAAGAGCCCTGATCTTTGTCATAGCTATATAAAATTATGCACATTTGTGAGCTGGCACCAGTGAATTACTTTACTGTTTCAAAGAATTATTGTGCCTGTTGCATTATCCCTGGCTTCTACTTTGCTGTTTTTTCATTATTCAAATTGAAAATTGTAACTAAATGAAGAAATCACAACATCAGTTTCCTTAAGTACACTTTAAGAAAATGTATTGAAGAGTTTCATTTTTAGGGGAAAGTTGAAGATGTTATGTAACACCCAGACTCAGACAGAAGCCACTGCAATTGTGGGAGGAGCATTGCATAATCTGATGTCATATAGAGAAGTGTTGCTTGGAAATTTTCTCAGAAAGCCCAGCTTTGTGAATCAAAGTGAAAAATGTAATTTTATATTAAAAATATAAGTAAGATGGAATCAATGCAGTTTGAACAGATTTTTAAGAGACAAGACAACAAAATTTTGTTTGAAGGTTGAGCAGAGTGTGTTGTGTAACTGATTGCAACCCCCTTTTGACTTTGGTCATGGGAGAGGATCAGCAGGGCAGACAATACCTCTGACACAATTTTATGTAATACTGTACCCCCTAACCAAAGGAGAAATCTGTTCCCTTCAAAATGCTAAAATATCATTGGGATGAGTTTTGAAATTAATTAAAAGACACATTTATCCAATAATATCTTAAGATGTGAAATTACACAATGAAATATGCAAGTACTAGGGTTCTGTAACATGCCAAGCAAATTATTTAATAACCCTATATTCAGTGGCCTAATTTCTTAGCTAATCGGTCTGATTTGTTCATATTTAATTTTCAAGCAAAAATCTAAATAAAAGGAGGCATCACTGAGGTTAGATTTAAGCCATAAAGTTATAATTGGGAGTTCAAGATTTCTTATCAATATTTTTAAACAAGCAAATGCATGTTTCTTAATAGGCTTACTGCTGTCAAGGTCCAAATTATATATTTACAATTGATAATATTTGACGAGTGGTACAAAAAGTAAATATTCTTTCATAGTATGTTAACTATAATATGCTGTAAATGTTAATAATCCAACCATTATCATCTTGGCATTTTAGACATAGATGTCAAAAAATTTGCATAAATCCGTATTTTTTCTAGTTTTTTCCTTTTCCTACAAAATTTATAGAATCAACATTCCAACTGAGTTCAGATGTTTAAAAATCTTTAATTTAGACACCTAACAGGAAAATTTCACAGATGTAAACGCAAAATAGACTGAATCTCATAATTTTGAAAAAATAGTAATTTTACACATTTTTGTGAATTTTTGTCAGCCCCTTTTTTCTCAGAGCATTTAGACCCCACAAAGCCATATCTTGGTATTTAATGCACACTATTTGCAGATTTCAGTGACATAAGTATAGCAGGTTTTGAGTTCTACTCTGGAAATAGAAAAAATTATATTTTTACAATTTTTCAATAATTGTGAGAAAAGTTATAATGTCATGTGGATTAGACCCCTAAAAGGGACAACTAGGGTACAAGATACAATAATTTACAAAAAATGAAAACTATACAAGCCATAGTTTTAGCACACTGCCCAATACACAAAAAAATATTTTTTCACATTTTTCGATAATTGTGAGAAAAGTATTAATGCCATGTGGATTAGACCCCTAAAAGGCACACCTAGGATAAAAGATACAATAATGTACCAAAAATGAAAAATCATAGTTTTGGAGTACTGCCCAATACACAAGTGGGACGCCCGTTATCCGGACGCCCGCCCGCCTGCCCGCCGGACGGACAAATTTTCCCAAAGTAACTACAATAGCCGTTGGCAATGTATACATTGCCGAGGGTAAAAATTTAGCGGATTATATTTTATATTTCTTCAAATTCAATGGATCAATGGATCAAGGGCACATTCAATTCATGTCATGAAATTAAATAGGCCGATTATCTACCCTCAATATAATATAAAGGAGATCGAAAATTTCAAAGATGTGTGTTTGCCAATGAAAACATGAGAAACCAGGCAGGACATTTATTTGGAAATTTTAAATATTTGAAGTGTTTTTTTTTTCTCTGACGTTGATTCTGAGAATTAATTTGGCATTAAATTTTATAAAGAGATAGATTTGTCAGTAAAGTATTTCAAACCATATTCCCTGCATGATCAATATTTAAATTCATGATTTTGGAAAGTGTGAAATTTGAAAGATAGAATCTGAGTTCCTCATGCAAAGCAAAGTAAAACTCAAAAGTGGCCTGGCAAATGCCGCGTTTAAATTGTTCATTTGCGTTCATGTAAGATGAAACAGACTGTTTGTTGTGGATGACCAGTGAAGTTACCAAAAGAGCAAGTGTAGCAAAGAACATTTTGAAGATTGTGGAATTACATAATTTCTCATAAGGCCCAGAGAAATGCTAAAATTCTGAGAAATGTGATCGAGGACACATCCAAGGAAGTTGTTGAAATTTTAAGCCTTCAAGCATTGTCATTAGATGCCCATGAATGACAAAAAAATCAACTTGGAAATTGTTCAAGGTGCAGTGTAACTGAATAAATTCTAATTTCGTCTATATACATAGGCGTATCGGAGGGGGGACAGGCGGTTGCCCCCTAAAAGTTTGGGAAACAGTAAGATTCGGGCAAAAAAAATTTGGGCAGATGATTAAATAAAAACTATTGAAATTTAATGATTTCCAGGCAATTTCATCTGAAATGGTATTAGATTTAGATCTTGAAATTCGGGGCAAATGTCGCTCGCCCCCTCCCCCAAAAATCATGCGCCCCGTACGCCTATGTCTATATAGTCTTCAACAAGATAGATATGTTATGTTTAGCCCTACATACCCTATATAAGCTCAGTTCTAGGCACTCACGAGAGTGGGAGCAAGAAAGCAAGAAAGTCCTCAACATGTTACACATTTATTCCATGTGAGGGATCTTTAACCAGCCCGGCACAAACACTGATACGTAGGACAGCCAAGTTAACAACTTACCTGAGCGACATCCAGCTGGGATTTTGCTCATGAAATCGGGTTCCCGTGCAACTAGGGTTCAAACTCATGCAAGTAAAGACCTACATTCATATTAGCATGGAATGCATTAATAAGATATATGCCAAAGAGATTCACTTAGAGCAAAGAAATTACAATATTATTTTCTTCATACCTGGAGTCTGACTGTCTGAATATTTGTCATCTTGTATCGAAAATGAGTCATCCAAGATGACAGCAGCTCTGCAGCTGCGGGATACCAAAATGGCTGCCAATCATCACGACAATTCACGCATCTAACTCAACAATGACTAAACAGCTGCGGATGTTGTAGCAATTTTCCTAGTAAATGGTCTCTACATCTGTTGTAGTCCACTTAGATTGAGCATATCGTAGTTCTTTACCTGACAAAGTTATTTGCTCGGTGGTAAAGAGAAAGTAGGTAGTATGACAAGCTGTATCATAATGAATTCCATTTCTAGATATGACAAGATTCACGCAATATCCTTCATGACATGAAAAATCACTGGACCGGTCTGGACCGGCACTGAACCGGTCTGGACTAGCACTAGACCGGGTTTTTGTAGGTGGACCGGTATTTTGGCAGTCCAGGGTTGGACCAAGGACCAGACTGGTCCAAGACAGTCCTGTCTGCATTACAACAGTTATGGTGAGGGTTAATAATTAAATAATCATGAAATTTTCTGGAAAAGGAGTTAGTGCTATTCTTGATCTTTGTCCAAGTACTGGACTTATGTTCAACCTTCCACTTTTTAGTGTATTAATCCAGGATGCAAAGCCCCAATCGTGACATAATACAACCAATTTTGTTTTAAACCAGCAAGGACAAATCATTGTTGAGACAGTGCTATCATTTTATCCTTTGCAACTGTGAACGGGTTTTTTGGAATGCAATTAAGTGCGGAATCTCTTAGCTTGAGTAACCATTGCGTAATGTTGTAAGTCTTGGGGACAGCTGTTGTGTGCATCATCAAAGGAAAGCAGATTTAAAGGCCAAAGAGAAACAGAAAATGCAAAGTTTGCAATAGCAAAACACAGCCATTGGTTGATCTCCCCTTTAATCTGATTATATCAGCAATCCCCATGGCAGTCAGCTGTTGACCAGTTGGTATGGCAACACCTTCCAAATAAGCTGGAGTGTTCTGAAAATGGCACACCTTCTTGTGAGGTTACTAACCTGGTTAGGGTTTGACTTGATTTGTCACAGTGATTCATGAAAATGAAACATAGCTATCCAGTGCTGTATGAATTTCTGTTCAAAATATGGAAAATAGTACATCTTTAGTACATAATGGATTCAGCATCAAGGGGTTGGGCATTATGCCATGCTCTTAGGCCCAAATTTAACATGAGACAGATAGGAAATGCCGCAGATCATCGTATAGTTTGCTGCGTATTCAAAATGTACACTTTCCGGGTTCTGACATGTGATTTTCTGGTGAGCCTTTCAAAATTATACCGCTTATTGGGCAGTAGTGGTATATCACACCTCAGCCTTGATAAAGGTTCCCATGCCATTCTCCAGTGTTGCTGGTTGTCATGTGACTATGAATGATGAGAAGAATATAGGAAATTGCCACATACTAAATATTATTAATTTAAAAGGAATGTCCAGGTTTTCTGCAGACTACTTCTCATTGGATTGAATATCAGAGTATGCATATGAACTGCCAGGTCTGGCAGTTTAGAATTTTTGGAATGTTTTGGGTATGCAGCAGAAGTGTCAGAAACTACTGAGCTAGTTGTGGCAAACAAATTAAGCCAATTCACAATTTTTAAGTGGTGTGGTCCACTTTGCGTGATTTCTGTAAGAACATGGATCTCACACATGAAATCACTTGCATCAGGAAAGCAGGAAAAATCTCCGGCAGATTTTGAGATAAGGATAGCACTTACAGAAAAGGGAGATAAAGGTCATAAAATCAGTATTTATATGAGAAAGCGTCGTTATCGGACAGTATTTCAAGCTGTCAATGACTCAAAGGAATCTTATCTCTCAACGCGCTGTCCCTTGTGAAAAAAAAGTTTTATCTAGGTAACCATGACAGATCGATGTAGTAAATTTGTTCAAATAAATGTAAATCAGCTTCTTTTCTTAGGGACCGTTCAGAATTTATGACTGGGGGGGAGGGAGTTTTGCCTGAGGGGGTACTAACTTTTCACACGTGTTTCACACAGGGACTTCTGCACCAAGGTTGCTGTGTATATATATAGATAATATATTATTATATGTATAAACACATTAAACTTGGTGTAGAAGCCCCTGTGGTGTTTCATGGGGTGTTATTAATTTTTGACAAAACTTCCAAGGGGGGGGGGTAAGAAAATTTTATGTGTGTTTTTACTTTGCATGTTGGGGGGGTGGGTACTAAAAATACCCATGAAGCCTAAGTGTAGGGTACTAAAAATCCACCTGAAATCTAAGGGGGGTGTCAATTTTTGACGGGAAGTTCTTGTAAAACTCCCACCCCCCCAGTCATAAATTCTGAACGGTCCCTTTTAAATCAAAGATGCACTTGTCACCAGCAAACTTAGATTTCCCGTTGTTTTCTCTCAATTCTTCATCTTGAAGTTAAACATCTGCTACAGCTGTTTCGGATATCATTTAGTCTAAACTGTTGAGGTTCTGTAATAACATGAGTTTTTTTACTGCATTGTCAGAAACGATTTCGATAAAAACATAATGGTCGAGTGTTTCAATGTTGCCTGTTAATTGTTTGGATGAGCTTTAGAAGTTTCTTACAGAAAACCATACACAATTATTTTGATCACACTGGATAAAAGCTGTAAAAATATTTGAAAACTTCAGAATTTTATAGTGTTTGATGGCAGGGAAGTCTAAACGAGCTCTGCAGTGGGAGGATGGTCATACTTGACGTTCATAGAAATTAGATATGTATCATAAATCTGATTATTTATACATTCAAGAAAAAAAAATCTCCAGAATCAACATATCAGAGGAAAGTAATGACATTATATGAACAGCATACACTTTGTGGGTTTTGAACATTCTGCATTCCTTAGATTCACCTATCTATCTATCTATCTATCTATCTATCTATCTATCTATCTATCTATCTATCTATCTATCTATCTATCTATCTACCTATCTCTCTACCTATCTATCTATCTATCTATCTATCTATCTATCTATCTATCTATCTATCTATCCATAGGCTTACGGCGCTTGCGATTTTAGGGGGGGGCGAGCGACATTTGCCCGAATTTCACGATCAAAATTTATAAGCATTTCAAATTAAATTGCCTGGATATCATTAATTTTCAGTAGTTTTTATTTAATCATCTGCCTGAATTTTTTTAGCCTTTTTGCCCGAATCTTACTGTTTCCAAAAGTTTTGGGGGCAATCGCCCCCCCCTGCCCCCCCCTCCGATACGCCTATGTATCTATGTATGTATGTATGTATGTATCTATCTATCTATCTATCTATAATCTATATATCTATCTATCCGTCTATAATCTATCTATTATCTATCTGTCTTTATCTATCAAATATCCAACAATCCCATGATTGAAGCTTCAAATTTCTCTTCTGACAACACTATGTTACACCACAAGTTTGAGACCTTTTACCGGAAATCTCAAAGACAATCCTGTTGGAATATCTATAATATTCTTTAAGGTGACTCAAGCGTGGTACACTGCACACACTTCTGAGCAGCCTGGTTGCCTAGCAACTTAGCGTCACAACTGCTGCAGGCCCTGAAACAGTTGTGACGTTACCATTTTCTGTTCTCTTTTTTTTAACAGCATGGCAGCCAGTAATTTGCTATTTAAATGAGATCTAATACAGCTAGAAGCATAATTATTGCGCTGCCCTGGGGGTGCCCCCCCTTGGGAAAGTCCTTGGTTTCGTAAGCAAGCTTTCTTGCACACACTGAAATGTTAACATTCGTGCCCCAATTTTCTGTAAAAGCTACTGGGCACCCTTCACTACTTTCAGAGCCCTTCTTCACTGTATGTTACGTTACTTTCATAAAGTTCGTCCCCGAATCTTTAAACTAACATTTAGTGCCTTTATTGTCACATTTTGAAAGTATTTCTTGCCCAGTTCTACACACACACTCCCCCAGTGTGGCTATGGCTACATTAGCCTGGTCTCCTGGCCTGTATGCATTCACATAGCAGGGCACAGGACTATGGCTGCATCACAGTCATCATTGAGGGGGGGGCACTCGCTTTCAATTCAGTGAGATTTGTTTTACAGCTTTTTGGGTTCCTATGACATTGTGGACTAATAAAATGAATTGAACTCACTTAATTCTGAAAAACATGCAATTGAGTTGATTGGTATTGTTTCATATCACCCCAATGTTGTGAATTTACCAGTTTGTGTTATTTTAATGCAAGTTGAATTCTATGTAGAATTGGCAGATCTAATCTTTAATTTCAAATATAAGTAGAATGATTTTTTTTTACTTGATTTGTGCAGTTGGTCTATGTCAGTGCTTGCTTGTACTCAATTAATCTCAACAGGAAGTTTATTGAAAATGGTGCAATCATATTAAAAATCTAATGGACAATATTTCATGTGACATGTTATTTACTGTTAGCTGACAATGATAAGAAAGCCCAAAGAAAAACATACCTTAATTCATGTTCACATATCAAGTATTCCCTTAGAAGTGAAAAAAGCATGTCAGCATATACTCTATACTTCAAGAATGTCCATTTATCACATGGAACTATGTGTGAGAAAGATAAAACACCTTGTAGCAGTCCTGTTTCATGTTAACTGTAAAAGTTAGCTGTTATCAACAACTTGTTTATACTAAATTTGTCCTAAAAGCATCCTAGTGCCAGCTAGATCCAGTGTTTACAAATTCGGTAGAAAGAATGAAGAAGGAATGAAGAAAAGAAGGAATGAAGAAAAGAAGGAATGAAGAAAAGAAGGAATGAACAAAGGAATGAACAAAGGAATTATCAATGGAATGAACAAAGGCATGAAGGGAGGAATGTAGGGCATAATCACGAAATAAGCCCCACACCTCTGACGGAATGAGTGGCAGCCTATGCTCTTCAATGGTCTCGCTCATTCCGTTATCAGAGGGCGAGGGCTATTTTGTAATTATGCCGAATGTAGTGGGGGAAGGAAGGGAAGGCCTCGAGATAGATAGACAGATAGATAGACAGCTAAACATATAGATAGATAGATAGATAGATAGATAGATAGATAGATAGATAGATAGATAGATAGATAGATAGATAGATGCAGGCAACTCTTAAAAGTGCTTGCACGTTTTTTTTTTAAGGAATAGCAGTGGTGCCAATCGTAAATAAGAGAGCAATAACAAGCTGGTTAATTACTCCTGGGCAGAAAGACAGGAGAGTAAAATCAAAGACTGGTGGATAGTTTGGGTCAGTGGGATGGCCAGGAAATGTGTATTTAGACAAGACAGCAGTGATCCTGTGAGCCAAGATTTGACTGAAATATTACGCTGAGGGATATACACTAACTACAGATACATGTGTGATTCACCCTTAGGACTAAGTCCGGGCAGCGCAACACTCACCGGTTTCCGGTTATGACATTTCTAGTTTTTTTGTTGAATGCAGTAACATCTATTCTATGCTAGTTTAAAGTTTCAGCTTCTCAGCTTTATCCAAAAAATTTTCTCAGTTAATTTCAGTCAACTGTGTCAAAAATTGTCTTTATTTCTTTAAATTGACATTGGCACAGTCATGGTACTGCAGTAAAAAAATGACTCGGTGAATTTTTTTTATTCTTTGCCATTTGTTTGACAATAACTTGTTTATGATACAAGCAAATTTAAAAAAAAATCGGTATGATCGTTTTCCTTAAATTTGACTACTGCCAAAATTGATGCATGCAAAATCTGCAATTAATTAGTGTGTTGGTGCCCTTTGAGCTCTTACAGAAAAAAGTATTTTAACCTTTTTCTTCAATTTTTTGGCAAATGTATTGGTGTAAATCCTTGGGAAGACATTTCTGACGTTTTTGTGTGACAAATGCATGTAATGCTTTAATCTGTGGTACATAACCAAAAACTCGATTTATGACTTTTAAGCAGTCGTCAGGCAAACCTGCCGTTACCATGGCAACCAAATGAGTTGGTGAAATTTTTTTGTTTTTCATTTTTGAAATGTATGGGTCCCATAGAGTACCTGTGCAAAATTTTAGAAAATCTGTATGATCTAACCACCATGCTTGAGTCACCTTAACAACCTCAAAACACGTGCCTACGCTGTTTGCAGGATAGCGTGATGGTTATACATCAGCTGTCTACAATTATATGATAATAATTATGTCCATGACAACAGTCTGAAATCCAAATGCTTAATATTGCCAAAATCCTTTTCATTGATCGTTGGGTTTCCATCAAAGTAAAGAACTCTTTAGGAAACACTCTTCGTCTCAGAAAATCAATATTGGGTAATCCCGGACTAATAGAGAGAAAGACATGTCTTCATAATTTCAGTCTTTCTTTGCAAATGTTGAAATTATCATCAATCTTCAATTTTCTTATCTTCTTTTAAACTTTAGAGTGTCTGGAAATCTCTATTATAGCAGAAATTATTATGGAACATTGTTGGTATCTTATTCAACAACAGTTACTGGTCATGTCTTAAAAAACCTTTAAATGCTCTTCACATTCAGTGAAAACATCAATATGATTTTCTATACAATGTTGCTCATGAATATGAAATACTTTTTTGGGAAAAAAGTATCAAATAAATGTAAATTTCAGAATTTTCAATGTCGGCAAGGTCCATTGTAAAGTTCAAGTTATCTTCTCTCATTACTATTTGAAAGCCTCAAGGGTGCTGGAACAGGGGGACAGGGGGGGATCAATTGCCCCTCCTGCCCTTAGGCAGATTTCACGAAAAGTGCTCTTAAAAGGTACCTTAAACTTTCCAACCCTTTTGTTATCTCTCTGTTGCTTCCAAAACAGGTAAACTTATTACTAAGTACATCTGTGAGGTAATGAATATATATCAATAAAATATTGCTCAAATATATAGCTTTTTCCTCTTAAAAAGATATTTTTATGCCTCATGAGGACAATTTTGGACGACCAAACTTACTGGTGATCAGACATGCTTACTTTGGCACTCTGTGGAATCTGCTAAAACCAATTCAGGAAAATGTAATGGTATGCGATTGATAAAAAACATCTTGAAAATTATTTGGAACCATTTTTAATTGTCTTGGTCATTATAAAGCTTGAAAAAAATGGAGAATAAAAAAAGACTGCTAATGTAACTCGATTCCGTCTCAGGACACTAAGGTTACATTAGCAACTTTTACATGGAAATTTTTCTGTGTTATTGCTACTAATGCCAATTTTAAAACTGAAATTATAATATTTTATTGAAAAACGTGTCTTATTTGCCTATATACATCGCCAAAAACATAAACGACTGGGTGTGGTACCTGTTTCTTTATTGCTAATGTAACTGCAATTTTGCATCCGGCCATTTCATAGTGTTACATTAGCAAAATGCGTACGTAAAAATTATGTTAAAAAACACATGATTAGATCTCAATTTTTTTCTGAACTGAAAGCCAGGTCTCCCAAGAGCAGGCCAGGGGTGGTACCCTGCTGGTGACTTCATTTATATTGCAGTAGGATCAGCATAAAAAATTCCGTCCTCCATCATTCATCGTTGTTACATTAGCACAAGGCCATATTTTTAGCTACTCTGACCTACCAATCCAACAGAAAAGATTGTTTACCCATGATTTTATTTAATGGATTGACACAATAAAAGATTTAGATTTCAGCTTTTTTTAGTCCTGCCAGCTATCCTCTGAAGAAGCACCCTGAGAAAATCTGAGAATCTACTAATCGATTATGTCTGGCCTTATCAGTATTGTGCTAATGTAACTTGTGGACAAGTTGTGGTAAGTCATTTTGCAGCTTTTTCGTGAAATCTGCCCTTATCCAAGGGGGGCGGGGGGGGGGGGGCAAGGGTGCCCTTTAGATCTTAAAGAAAAAACATTATCAGGCCTTATTTGACTCATTTTAGGCAATAAATAATTATTGACTCTCTTTGTAATTTTCATCACGAGAAATTGGTGCGAATATAATTTGCCCCTTTTCATCCTACACTGTAAATTTTGAAATTTTGAGTCAGCTCAAATGATTGAGTGAGATGGTTGCACAATTTGTTTGAGCTAACATAGCTTGATATTGTGAGTTATGATAATCTTTCTGTTGTTATGACTTAAAACAACAAGCAATGATAGTTCAAAGGAATTGTGCAACCATCTCACTCAATCATTTAAGCTAACTCAAAATTCAAATTTTACAGTGTACCGCCCCTGCCACCCTCGATTCATTCTGGCACCCCTTGAAAGCCTCAAATAATTTTTTTGCCAGAATTTTTTGCTTTTGGTTGAAAGTGGCACATCTTCATAAAGTGCCCGAATTTCCATATTTCACCCTGCTGTCATTCTGCCTGGGGTTGATTCTGTAGCATGAGTTTTAAACTGTGGCATGTTCTTCCCTTTAACGGTCATTTAAAGCAGTAACAATTGAATAAGACCATCGTGTACTCCATCAGAAGTTGCTAAAGTCAACAATTTTAATGGAGAATGTTGTTCTTTAAATGTTCCATATTTATGAAAAACAGTGTATGCTCCACAGATAATAATTCTGGCCTCGAATGCCCAGTCATGTCATGAGGTTGTCTTTTATTTGGAAAATAATAAATGTCAGACATGATGATGACACATTTCCACTAGTATATTGTATCTGAAAAGCACTGTTAGATATATTGAAGCTTAAGCTAAAGCCCTCAGTGTATAACCATCTGAATTGTTAGTTATTTGTTCTCAGTTTAAACTTTAAAACCAACCAAAGTGTTAGTTACAAACTCATGCTGAAACCAATACCTATTGCAGAAGGTAAAAAAACATAATGATCTCGAGTATTAATTACATTAGGGTCTAATTACATTTAATCAAGTACAGTACAGTGTCATTAAATAATCAACATATACTAGCATTTACCGGTGATAAATGGTAGTGAGAGAGGTATGTGTGTTCCAATCAGCATAATGAAAGTGTTGTGTTAGAAAACGTCTGAGATACACTGTAAATTTTGAATTTTGAGTTAGCTTAATTGATTGAGTGAGATGGTTGCACAATTCCTTTGAGCCAAGATAGCTTGTTGTTTGCAAGTTATAACAACATAAAGATTATCATAACTCAAAACAGCAAGCTATCATGGCTCAAACAAATTGTGCAACCGTCTCACTCAATCATTCGAGCTAACTCAGAATTTCAGAATTTACAGTGTAGGCGGCATAGAGTGACATGCTGAGCAGAAAGCGCATTTAAATTTCATTAGGCGTATGCATACAATAAAGAGGACTGCATCAGTAACTGTCAGTAAAAGCCAATAATGAAATAATGGATAGAAAGTGTGGAGCCGTAAAATGCAGTACAGATGTAGTTAGAGAGTTTGGTGCAATGAAAGTATAGGATTTCCAGGATTTGAATGTGGACTGATAACAATTTCAAATTTGATTGTTTGAGTGATAAAGTAATTTCAAGCAAAGTTTAGGAATGCAGAGAACCACAACTTTATTTATTGAAGTGGCACAACAACATGCAGTTATCCAAAGCATAGGCGTATCGGAGGGGGGGGGGGCAGGGGGGCAGTCGCCCCCCCAAAAGTTTGGGAAACAGTAAGATTCGGGCAAAAAGGCCAAAAAATTTGGGCAGATGATTAAATAATCACTATTGAAAATTAATGATTTCTGGGCAATTTTATTTAAAATGGTATTAATTCAAGATCTTGAAATTTGGGCAAATGTCGCTCGCCCCCCCAAAAATTATGCGCGCCGTACGCCTATGAATTCCAAAGTAACTTCACTTTAGCTGAAAAGTATAGGGGAGACCTGAATATAGAATGGAGGCAAGATATTTCAAAATACAGAATAGGTACTAAGATAAGAAATTATAAGTGGACAGTGAAATTTATATAAAGGAAGGGCCATATGAACTTTGAGAAGTTTGTGAAAGGATATCTTCTTGAAAGTTCTGGAGGGTTAATTGCACTTCATAACATTGAAGACTTGACACTTCAATACCAATGAGGCACTGAGCTCAATTAGCCAATTATGTTGTTTTCATGACACTTGAATGGCAATCAGGATTTTGATACATTGTTATCCTGCTTATAGCATTGCAGAGATCGGAAATAATAATATTCCTAAAGGAAACCAGTGGTAAGCGCGAATTGTTGATCCCTTGGATCACAACAAAAAAGAAAACATGGCGCCTAGACGCTCGCTAGAAAATGCATCTGCAAGATAGCGCAAAGGGAAGAGGATGGATAGGGTCATATTTGGTATTTTTGGAAAGATAAAATCGTAATCTATGCAGATGGCTATATTTTGATAATGCCGCAGCATAGAAGACGGGACTTGTAAATACTCGATTGACAATATTCATATGCCAAGCATTTTTTTTTTTCTAATTTTATTTTGGGGAATTTTTTGAAAATGTTTTTTGTTTTGGAATTTTTTTTCGGGAACTTTTTTTTAAAGTACGGAAGCCATTTTAGGACATGCAAAAAAAAAAAAAGTTAAATTGTAAAACGATTTACTATATTGTACAAACAATCTAGCAAATTGTACAAACAGTTTACTAAACTGTACAAACCATTTACTATATTGTACAAACAATATACTATATTGTACAAACAATTTACTAAATCGTTTGTACAATATAGTACATTGTTCAAACAATGTACTATATTGTACAAACGATTTAAATTGCTATATTGTACAAACGATTTACTACATTGTACAAACGATTTACTACATTGTACAAACAATTTACTACATTGTACAAACGATTTACTACATTGTACAAACGATTTACTACATTGTACAAACAATCTAGTAAATTGTACAAACAGTTTACTACATTGTACAAACGGTTTACTACATTGTACAAACGGTTTACTACATTGTACAAACAATCTAGTAAATTGTACAAACAATCTAGTAAATTGTACAAACGATGTACTACATTGTACAAACAATGTACTACATTGACAAACAATGTACTATATTGTACAAACGATTTAAATTGCTATATTGTACAAACGGTTTACTACATTGTACAAACAATATACTACATTGTACAAACGATTTACTACATTGTACAAACAATTTACTACATTGTACAAACAATTTACTACATTGTACAAATGATTTACTACATTGTACAAATGATTTACTACATTGTACAAACAATTTACTACATTGTACAAACAATATACTACATTGTACAAACGGTTTACTACATTGTACAAACAATATACTACATTGTACAAACAATGTACTACATTGTACAAACAATTTACTACATTGTACAAACAATATAGTATATTGTACAAACGGTTTACTAGATTGTACAAACAATATACTACATTGTACAAACGGTTTACTAGATTGTACAAACAATATACTACATTGTACAAACGGTTTACTACATTGTACAAACAATATACTACATTGTACAAACAATGTACTACATTGTACAAACAATTTACTACATTGTACAAACAATATAGTATATTGTACAAACGGTTTACTAGATTGTACAAACAATATACTACATTGTACAAACGGTTTACTAGATTGTACAAACAATATACTACATTGTACAAACAATTTACTACATTGTACAAACAATATACTACATTGTACAAACAATATAGGACATTGTACAAACGGTTTACTACATTGTACAAATGATTTACTACATTGTACAAACAATGTAGTATATTGTACAAACAATATGGTAAATTGTACAAACGGTTTGCTACATTGTACGAACAATGTACTACATTGTACAAACAATGTACTACATTGTACAAACAGTTTAAATTGATTTACTGCCCTGTACAGACAATCTATCTATCTGTCTCATTCGGTTTATCAGCGTTTCCTCACCCAAAGATAGATAGAGAGATAGAGCGATAGATAGACAGATGATTGGGGCTTTACTTCCTGTATTTATGCACTTGGTAGACTAATTAGGGCAGGAGGAGGACATGGCAATGAGATGAAGGATGATTGAAACAGCTGTCTAACATAGGCCCAGGTGACATTGCAATAGCCACATGCGAACCCTGGAACCAGTGATTGGCAGCTGGATAGATAGATAGATAGATAGATAGATAGATAGATAGATAGATAGATAGATAGATAGATAGATAGATAGATAGATGGAAGGATGGATGGATGGATGGATGGATGGATGGAATGGATGGAATGGATGGATGGATGTTTACAGAATATCTGATGTCAGGTATTTCCTTCTCTTTATTCCAACTTTTGAGGGAGAGACTTGATCAAAATTTAGGATGTAATGTATACCTGGTAAATCGTTTAAACGATGTAGTAAATCGTTTAAACGATGTAGTAAATCGTTTAAACGATGTAGCAAATCGTTTGTACGATGTAGCAAATCGTTTGTACAATATAAGTGACGCTGGCTCAATCACTGAATTGTCATTTGCAAGATTGAGGTTTGTGAGCCAACCAGTTGTCCGATTGACTTCAAATAAATTGCATTTTGAAGCTATTGACATCTGCTATATGTTGATATGTTTTGTTTTGCCAAAATTTAACAAGAAGTTGGTCAAAATAAAACGCGAAGATGAGGTACGGACAATTTTGTTTTTTTTGCACTTGTCTGCTATTTCAGCAGTGATCAGCCTGGTTCAATCTGATGGGTATTTATCAATGTCTTATTTCATTATCTTTTCTATATACATATATAACATTCCACATATAATAGATAGATAGATAGATAGATAGATAGATAGATAGATAGATAGATAGATAGATAGATAGATAGATAGATAGATAGATAGATAGATAGATAGATGGATAGATAGATAGATAGATAGATAGATAGATAGATATAGATAGATAGTTTACAGAATTTCTGATGTCTGTTATTTCCTTCTGTTTATTCAAACATTTGAGTGAGAGACTTGGGATATATACCTGGTATTTACAATGTAGTAAATCGTTTGTACGATGTAGTAAACCGTTTGTACGATGTAGTAAATCGTTTGTACAATATAAGTGACGCTGTCACAATCACTGAATTGTCATTTGCAAGATTGGGATTTGTGAGCCAACCCCTGGTCTGATTGACTTCAAATAAACTGCATTTTGAAGAGATTGAGATCAGCTACATGTGCATATGTGTTATTTTGCCATGAATTGAATAGAAGTTGGTTAAAATAAAACGCGAAGACGAGGTACGGAAAATGTGTTTTTTACACTTGTTCAGCCTTGTCACAGTGCATGGTTGCCAAACTAGTTTCTGTGTCGACCAAATATCAAATAATTGTTTTCTGCTTAGTGACCAATGAACCAATCGTTTAGAATTCTCCAGTACAGTTTCTAATGCCTCTGTTCATATACTGTTAAAATATCATTTCAATAGATTTACTATAACTACAAAAATGTAACTCATGACATTGGTGAAAATTAAGCTCTCTTTTTTTTTTCAAAGTGCAAAATCTGGGCATATCTATATTTTTTCGATCTCTTATTATCCTGTACACTCAGCTTGATCAACAAAAACATCTTGGAACCAAATTTCGAATTCTTTATGCACCCTTTGCCAAGTTATTAACATGGTCCATCGGCCCCATGGGATGGCCCATGGGTCCCCATGGTTGGGGACCGATAAGTCGCCATCTTTCTTGACTGAAAATGTGTTTTCTCATCTTCCTCCCAAGGTTGATCTGTGTCAATCTCATATCATTGTATAGAGAATTACACCAGCTAAATGGGTGCACAGTACACTCTAAAAAATGTCGGGACAAAATTGGTTTTTTAGATTCAAAACGTTTTTTTGAAAAACCAAATTTCAATGCAAAACCAACATGGATTTTTAAAAAAATCCATGTTGGTTTTTTGCATTGAAATTTGGTTTTTCCAAAAACTATTTTGAATCTGAAAAACCGATTTTGTCTGAAATTTTTTAGAGTGTATGAATCCCACATCTGAAGCAGATTTGCTTCCATGGTCTATAATTCATCCAGCAGCCAATTGGTCCCCACTTTCCCCTACCATTGGCCCCTGAAAGATCACTCATTTTGACACTAATGTGACTAAAATGAAAATTTACCTGAATTACGTTTAATAGAGAAATGGTCATTTTACCCCATTTATGGGGCCATGTAAAACATAGTAAACTTGGTTGAAAAAACATATTGGACCTGTGCTCCCCAGGTGCCCCCAATATTAACTTTCCAACTCTGGCTTAAATGTACAATTAGTATAGAGAGTGCCCCCCCAGAGAATCGGGTGCCCCCCCAGGTGCCCCCCCACTCGAGACTCCCCAGTTACGCGACTGTGTCGTGGAACGCATAACTTACGACATAACGCGACTGCGCCCTGATAAAATTAACATGTAAAAATATATAAATTTTGATCTGGTGGGGGGGGGGATGCATCCCCCTGCGTCCATCCCGAGTATAGATTAAGGAAGTCTTAAGCTAAAAATTCGTAAAAAATACAGTGCTAAGCACATGTCCTACTTCATTGAAAGTGTGAATAAAAGGGAAGAGATTATGCAGCACCTTCCTGCTAAATCGTTTGTACGATCTAGTAAATCGTTTGTACGATTTAGTAAATCGTTTGTACGATTTAGTAAATCGTTTGTACGATTTAGCTGACGCTGGCTTCATCACTAGATTGTCCTTTGCAAGATTGAAGATTGTGAGTCAACCAATGGTCCGATTGACTTCAAATAAATTTCATTTTAAAGATATTGAGTTCAGCTATATGGGCATATGTGTTGTTTTGTTAAGAGTTAAAAAGAAGTTGGTCAAAATAAAACGCAAAGATGAGGTACGGAAAATGTTTTTTATTTTTTGCACTTGCAATATCTCCAAGTTCAGCAGTGTTCAGACTGGTTCAATTTGATGGATATTTATCAATGTCTTGTTTCATTATCGATTCTATATACATATATAAAACTCCACAGATGATAGATAGATAGATAGATAGATAGATAGATAGATAGATAGATAGATAGATAGATAGATAGATAGATATAATTATGTATGAACTCTTGCAAGGTGAGCTTTGAACACATATTACCAATTCATGCATTTTTGAAGCTACCCAGTGAAGTTCTGCTGTGTTCTTCTGAGCGCGGACCTTACAGGCAGCAGCACAGACCTGAAAGGCAACAGTCCCAGTGACCTAAAAGCCAATTCGATACCCATTTGGACTTAAATTTTGCCTGCTTGAATGGAAGACTGTACGGAAGTCAGGGTTTAAGGTTATTCCATCGGTCTCCGAGTCAAAAATCCTTTAAAAATGCTCTGCTTCATCTACATTTGCTATATCGTTTGTACAATGTAATAATCCGTTTGTACAATGTAGTAAACTGTTTGTACAATATAGTAAACCGTTTGTACAATGTAGTAAACCATTTGTACAATGTAGTAAACCGTTTGTACAATGTAGTAAACCGTTTGTACAATGTACAGTAAACTGTTTGTACAATGTAGTATTCCGTTTGTACAATGTATTAAATCGTTTATACAATGTATTAAATCGTTTGTACGATTTAGTAAATCGTTTGTACGATTTATTAAATCTTTTGAACGATTTACTAAATCGTACAAACGATATAGCTGACGCTGGCTCCATCACTGAATTGTCATTTGCTAGATTGAAGATTGTGAGCCAACCACTGATCCGATTGACTTCAAATAAATTGCATTTTGAAGATATTGAGTTCAGCTACATGTACATATGTGTCGTTTTGCTGTGGATTAAATATAACGTGTTCAAAATAAAACGCGAAAAAAAGGTACGGAAAAAGTGTTTTTTTACACTAAATTCACTTGTTCAGCCTTGTTCAATCTGGCAGAGATTTGATGGGTTTTTAATTCACTATTTTATCAATGTATGACCATATGTAATACTCATATTACAGAGGCTGAAATTAAATTAAACTTAAAAAACAAAAAATAATAAAACTGCAGGAATAGATGGAATAAGTGGTGAATTTTATGAATAAGTGATATCTTAGTTAACCTACAGGACATTGATAATCAACCAGGCTCTCAAATTAAAAGTTTTCACGAAATTTAACAGAAAAGTAACAATTAGCATTAAGCTGCTTGATATTGGTTTTATTTTTGAAACAAGAAAAAGACAGGGGTACCCTTGAGTCGGACAATTGTCTACCATAATTAATACACCAAAGATAGGCCAGCTTTAAAAAGCTCTATAATCCATTAAAAAGCCCATATTAGAACATATAATAGCTTGAACTCAGTGCAAAGTGCTTACTATACAATTCCATCTCAAACCAGTACCTCCAATCTCACTAAATATTACCAAAAATATACAAATTTCGGACATAAAGTTAATAGAAAAACGAAGTGTTTACCCCATCTTTAGGGCTATGAAAAAGACACTTATCTTCTTTATAACAATGCTGATGCTTTTTGAACGGCTAGAAGGGCACTCAATTCGTTAATTCAAGCCTATTTAAAATGTTTCACTCAAGTAGATATTTCTAAAACATCCGACTCAAAAGTAGTAAACCGTTTGTATAATGTAGTAAACCGTTTGTACAATGTAGTAAACCGTTTGTACAATGTAATAAACCGTTTGTACAATGTAGTAAACCGTTTGTACGATGTAGTAAATCGTTTAAACGATGTAGTAAATCGTTTAAACGATGTAGTAAATCGTTTAAACGATGTAGTAAATCGTTTAAACAATGTAGTAAATCGTTTGTACGATTTAGTAAATCGTTTGTACAATATAGCTGATGCTGGCTCCATGACTAAAATGTCATTTGCAAGATTTACGATGGTGAGTCAACCACTGGTCCGATTGACTTCAAATAAATTGTATCTGGAAGATATTGAACTCAGCTAAATGTACATATGTATTTTAATGCCATGAATTAACTAGAAGTTGGTTAAAATCAAACGCAAAAACGAGACACGGAAAATATGTTTTTGTACTTGTCGCCTGGTTGTCTTGTTCGATCTTGCAGGTTATTGATTGGATATTTATCAATGTCTTATTTCATTATTTTCTATAAAAAATTACTCATTAGAGAAGACAAAATATAGAAATAGAGTTTGTATGGGTTAACCTGCACAGATACATTGGGGGACCTGCACAGATACAGTGGGGAAAAAAAGGTGTGACACATGTACAGCATGACACTCACTAATCTTTTATAATTTTCTGTAAAAATGAATATAAACTGCTCACATTTAAAAACGCACACCTATTAACACAGCTTAAAAACAAACTTCTAATTAAGTATGACCATAACATTTTGCATTGATGTTGTTGAATATCCATGCCTGGGGTCTGGAAAGTTTCAATGAAAAACATTGAGAATCAGCGGCATCAGGCCACATTTTGTGAGATGTGATGGTCTGCATTTCAGCCTCATTCAACTTTGCTAATCCCAAATTTCGAAGTGCCATAAAAAATTGTGTCTTTGAAAAACCAACAGATTTTCTTCAAACTTTCAAAATCTTTGGCCAAACAGTTAATGAGCATGCTTGGAAGGTTACAAATAATTATCTTCAGTAGTTTACAAGTTCTGTCTCTTTTAATAGGTGTGCGTTTTTAAGTGTGAGCAGTATGCTTTCTAAAGATAATCTATGTAGACCTGGGCTATGTATGATTGTTTCTGATTCAGTTGTTGTGCCACAAAACATTTTACAAATAAGACTTGAAGCTGTTATTAAAAATCGAAGGAGCACTGAGCATAGGCACAGAAAGCAGGGGGGCCAGCTACCCCCCCCCCCCCAATTGACTTTGAATTTGAGCAAATATCTAAAAAAATGAAGAAAAACCCATGGACCCCATCCTGACCAAGACCAAGGCGCTCACTGTCCTGAGTATTCTCCAGTATGTTAAAATATTGTTTGTAGTATATTGTTTGTACAATGTTGTATATTGTTTGTACAATGTAGTAAACTGTTTGTACAATTTACTATATTGTTTGTACAATGTAGTAAATCGTTTGTACAATGTAGTAAATCGTTTGTACAATGTAGTAAATTGTTTGTAAAATGTAGTAAATCGTTTGTACAATATAGCAATTTAAATCGTTTGTACAATATAGTACATTGTTTGTACAATGTACTATATTGTTTGTACAATTTACTAGATTGTTTGTACAATGTAGTACATCGTTTGTACAATGTAGTAAACTGTTTGTACAATTTACTAGATTCTTTGTACAATGTAGTAAATTGTTTGTACAATATAGTAAACCGTTTGTCCAATGTAGTAAACTGTTTGTACAATTTACTAGATTGTTTGTACAATGTAGTAAATTGTTTGTACAATATAGTAAACCGTTTGTACAATGTAGTAAACTGTTTGTACAATTTACTAGATTGTTTGTACAATGTAGTAAATTGTTTGTACAATATAGTAAACCATTTGTACAATGTAGTAAACTGTTTGTACAATTTACTAGATTGTTTGTACAATGTAGTAAATTGTTTGTACAATATAGTAAACCGTTTGTACAATGTAGTAAACTGTTTGTACAATTTACTAGATTGTTTGTACAATGTAGTAAATCGTTTGTACAATGTAGTAAATCGTTTGTACAATGTAGTAAATCGTTTGTACAATGTAGTAAATCGTTTGTACAATATAGCAATTTAAATCGTTTGTACAATATAGTACATTGTTTGTACAATGTACTAGATTGTTTGTACAATATAGTACATTGTTTGTACAATATAGTATATTGTTTGTACAATATAGTAAATGGTTTGTACAGTTTAGTAAACTGTTTGTACAATTTGCTAGATTGTTTGTACAATATAGTAAATCGTTTGTACAATTTAACTTCTTTTTTTTTTCGCATGTTCTAAAATGGCTTCCGATATTTTTTTCTCTTTTAATTTTTTTTTTTCGGAACATTTTTTTTTTTTTGGAAATTTTTTTTTTTTCCGAAAAATTTTTTTTTTCGGAAATTTTTTTTTTTTTGGTGGAATATCAGAACAGAAGAAGAAGAAGAAGGTAGTCACGTTGTAGTCACGCGTGAAGAGAAGCAGGTGCCAGGATCTATTATGGGATGTCTGAATCACTTTTTTTTATTGAACCATCTGGAGCACTCCACTCGCCTGATAGCCATAAGGTACGAGTCACCTCGCTTCGCTCGGTGAGCCGGTGGCTCTGTCCCGTCTATTAGAAATAGATTAGGAACTGATAAATGTACATAAATTGAAGAAAAGGGCGATGACGTCATGCTATCCCAGAAGCTTTAGAGTCACATATTAATATATAAGATTCTGAAATTGGCCCATCGAGGTGTTAACTTTATATAAAATCGCGTAACAATTAATATTCTCATTCCTGGATACTTTGCATATATAAAGTGTGTCAGAAAATAGATGTGGGCATGAAAAGGCATTATTTGGATGATTAATAAATGATATGCATTACTTCAAATTATCCATTCAATGATAACCTCATTATTATTAACAAGTACCTATAATAATTTGCAAAGCAATACTGACACCTTATCAGAAATAATAAATGTCAAGATTGGGCTAATAAATATTGGTTAATTACTCTACATTAATGTAATCTTGGAAAGAGAAAAACAGGAAAAACTGATCAGACGTCATGACTTCACTCACATGTAGGTTCATTTTCATTAATGTTTATTGCGCGGCTTTTGGCTTCCATTACCTGCATTACGAGGCAAGAAGTCCCGTAATAATGAGATTCCTATAATTCAATGCAACTTACATCAGCTTTGGTCCCCCCTCAAGCCATTTCTAGATATGCCCCTGGCTCTGCTCCTGAAGTCTGTGCATGTAAAAGCTATATATATCATGAACAAGGAGGAATTCTACCAACTTAAACTTTGATAAGCTGGAAGATTAACATTTGTTGTTCAAATCCATCCTTCAGGGCGGGGAATGGGGTATGTATCAGTGATGGGTACAATTCAGCTATTGTGCAATTCAGTTAATTCAATTCAATTCAATTCAATTCAATTTGGTATCAGTGCAAATTAAATTCAATTCAATTCACTTGTGTTTTTTTGGAATGAGGTCAATTAAGTAAAGTAAAGTGAAGTAATCTTTATTTGAAGTCGGGTATGTGAATACAGAAAACATAAGCACAAGTGCTTTTTGCCGACAGGGAAAATCAATGGGGTATATACAAATGAGATGATAATGGTTATATGTACAATGGTATGCTACGATTATGGAACAGACTGATTGATTTAGACGAAAACAGAATTATTAAAAATGTGTTTTTATGGGACAAAAGTCATGATGGCCTTAATTGGAGTAATGAAATAAAAGGAATTTGCAATGAAATTGGAACAGTTGAACAATATGATAACAACTTATATATAGATTTAAAAATGGCCAAAGAAAAATTACACAGATATTTTTGTAATAATTGGCAGAATGAAATGCAGATGTCTCCTAAGTTAAGATTTTATAGCTTATTTAAAACAAGTTATATGGTTGATCCTTTTGTTATAGACATTAAGAACAGAAAGAAACGATCACGAATAGCACAACTGAGATATAGTGTACTACCCTTAGCTATAGAAACTGGAAGGTTTAATGATGTGCCTATTGAAGAACGTTTTTGTTTGTTATGTAATATGTAACGATGATTTGATTGAATCTGAAACTCACTTTTTGTTATATTGTCCTTTTTATAATGATATAAGATATAATTTCTTTGAAAAAATTCGAGGAATATATGATTTCTTTAGAATGCACCTGCACGTGCAGAATTTGCCCTGCACGTGCAGAATTAGCCCTGCACGTGCAGAATTTTGCACATGCAGAATTTGCCCTGCACGTGCAGAATTTCGCACATGCAGAATTTCATCTGCACGTGCAGACTTTCGCACGTGCAGGATTTCAGGATGCACCTGCATGTGCAGGATTCAGAGTGCACCTCCTGCACTAGATCTATTCCTGCATGTGCAGGGACGTGGAGGGTTAGCTCAGTGATAGCAAGCTGAGCTGCTGCCGATCATCGGGTCCAGGATTAGAATCCAGCTATTGCCGGATTGCCTGGGCCTATGTTGGACAGCAGTTTTAATCATCCTTTAGCCTACTTAGTGCATAATTATGGGATTTAAAACACCGAAGAATATGTTTCTACAGAATGCACCTGCATGTGCAGAATTTCAACTGCACGTGCAGAATTTCATCTGCACGTGCAGAATTTCGCACGTGCAGAATTTTGCCTGCACGTGCAGAATTTCATCTGCACGTGCAGAATTTTGCATGTGCAGAATTTCATCTGCACGTGCAGAATTTCATCTGCACGTGCAGAATTTCGCACGTGCAGAATTTTGCCTGCACATGCAGAATTTCATCTGCACGTGCAGAATTTTGCATGTGCAGAATTTTGCATGTGCAGAATTTCATCTGCACGTGCAGAATTTTGCATGTGCAGAATTTCACCTGCACATGCAGGTGCAGCATTTCAGTCGATCTGCACCCCAGCATGTGCAGCATTTCAGAAAGCACCTGCATGTGCGAGGAATATATGATTTCTTTAGAATGCACCTGCACATGGAAAAATTTCGCACTTGCAGAATTTCAGGATCCACTTGCATGTGCAGCATTTCAGACTGCACCTGTATGTGCAGCACTTACGTGTGCACCTGCATGTGCAGCATTCAGAGTGCACCTCCTGCACTAGATCTATTCCTGCATGTGCAGGGGGTGGAGGGTTAGCTCAGTGATAGCAAGCTGAGCTGCTGCCGATCATTGGGTCCAGGATTCGAATCCAGCTATTGTTTGGATAACCTGGGCCTATGTTGGACAGCAGTTTTAATTTCAGAATGTAGCTGCACGTGCAACATTTGAGACTGCACTCCAGCATGTGTAGCATTTCAGGCTGCACCTGCACATGCAAAATATCAGGCCAAACCCGCACATGCAGAATTTCAGGTCGCACCTGCATGTGCAGCATTCAGAGTGCACCTCCTGCATTAGATCTACTCCTGCATGTGCAGGGGGTCTAGCTTAGTGATAGCACTTTGGGTTGCTGCGGATTGTTGGGTCCAGGATTCGAATCCAGCTCTTGTCAGATTACCTGGGCCTATGTTGGACAGCAGTTTTAATCACTCTTTAGCCTACCTAGTGCATAATTACGGGATTTAAAGCCCCGATAAAGCACCTGCATGTGCAGAATTTCAGACTGCATGTGCATGTGCAGATATCAGACTGCATCTGCATGTGCAGCATTTCAAGAAGCATGTGCATGTGCTTGATTTCAGAATGTACCTGTACATGTGCATGTGCATAATTTCAGACTGCATCCGCATGTTCAGAATTTCAGACTGCACCTGCACATGTGGCATTTCAGGATGCATCTGCATAGCAGCAAGTGTAGTATTTCAGAACGCACCGCCTGCATGTTCTGGGTTGTAGGGGGGGGGGGTGGGGTAGGGTCGAAGGTTTAACTCGAGTCAAGTTTAGGCTCAATGGTAGTGTTCTGGGATGGATGAGCGGGATTTTGCGTCCTATTATAAAGCACTTGGTAGTCTAATTAGGTCTGGAGTAGAAACTGGCGAAGGATGATTGAAACTGCTATCTAACATAGGACGAGGTAATCCAGCAGGAGCTGAACTTGAGCCCTGGGCCCAGCGATGGGCAGCTCAGTGTGCTACCACTGACTCAGCTAACCCTCCCCCAAGCTAATCTTTTTCCCAGGACATAATCTGCACATGAAGTGCATTTTTGAAAAGCTGCACATGCAGGTGGGTGTATTTTGAGATACTGTACAAGTGTACATGCAGGTAATTAAGTGCTATTTAACATAGGCCAGGTACTCCAACAGTACCTGGATTTGAACCCTGGACCTGGCTTGTGCTGCATCTCCACCAAATGGTTTGAGTGCTTGACTGCAAATCTAATGGCTCTTCAGAACGCTGGTGCAAATCACGGTACTGAAATTCAATTCACAGGGAGTTGGTTGTTGCAGTGAATGTTGCCACTTGTGAAGCCAGGAGTCAACCCTCCTGTCAGGAGTCCCAACATGTCAAACATTTACAAAAGGCATGTCACTATCCAGGTCCACTGAAAATAGGTTATGCTTCTAGCAAATAATTATCTTTTAAAAAAATATAAACAATTTCTTTCACGGATATTTATTCATATTTACAAAGGCCTACAATGCTCTACACAGATCTACATTTAGTACAATATAACAATTGATATTTAGGCCCAAAAAAACACAATTGGTTTCAATCAATCTGCAGTGTCATATATATATAAAATATAATATTGAATCCCAATGTCAAAACAGAGACAGCTGGCTTATTTTTGCCACGCAAGGTTAATTTGACAGACACAATTCGCCAAATCCATGTTAATCGCATCAAAGAAAAGTAGCATTCACCCTAAATTACAAATACATCAAATGCAATGCCAGGATACTGGATAATTTCTTAAAAGATACTTCTGTGAGAACGAGCATGATACGAGACATCTTAATTTGTAGTTATTTTTAAGAAACATTAATTTACACATTCTTATTAGTACAATTTGAAGTCACAATGACAACGATCGAGTGACGGCAATAGCTCTTTGTTTGTACAAAGTAAACAGACAAGCTAACAAGAACCCGCGGGTTATATAATGCAGGTGGAATGTTCTAAAATAGGGTTACGTTTTGCAAGTCTTTTTTGAATCCGACAGTTGATTTGAATGTCTAGGGTTACATACAAATTCAATTACTGGTCCTCAGGATTTGGCCAAAAGCAGACACATCAAAAAATTAATGCGGGTGAGATCGAGACTCTCTGATTTATAAATACTGGGGAGCAACAAACACCAGACTTTTGAAAGAAAAACAAGAATCCGCGGATTCAAAGCCTGGCTCAAGTTGCAGTGATGACGGCAAAATATGTGGCAGTGATGACGGCAAAATATGGAGCAATGCTGGTGAAATAGTAAAGTCTACTTTTTTGGAAATGGCAGAGAAAGGTGGTTCTGAATTGCGGCAAGTGAAGTGCTGGTATTGTGGTTGTTCCATGAACAAAATAATATCAAAATAACCACAAAAAGAATGTGTATGATTTTTTAAAATCTTGAAGTCGCCCAATTTCCTCCTTTAACATTAGTGGACCGAGGCAGTATGAGCAGCCATGGCCACTCATGACTACAATACAAATGGATAAACTGCCTTTTCTCAACTGTGTTTTTACTAATTCCACCTCTACGTCACTTGAAATATTACCAAAGGGGAGCTGTGCAAACGCTTGCATTAATCTTTCCGTCCAGACCTTCAGAGTGCCGAGGCAATATGATCAGCCATGGCTACCCAGGACCAAGTTTTTTATTTTGTAAAATTACCATTCGGAAGACCATGACGCATCAAGTCGCCACTTACATCATCATTGGATTATACCATGACTCATCAAATCGCCACTGATATTGGATTAAACCATAACGCATCAGATCGCAATTTTCATCATCATGGGATTAAACATTATTAATCTCAGGCTATGAAACCTGATCCGTCCAGAACTATCGAGCCGAGGCAGTATGAGCAGCCTCAGCCACGGCACTGTACATATTGTATATAATGTATATAGTTATATTAACATTTTCCGTCCATTTGCGCACCTACTATTAACATTCCGTCCATTTGCGCACGTACTATTAACTATTTACATGCTTCGATCTGAATATAGAGGTCCATTGAAGTGCGTTCAGTTAATTTCTTAACATTTCTTAACATTTGAAAATATTGGCGAAATTGAAAACAAGAATCTGCGGATTCAAAACCGACCTAACGCAATTTTTGGTGCCATTGCTCTAACCACTGAGCAACTGATATTTTGAAGAAGTGAGAGATTGATTGGTGACTTTGGAGTGTTAGTATAGTTGCACAATTGAAGGTGCATTATGAATAAAGTGACTCAAAGAGAGGTCATATTGTTTGTACGAATTTATTGGAAAACGCTGTCTCGAATGACATGACAGAATTGTTTCAGGGTTTTTGTATTGGACTGGTGTGGTTAAGGTGTTAATTGTCAGCGGTATGTGAGCAACTGCTCAGGTAAAGAATAATATGATTTGTGTTTAAGGATGAAATCAGTGTCTGTACTCAACCGGGGCTTCAGGGAATTGTCAGTCGTTTGATGAACTTGTGTGGATTCTTGAGATTCCTTGAGGATTTTTATAATTGTGGTGGGGTTTTGAAATGAAGAATGGCGCTCTTACTTCGTTGGCAGTGACGACAGATTATTTTGTAGTAACGTTGAAGCGAGAAGCCTGAAATTACAGAATGCGGAAACATGAGCGGCTGTATTGCAAGGGTGAGAAAGACAAAACTTGAGGTTCGAAAAGCATGAGGAAACATGAGCTACAACCAGAACCGCAAGCGGTTTCAATGCTCGTCTGTTAATGTGAAATCTATCAATGTGTGCCAGATTATCACCCACAGGCCAATACCCTAAGCCATATTTTAAGGTTACATTGGGCAGTTGAAGAATGAAGAAAGATGGCCGGCAAAATGACCACAATTTGGATTTATCAACAAAAATGGCCGCCATCTTGGATTATTCAACATGTGCCCGCTCGATACCCACAGACCCATACCTTTACCAAATTTCATAAATGTAAGCGAAATATTGAGGTCACTATGGGCAGTTCAAGTAATGAAGAAAGATGGCTGCCAAAATGGCCGCCATCGTGGATTTCTCAACATGTTCCAGATCCATACCCGCAGGCCAATGCCTGTACCAAATTTCATAACTGTAAGTGAAATATTAAGGTCACAATGGGCAGTTCAAGAATGAAGAAAGATGGCTGCCAAAATGGCCGCCATCTTGGATTTCTCAACATGTGCCCGATCGAAACCCACAGACCAATACCTGTACCAAATTTCATAACTCTAAGCGAAATATTGACGTCACTATGGGCAGTTCAAGTGATGAAGAAAGATGACAGCCAAAATGGCCGCCATCTTGGATTTCTCGACATGTTCCTGATCCATACCCACAGGCCAATACCTGTACCAAATTTCATAACTGTAAGTGAAATATTAAGGTCACAATGGGCAGTTCAAGAATGAAGAAAGATGGCTACCAAAATTGTCGCCACAAAATGGCAGCCATCTTGGATTTCTTGACATGTTCCCGATCCATACCCATAGGCCCATACCTGTACCAAATTTCATAACTCTAAGTGGAAAACTAAGATCACAAATGGACACTTACAAAAACCTTAACCGGGACAACGAGGACGAGGACCAGGACGACGCCGATCGAGTGACGACAATAGCTCATCGTTTTCAAAGAAAACAGACGAGCTAACTAGAACCTTTCGGTTTCAAAGATCTCATAAAGACAGATGGAGAACAGTCGTCATGGACACATCCTGTCTCAAATGATGTGAAAATCAAGGAAGAACAGACATGTACTTCCAATAGTCAACTGTGGAAATGAACTGATGTTTGGCCTGATTGCTCAGCATGTAAAAGTTGCAGTGTAATATACATACTCACAGATAGATCAATCAATTCTTAATTTGTTAATCACACTTCTTGACGTCATATTCAAAGACCGAGAATGACAAAGTGATATTCACAGCAGTCTTGATAAGCATGAGTTTTTGGGCTGCCTACTACATATGGATATTAACACTGATTCACAGTTCAGTTGAAGCTGAAATGGTAGCCACTTGGCAAGTGACTCAGAAACTCAAGCTTATGAAATTGTTGCGAAAATTGAGTGCTAGGGGTCTTTTTAAAGCATTAAATTTGATTTTGATGAAATTCACATGCCACAGGTATTTTGTATTTAAGCACCACACCCGTGAAGACATGGGAGAGGACGGAGGAATATAGAAAACATCACTTCAATTTCTTTGACTGTAATTACACATACCAAACCCGGCTAAGGACCTTGTGGGCATTGTAAAAAAGCTGCTTGTAAGTTTTCATAGTAGAGTAATCAGAAGTTTGGCTGGAGTAGCGTGAGGAATCCATGAATTAATAGTATGATGATAGCCCGTGAATTTCTCAAAAGATTATTTCTTTCGTTACCGAAAAACAGAAAGCAACGGACTCACTATGAAAGTTAATATGTCCATTTCAGACGTTGCAACACCTTGGATTTCCTAACTGCTTTCTGCCACAATAATCCCCTCTAATTGGTCAATAGACAGGAAGTATCCCTTGTTGCCGTGTTAGCGATGTTGATCACGATTATTGTCAATACCACCAAAAAATCAGAATTTTTAAAATAAGATTTTGATACCAGTCACTATCATGACCAATTTCAGTAACAAAAAGTACTATTATCACCAATTTATTTCCTTAGTGCGTCTGAGGAGCAGATGGCACAAAAATATATGTCTCTACATTGATCAGTAGCTTGATGAGGCTGAAGATTCACTCACACAGATATACTGACATGAAACTGAAAAGTTAATTCACAATCATGATGCACAGACATTTTTCAAAGATCTGTGCACATGTTTGCATTGCTGCAATAATAACATTGTCACGCCTCAATGCTCTGGTGACCTACTTAGGAATGAGTGCCATGCCATCCATATGTTAGACAAGTGTTGTAAAATTACTCAAAAATGTTAAAACTAAAATTTCCCGGTTTTTGTTTAGTGATGCTGTGATGGTCCTCTATCAATCCAACTAAGAGAAACTCTCATGTGACTTGCCTCCGTTCCAGAATAAGAATTGAGCGGATAGCTTTTTCACACTCCTTTGCAATATCTAGGTCACAGTGACCTCATTGACAACTAGACACAGATTAGCACAGAGAACTTCAGAATTGTAATAGATCTCATAAAGCTTTGCTTTATGAGATCTAAAAATCATGTGGATATGATGGATTAGTGAAATAATGAGCTTTACCATAGCATCAATGAAATTGTGCATTGCATAAGTTTTCAAAACTTACTGGATTCCCGTGTAGAAGAGCTTTATGATTGTGACATCCTTATCCATGAAGGGATATACCGCATTATTACTTGTGTCCCTTACGGCAGTTTTGAAGACAACAAGACAACAAGATGACTGTCTGGTTGTACATGTTCCTTGCAGTCTAATGTTTATCTGTTCTGGGGACGTCTTTCATGCTTATCTGATGTGATGGATCAATAGCACAGGCAGCTGAATAAAAAGAACAAAAGTGGCATATGAAAACTTGAAACATAAGCCGTAAGGACCGGGTTCTTGTTACTTACATCATGTTTCCTTGTACAACGGCAAGATATGTTCTGTATTTATTGTCATAGTTATTAGAGGAAAAGTGAGTGTTTTGAACTCCAGCTTACCTTGAGAAGTAACCCATGTCTGGGCTCTGTTCCGAGCCTATAAGTGCAGTCCAAGCATGCAGGGTGTCGATTCTTGATAAAAGCATTTCTGGTACTGCTTGACATATCAATCTCCTGACGGATGTGTATACCATTTTCCTGTGGAAAGACAAGAAAGATCTCAATAGGCAATTGCGGATTGGTGAAGGAGCACTTTCACGATTGGAAACTTAGGGAAATATTTTGAGTACACACATGCACATATTATGTATTGCCGGAGTGTTTTAAAAATTTCATGTTTTTTTACTTCAGTTGTAGTACTGGATTTGTGACATATGGTTATGATGATGAACTTTTTCCTCTCTGTGAAACTAACCAGGAATGCAGGAGCTGAGGTACTACATGCAGAAGGAGGATGACACTGTGCAGAACATGGTCCTTGGAATTTATCTGGGGCAATATGGTTGGCCAAAACAGCAGGGGGAGGTCTTTCGCCTGTGAATAAAGAAATGGGATTGCATAACTGTTATTTAGGCTACCTCTAGATTATTTAAAATCTTTTTAAACACCATCAACATTTATTATATGATTTGAACACTGAATAATTTTAGGGGCAACTTGAAGTTGGACTAAATTCTGTTCAATTTAAGATCTATCTATCTATCTATCTATCTGTATGTCTTTTTATCTGTCCGTCTGTGCAGCTGCCTATGGTGCAGCATATTCATTTATCTATCTATATATCTGTCTATTTGTAAATTTATCTATTTACACACAGCTTTTTATCTTCAAATGATCCGTGGGGGGGGGGGTTTGTCGTCGTAAAAGGTTATGGGGGTACTCAGCTGAGCATCTCGCACCCAGACCAAGTAACGGAGTGCTGTGAAACAAAATAGAGGATTCTCAAAGAGACATGAATTTTCCATAAGTTCATTTAAAAGTAATTATTTCAAGATAGTATACAAATTGACACTTTTTTATTGCCATATAGTGGGCAAATACGGGCTTGCGAAAAGAGATTTTATAGCCAAATTTTGGATTCTAGAAATGATGGACCAGGTGTAGGGAATTTCAGACCTCATTTTAGGACCCTTAGCAAGGGAAAATGACCCTTGAAGAGCTGTTTTCAGTCGAGCATAGCTGTAGACAAATATAGTCAAGTACATCTTTAGAGTATAATTGCAGGTATAGTTTCATAGACATCAGAAGTTGTGCTAACATGGTTTACCGTGATGAAAATTGACACTGATTTCTTAACTTTTAAGGTTGATTGCAAGATGTTATTTGAAAGTGTTACTGTGTCCCATTGAAACTTACTGTGTTGATTGACGTTGTTGACGTTTGGTTGTAGTAATCATGGGAAATTATGACTGTTGTTGCTTGTAGTGTGTGGAAACAGTGGAGAGTACAACAGAGTGGCTCGCAGCAGTTTAAAATTCTGCTGTCTGAAATTAGAATAGGAATTTTGTTGATATAGTAAGTTATGCGTCACAATAGTTATGTTTAATAGAGGACTGTTGCAGCAGCACTGGCAATGTCCCATTGTCTTATGTCAGGGTTTCCTGTGTTAAATAAATGAATAAAGTATGAAACATATTAACAAAGGGTGGAATAAATTAACAATTGGGAATAAATTAACAATGTGGAATAAAATAACAATGTGGAATAAAATAACAATGTGGAATAAATTGACAATGTGGAATAAATTAACAACGTGGAATAAATTGACAATGTGGAATAAATTGACAATGTGGAATAAATTAACAACGTGGAATAAATTGACGTGGAATAAATTAACAATGTGGAATAAATTAACAATGTGGAATAAAATGACAATGTGGAACAAATTATAAATGTGGAATAAATTAACAATGTGGAATAAATTAACAAAGTGGAATGATTTAACAGACAAATGAAGAAAGAAACAAAGAAACAAACAAAAGTGATAAATTTTCCTGCAACGCAGAACAATGAAGGGCCATGTTGAGCAAGAGAGATTTTAATGACAGTGTGATTTACAGGCTATGCACATCATGTGTGTAGTTGTACAGATACTGGTTTGTGATCGGACCATGCGCTTTCAAGGACCGTGACATTGATATTTGGTATATTTGAATAAACTAAGTCATGCAGTGGCGCAGCCAGAAATTCAGAGTGGGGGGGCCATGGGGGGGCCAGGGTCTGAACCAGGGGGGCCCACCATTAGCGGTATTTTTGGGGCAATACAAAGGTAAAAATTAACGCCGCGAAACAAGCCCTCTTTACAAACGACATATGAACATTGACGCACCTTTCTTCTGGTGAAGATTTAATGCATTCACCATTTAATTTAGATAAGGTAAAAGACACACTAGATATTCTTTCCCAATTACTTTTTAGAGAGAAATGACTCCATAAAGCCTTTGGACAAAGTGCAGAATGGGTCGATCAGTTCCACCTACTTTGAAAGAGCATGGCCCCTATCTGGATAAAAATTCCCTGATACAACATCAATGATCATGCTTGTACATAAAGAAGAAAGCCTGAAGAGTTCATAGCACTGCATACAAAAATGCGATGTTGCAATTATTGCCATGATACAAGTTTAACACAGACTTGAATGGTGTCATGAAATTACTTTTTTTTTTATAGATCTGGTCATATAGGCCTAAAAGCTAATAGTGATTGCTGAAAATGACACAAATTCCAAAAATATAGGGAAATTCTATGCAACACATGAAAATTTGAGCAGTATGTACAAATCACTGGTTAATTAGTCCTGTCAAACGCGATATATTTCTTTAGCTCACCAATGGCAAGGGAAGATTCATCAAATCACAAAATTTTTGATATTGTATGGAACTGCTATAGATACAAAAACACACCGGAAGGGGAAGGGGATAAAATTGGTGAAACACTAAGATTCAAGCGCAATATCCCGCAATTGCGAGTGAACACCATGAAAAAACCATTGAATTCAGACCATTGAGTTCATCCTAGTGAACTCAATGAAATAAATTATCTGACGTTGTTATGCAAACAATGGGCAGCGATTGTTTATGTCATGACGTCACAATGGGCAGCTGGTGATGTCACAACAATCTGCTGCTCCAAACTTGGGAGAATTTGAAGTTATCAGACTAAAATTTAGTAAAAACCACTGATAAAGTCATTGCGGGATATAAATAAAACCCCATAACAGTGTAGTTCACAGCTATGAACATCATTCGTGTCAGGTCTGCCTTCTGAATAACACTCATCCTTCGGACTTGTGTTAATTCAGAGCAGACCTGACACTCATGATGTTCATAGCTGTGAACTACACTGTCATGGGGTTTTATCATAAAAAGGCAAACAATTCAGGTAGATTATTAAATAAACATGATCAAAAACCAATGGTTTCCACAAGATTTCTCTTGAAATAGTATTAAATTTGGATCTTGAAAATTAGGGCAAATGTCGCTAGGCCTCCTAAAAAGTTTGGATGCAGGTATGCCTATTGCCAGATATTTTAAAACAAATTGAAAAAAATTTGCAAATTCCTTAGAACTTTTCAAAGGGCAAGGGTCATTCTGGTGAGAATCAAGGATTAAGTGAGCGCCGGCTCAGGTCCTACAGATGGACGTGCTCTGCTCAAATAATTTTTCAAATCTGAAATGGGGGGGCGGGGGCCAGTGGGGGGCCACTAATCCATCTGGGGGGGGCCTTGGCCCCCCCAGGCCCCCCCATAGCTACGCCACTGTACTGTGATAAACCCGGAGATAGCTTGTATCAAGGAATTGATTGGTGCGATAATTGAGCAGCATCAATCATGCAAAATGCGAAGTTTGTGACACAAATGCTATCAAAAAGTTTAGTTCTTGCTACAAAAATGGTCATTTTTGCCCAAAAATTGTTCAAATTTCATGAAAAACAATAACTTTTGTCATATGCAGATATCGTGATAATAGCTGAAGCGATTATCACGATAAGTCTGTGAACCGATATATCGTGATATATATCGATTAATCGATCCAGCTCTACCCCTAAATATGCCACTGTATAAAATTTATAATCAGTTCTGAGCTGTGCTTGGGCAACGTGCTGTCAGACAGAACACGACTGTGAATAAAATTTATCAAATATACCACATATTAATGTGCAGGCCTGACGTTATTTGCACATTTCATTAAACAGTTGCATTTTACATTTTCATATGAGGCAAGTAGCCTATTGCTGGGCAGTAATGATAGCCATTGAACTCTAAATAAGACTATTTATAGTTCAATGATGATAGCAATCTTTTCTATTCATCTGGTTATGATAATCCCCTATTTTTGTTACTTTTAATTTTTCAAACTACAATTTGAATCACTTCTAATAGCCTGATTGGCCCGATCTTTTCACTGCAGGCTGATCATATAATGTGCCATTCACACTACACAAGTATTTGTCAATATAATATTATTTAAGCTTATTATTTATTAAGACCAATATAAATATAAACTGGCGAGTTTGTACCCAGGCAAGTTTTCATCTGGCGAGTTTGTGGCATGGCGAGTTTGTGGCATGGCGAGTTGTCAACTGGTGAGTTTTCGTCTGGCGAGTTGACCTACATCAGCAGAGAGCTTTCAGGACAGCCATACAGTGCCGCCTGTAAGTATGTGAAACGCATGACATTGTGCCATTGCATCAATGCTAAACATCCTCAGCCTAACTGCTTGTGGAGGCATGAATTTTCATCGGATGAAAGGGAAACAGAGTGGGTCATAAAGGCCGATGTGTGAGGCAAGTGGGATAAAAATAGCAGCCCATTTTCTTCGCTGTAGTCGGAGTTAGGTATGTGTCAAAGTCTTTGATAAGTAAGTGAACCACCCTTCCCTATCTTGTAACATTGGGCCTGCGTTTCACTTACTTATCAAAGACTTTGACCCATACCTAACTCCAACTACAGCAAAGAAAATTGGCTGCTATTTTTATCCCGCATGCCTCACATATCGGCCTTTATGACCCAAAATGTTTTCCTCTCTATGCAATGGCACAATATCATGCGTTTCACTTACTTACAGGCGGCACTGTATATATAGCAACTGCTCTGAATGCCACAACCAGCTTCAGCCCTGATTTTTAAATAGTTTTTATCATTGTAGAATGTTTAAACGCTTACTCACAACATAATAAAATTGCAGAATAGCTTTCAGGATCTATCCAGATCCCTTCCTCAGTTCTTAATGAATGGAATTTGATTGGTCACGTGACGTAGGCGATGACGTAGTGTCACGTGACTCGAGTAACTCCCGGTAGATAGCCGGGAGGGTGTGGCGACCCCGGTCCCGGTTGAGGATGGGTTCCTCTTCCGTGATATGAATTGCTTCGGCTACTCCCCTCCGGAACCAATTACTCTCCTGATGAAGGACGGAGACGTTCTTTTCCGAGAAGGAGTGTCTGCGCTCTTCGCAGTGCTGTCCAACTGGGGAGGAACTTCGGTGGTGCTCAGAAATCCTTTTTTGAAGTCTCCTCTCCGTCTCTCCCACATAACAAGCATCACAATCCCACATTTTATATGATATACCACTCCTGCTTTCTCTTCCTTCGGGATCTTGTCTTTAGGATGGACTAGTCGGCTTCTGATGGTATTGTAAGGTCTTTGATGCACTATAATCCCTGCTCTTCTAATCACCCGGGAAATTGCCTCAGTTATATGGCCGCGTACGGGAGAGTGATGCTTCCTTTGGGTTTCCAGGCTCTGTGTCTCTAATTCCCGCAGATGGGGTCTTCCTTCTAGTGGCAGTGGCCCAGGCTGACTTGGTGTACCCTGAGATGCTTAGAACCTTCTTCAAGTGGCTGGTCTCCTCTTGTTTGGCATCTTCTGTTGTGCAGATGGTGTTACATCGATGGTACAATGTCCTTATGACGCCTAATTTGTGTTGGAGGGGTTGGTTGCTGTGGAATTGAAGATACTGATCAGTATGTGTTGGCTTCCGATACACAGAGAAGGACAGTTGGCCCGTGTGGTTCCTCTTTATTTTAGCATCCAACATTGCTATGTTACCCTCTTCTTCTTCCTCACGGGTGAACTTAATAGAGGGGTGAATGCTGTTTATGTGATCTGTGAATTCTTCCAGGAGAGAGTCACAGAGTGCTACAATGGTATCATCAACGTAGCGTCTCCAGATGGTGATTTCATATCTGAAGGATTCTATGGCCTTGACCTCGAACCACTCCATAAAGAGGTTGGCCACAATCGGACTGACTGGTGAGCCCATAGCTGCCCCTTCAATTTGTGAATAAATCACTCCGTCATATTGGAAATAAGTGGTCTTCAAACAGATGGCAAGAAGGTCTCGCACTTGGGTGGCAGATAGAGATGTGCGATTGGGCAGGGTGGCATCCTTTTCCAACACATTGTGTATGACTTCTAGGCTTTTATCCACGGGTACTGAGGTGAAAAGGGCGGTGACGTCGAAAGAGACAAGAATGTCAGTTTCGTCGAGTTGACATTTGCCTAGTACCTCAACCAACTGGGCACTGTTCTTCAAAGAGTACCCATTTCTACCAACTAATGGTGCTAGTATGTCCGCAACAAATTTAGCAATTTGGTATGTGATGGACCCACGGGAGGCGACTATGGGTCTGAGGGGGACCTCAGGTTTGTGTACCTTTGGAAGGCCGTAGAAGCGGGGGATGGTGGTAGCAGTGGGGTACAGCCGCTTGTATGTAATGTCACTGATAGCCTTGTCTGCCTTCAACTGTTGGAGAGTTTTAACAATTTTACTGGAAAATTTGGCAGTTGGATCTTTCTTAAGCACCACATAAGTGTTGGAATCACTTAAGATCTTCTGAGCTTTGGACTTGTAGTCCTCAGTGTTCATAACGACGACTGATCTGCCTTTATCTGCTGGTAATATGGTCAGGGATTTATCCTTCGCTAACCGTTGGAGGGCATCCTGTTCCTTCTTGGTGATATTAGGCTTGGTGGGGTTATTGTGTTTAAGAAGCCTAATACAGTCTGATCTCAGTGTTTCTGCCTGTTTTGAGTAGGGGCCTAACATTTTACAAGCAGATTCAATATTGATAATATAGTCTTTGATCGCAATTTGGGTGGTGTGACAGCAAAGTTAAGACCCTTTTTTAGGAGAGAGACCTCATCAGGAGTTAGATCGTGGCTGGACTTATTAACTACCCACTTACTTTGTACTCTTTCTTTCTCCTCGTTGGTGATTTCAGTGATGGAATGGTCCTCTTTCTTTATTTTCTTCATCTTCGTTACGAGCCATTGGAACTTGTTCTGATGACGTTCGCGGACTTTTTCAAACGTGACGCGGTGCGCATGCGCCTGTTTTTATCCTGCAAACCCAATTTTACCAGATGCACAGGTTGACGTGAGCACAGCAGTATCTGTTTTATTGGATTTACAACTGCAGATTACCAGCATAGAAGTAGAATGAATGTACATCAGCCCAATACACAAAGTGGGATTCCGTCATTCAGAGGTCAATACATAAAAGTAATTAATTTATAAACCTGCACAATCTGCGGTTTCGGTGTCGCTACAATTTACTTTGCACTTATTAATGTTTATAATTAAAATACAGGCAACGTCACATCACTCGCGAACACTCGCTTTTGCTGATATCTCGGCAATCAGAAGCCCTATGAACAAAATTCCTTCACTCACATGCTTTTGCTGGCTGTTTATAAGTTCCTGGTACATTTTCGCAGCGTTTCTGCGCCGTTTTTGCCAATTTTTGGCGAGATAAGACCAGTTCTATCTGACAATTTCCGCAGCAGGCTGATCTCCGGACTCCTAGAGTTTGGTCTAAAAATCTGACATAATTCCTAGAGTTGGCCCCTAAATTTAAATAGGAACTTTTATCGAATCGCAATGTTATTTTTCGGTGAGATTACGGGTTCATACATGGGAAAAACAGGCAAATACCATTGCGGCGACAAAAAAAATTCCTAGAGTCGGGGTATTTTCGCGACGACCGACCGCCTAGCACCGGGTCTGGTCGCCGAACTTCCAGCCTAGCATACGCATCAGAAAAAATTTTGAGTACCCCCCCCAGGCTACTGGCACATCCCTATGCAAAAAAAAGTGATTTGTGGCTTTGAAAAATCTAAAAAAATACTAGCATCTACCTTTTATCTTTAGAAAATATACTGGATTCCTGAAATCTTTTATGAGGCAGATTTATAGAGAGACAATGGGGGAGCTTTGGGGGGTTTAGTGGCCCCCCCACTGGCCCCCCCCCCCCCATTTCAAATTAGAGAAATTAAAAAAATTATTTGAGCAGAGCACGTCCGTCTTTGTGATCTGAGCCGGCGTTCACTTATAACAGATTCTCACCAGAATGACAGTTGCCCTTCAAAATTTTCCAAGGCATTTCATTTTTTTTTCTTTGAAGTTTTCTGGCAGTAGGCACCCAGAGAATTGCTGAAGTGGCAGTAGGCATACCTGCATCCGAACTTTTTAGTGTGGCCTCTTGACATTTGACCTAATTTTCAAGATCCAGATTTAATGCAATTTCAAAAGAAATCTTGTAAACCATCAGTTTTTAAATATGTTTATATAATAATCTACCTAAATTGTTTGCCTTTTTGCCTAGATTCTTAGCGTTTCCCAAATTTCGACCTCTCCCCTTCCTCCGGCTTGCCTACGTATCTATTGCAGTTCCATGCAAATTCAAAAAATTTGTGATTTGAGGAAATCTTTCCCATGGTTGAGCCAAAGAACTGTCGCGCCTTTGGAATATTTCATGGAGAGGACTGATTAACCAGAGTGATTTTTAGTACAAACTGCTAAGTTTTTCATCTGTTGCATGGAATTTCCCTATATTTTTGGAATTTGTGTCATTTCCAGCAATCGCTATCAGCCTTTAGGCCTATTTGAGCAGATAAAAAAAAAAATTCATGAGACTATACAAGTCTGTGTTAAACTTGAGACTATTCAAGTCGGTGTTAAACTTGTATCATGGCAATGATTTTAACATCACGTTATTGTATGCACCCTTGAGGTTTTCTTTTTATGTACAAGCATGGTCATTGATGTCGTATCAGGGAATTTTCAACCAGATACGGGTCAAGCTCTTTCAAAAGTAAGAGCTACCCAACCCCAAGATGATCATGAGGGTCATCAGCATTATGAATCAGTAAGTGCTATTTTCGCAACAAACTGTCACGTTTTGGCCAAAAAAGGGTATTGTACGAGGAAAAATGTTTGAGCGTTCCCGGGACACACTTCTATGAAGGCTTTGGCCCAATTTGCCCTACCACTTTATGATGAAACTGATAGCCCTGTCTCATTCTGTGTGCATAACAAATTGAACAGCTGAAATCAACATTCTGCACTTTGTCCAACTGGTTTTAGGCATAGGCGTAGGAGGTCAATTAATTTTGGGGGGCTGCCCGAAAAATATTGCCCAAATTTCCCCACTGATTGCTTTGAGGAAGACAGGAGTTCAATACAGAGGTACAATTAGCCATTTCTGATTGCCAAGCAGTGACACAGGTGCATGCCTGATAACCTGGCACTTAGACACTGATTGCTTTGAGGAAGACAGGAGTTCAATACAGAGGTACAATTAGCCATTTCTGATTGCCAAGCAGTGACACAGGTGCATGCCTGATAACCTGGCACTTAGAATTAAGCAGAAGGAGCGGGGAAGGGTAGCGGATGAAGTCACGACGGAGGGGTAGCGGATGGAGTTGTATCAAGTAGCTCCTGTGTTGTATCAGAATCCACTTGCTACCCGCTTTCTCCCAACACGCCTTTTAGTAATTCCCAGAAAAGAGCGTCAATGTTCCTATGTCACTTGTAGAGAGGGCTTGTGTCGCGGTGTTAATTTTTACCCTTGTGTAATGCCCCAAAAATGCCGCGAAAGGTTGGCCCCCGCCAGCTCAGACCCTGGCCCCCTAGGTCTGGAACACAGGTCTGGGCCATCGCCATCTTTTCTTGGGTAAAATAACAGAATCTTCAAGGCATCGTTTTGGGGTGATTTAAGGCTTTGAAAAATCTAAAAAAAAATATAAGCATCTACCTTTTGCCTTTAGGAAATCCATTGAATACTTGAAATGTTTTTATCAGGCCGATTTATGGAGAAGTGACAGGAAATATAACATGTAAACAAAACTTCGGACATCAACCTCGAGTGCTTCGGACGCACTTTTTCGTACAGAGCCGAGACTTAGCTCAAAATGTAGGAAATTAAATTTCCTAAACATTGGTACCACTTAGAAGGTGCTGCACCCGATATTAAATGCGCCAGAGTGTGCTGCGTCATTGACGCAGCAATTGCACAAGAAAAGAGGGACTTACTAAAAAGCGGGCTAGGAGTAGCGGGTAGCGGGGTAGCGG